>CM024760.1:162012164-162514595 GCA_014218235.1 Colocasia esculenta | reverse complement strand
CCCAAATAGTGTCAATCTGTATTTTAATGAAACAAAAGAGCCCAACAAAGCCCAACCCAAACTACATGAACCGAACCAAATCAAAATCCCATGGTTCGTTTTAAATTGGTTCATATTACTGCCCAGTTCAGTTCAGTTCAGGTCAAGCAGCCTTCTCAGTTCTATTTCGTTTGAAAAATTTTCAACCTTACCCAGACCAAACGGAACCGTGCATAGCCCTAGCAGGATCTTGAAATAGTAGCCTTCTTCACTGCTCGAGGACTCAATGGCAAACAGATTCTAGTATACGTAGATAACTGGGTTACTGGGGTAATCCCCAAATCACTTTTACAGATGATGAACCAATAAAAGAGCCGCCACGAGTTGGACGAGAGCTGTGCCGAAGCAAGATCAAAGGCCTGAAGAAGTTGAGCTGCGCCAATTTATAAGAGATATTGCTAGCAGTGGCTTCTCCAAATGTAGTTGCTGATTATTCTATGTCTCAGCTCTTGGATGACCAATAAAATCTGTTTGCAACAGGCTATAGAAAAGGAGTAGGATTTGTTGCCTGCATGCGATGCTCGCCCCTTGCATTCCAGCAGACACAAGGGGGTGGGGGTGGGCATTAAGGATGGGCCACAAGTGTTTCTCGTAGAAAGGAGTTGGAGAATATCAATAAAAATCTGGGAACAATGATTGATATTATATTTTCTATCAACCCTTCCAATAAATGAAGAAGATAAGCTAGCTAAGAAATACAATAAGTAAAGAAAAAGACTTCCCCTCCCCCCCCCCCCCCCCCCCCCCCCCCCCAATCTTTTACATGCCTATCATATTCTTTTACTTAATGTTAGTAATTTACATTAATAGATAAGGTGGTTTTTTTGCCATAATTGACAACATCTTTTAAATGGGAATAAGAAGAAGATGTCTCCTGAGTATTACGAATATCATTAGAAAATAATAAATCACGCAACTATCTTCCTTTTAGCCATCTTTCTTCTTTTTAGCCAAGGGCACAAAGAGAATACTGAGTAATGGTTGTCCATGTGCCAAGGTGACCGAATGCATAACTAAGGCCCCATACATGGGCATAGTAGGTGATGAAGTGAAAGGTGGAGAGTGTGGAGGAGGGCATGGGATTGGAAAAATTGAAGCCTCTGTAAACCATGCCAAACTTGCGGCGGCTCAAAACACTATAGAAATTGGGAAGATTTGAGGCCTTTACGGTGACGGCTAGTCCCGAAGAAAAGGTTCTCAAAACCTAAAAACACGTGTCTCTCTCTGTCTCTCTTTAGTAGCGGCATCCTCCCTCTGGCTCTCTCTCTCTCTCTCTCACTCAGTTTGGTTGGATGGGGAGGGGGGAGGAAGGCTGCGGCTGTGGATTTCGGCCGGCCTCCTCTGTCCTCATTTCACTGAGATGGTGGTGGTTTGGGTGGCAGGTTTGGTGGGAGAGAGGGGGCAGTGAGTGAGTGGGGGGTGGGTGTGGTGGGTTGGGGGGCGGCAAGAATGAGGCGGCGATGGTGGATTTGGGCTGGTTTTTCCCCTCTTCTCAATGTGATGGTGGTGGACGCGTCGATGATGACATCAAATAGAGATAGAGATGATGTAGTTGTCAGATGGGCAATAAAACCCTGATGAAAGGCTTAATGGGTCCCATCAACATCTTTTGTGTTTCGTCTCCAGAGCCTATATGCAACACCTACCACATGAAGGTTTTAAGTTTTAACCCATCCATCCTTAAAAACACCCAATCCGATACCCATCCTCCACCCTCTCCACCCTTCACTTCATCACCTACTATGCCCACATAGGTGCTCTAGGGCATCGGTTATGCATTGGGTCACCTTGGCACATGGACAACCATTACTCAGTAGGGAAAAGATTGTTGCCCGCCCAAAGGCCCACCCTCTTCCCCCACCCCCCCTCCCCAAGCCTAGGCATAAAGGGGCGGGTCCCATATGCCAGCATGTGTCTGGAGCAGGCAAGAGGAGTAGAGGATGGGTCTTTTGTATGGGGAGTAAGTGCAGCTTTACTCGGTATTCTCTTTGTGCCCTTATCTAAAAAGAAGATAGTTGCATGATTAATTATTTTCTAATGGTATCCATAATATTCATGAGACATCTTCTTCTTGTTCCCATTTAAAAGATGTTGCCAATTATGGTGCAAAAACCACCTTATCTATTAATGTGAATTAATGAACATTAAGTAAAAGAAGATAGGCACGTAAAAGATGGAAAAAAGGTTTTTTCTTTACTTATTGTATTTCCTAGCTAGCTTCTCTTCTTCATTAATTGGAAGGGTTGATAGAAAATATAATATCAATCCTTGTTCCCAGATTTTTATTGATATTCCCCTACTCTTTTCTACAGGCTGTTGCAAACAGATTTTATTGTTCATCCAAGAGCTGAGATATAGAAGAACCAACAACTACATTTGGAGAAGCCACTGCTAGCAATCTCTCTTTTAAATTGGAAGTTCTCTTCACATTGAAATAACTCTTTCCAGTGCACAGAGTCATGATAGAGGCCAAGAAAATGTAGGTGCTTAAGTCTATGAGGATGTTTATGGTTTTCCCCTGATGGAGCTTTCAAAGGCTTAAAGGTCTATTGGTAGCATACTGTTGTGCAGTAATGCATTGAGAAAGCTAACAGGGTTTCTACTCAACTTCTCATATCTTTTAGTGCTTTTCAACATTAAGTTTCATTAAATCTTTTCTTTTGAAATAGAATTGTCAAGTACTTTATTTCATCCGCTTCTTTTGAATGTAGGAACGTGTTTGAGTTCTTTTCTTGAGTGGCTAGTCTTGAAATTGTTGTTTTTCTCCTCATTCAGGTTCATTGATCTGATTACATGACAAAAAGTAAATATGAGTATGTGAGGGACCTAGAGCGTGATGACAAGCTGCCAAACTTCAATTGGGTTGTTGTCAGGATAGATGGTTGGCATTTCCATAAGTAAGAGCACCCTTGTCTTAGGGAATATCCTGCAACATTTAATTTCGTTTCACCAATGTTATGTTAGTGTTGATCTTATAGTATTGGCATCATGTACGTTGTTAGTGTACTCATAGATAGTAGGATGAAGAGAGCTTTAAACAATGAAGATATACCAGTGTTTCATGGCAGAATGGTTATGGAAAGATAGATGTATCCAAACTTTTGTAGATGCATATAAGAGTTCATGATATTGTGCTTATAGGCTTTTAGATTTCAGGTTCTATGTAATGCATAGGTCCATGTTAGGTGTAGATTGCTGTATAGGTGATTGAAATATGAAAAACACAATTTTATGATATTGATGATATACCTTATAGATTTATGGCATGTAGCACAAAGCAAATGCTACAACTTTTTGAGAAGATAAGCAAACACTATTATTATTATTATTGAGTAAAAGATGGATAGTACCCCAATTAAATTGGAATGAAGAGAGGAGGAACAGTCAAGGAAAGCAGATTCCTCAACCTTGAACACAATAGAAAAGTAGGAAACTACTAACAATAGAAATGCCAAGTCTTGCGATGACGTGACCTGTTGCCAACTACTATGTGAAACTCCTAGAAAAGTAGGAAGCTGCTAACAACCAAAATGCCAAGTCTTTTGGCGGTGTTGTCTGTTGCCAACTCCCATGTGAAACTCCTAGAAGATGCCGATTCCAATGAAACAGAGAAAAAAGAGCTGTAAGGCAAATATTCTCAAAAGTCTTTGGATGGGTAGAATTCTTTATTTAGTGGACACCATGGACAGTTGAAATCCGGATAGTGCCACTCCTTGTCACATATGTGGTGCCTGCTCACTCATCAGTGGCATCCCTCTTCCTATATGTGAAGTAAAAGTATTCTCAGCCTTAACACCATTTTTTGCCCCATTAAGGAAGATTGATTAAGGTACAAGAAGATTGAGGAATTTGGAGTTTGCTTGAGTCCAGGTTGAGATTGAATCAGGACAAGTATTGCAGATGAGACTAAATTGTGCCGGGGATCAGGGTGATTTTGTATTCAGGTCATAGTGGAGAGGCCCACGAGCACAGTTGATAACAGAGGGTAGGACCATGGATTTGTAGAGAACTGGGCATGGCATACAAAACGTACTGGGAAGCAAGAAATGGTGATACAGGGGAAGTTTCAAAGAAGAAGATGATATCTCCTGCTTTTAATCCGTCCAGGACTTCAGAGGTTGATGAAATGTCTACTTTGTCCATTTCATCTAGAGACGTCCGTAAATTACCATGTAACTAGTCCTTTAAGCGTCAACTATTTTGCTTAACTCATCAGAAATTATTGTGCCTCCTATGATTTGGTTTCCAGTGGTAAAAGTGAAGTTCAGTGTAGTTGCTTGAAAAGAGACCATCTCCTCTTTTGTTCGCCAAGTGGTCAGTGGGTTTTGAGAAGAAATGAGATGTGAGGAGAAATCTCTTGATGAGGGTTAGTTGTTAATGATTTTAAGATACCTAATTGAATATAAATCCCAGTGATTTTGAAGAATAAAGTTGTATTTGAAGATAAAATATTTGTGATTTCAAATGCAATGTGTGCAGTGTGCAACATAAAATTACTGATTCTAAAATCCATTGGAGGTATGATCTAAAGAAGAGGGGAGATCAAGAGTGGATTTGAAACTGCCTAGTCATTGAGATGATTTTGGAATATACACTTTCTTTTGTAGTAGTCCTAATGAATTTGTGTTGGGAATTGGGGATTTAAATTCAAATATGTGTATTTTGACCTACCAAGATAATTTCTTCCAGTACTAGCAATGGATTGTAGAATCGATCAAAATCACAGTTGTACATCTGAAATCATCCACAGCTAACCCATATGATCCATGAGTAGGCAACTTTCTAGAGAAGGCAGAAGAAGCATCTGATTAGCAGCCTCATTGGGTATGTACCAACTGTTTGTGTTCCTCTCCTTCCTATTTCCCCTCTTCTACTGCCATTGTCATTCTTCATCAGGAATCAAACTGAGAATATCAGATGACTTATTTTACTAGTGTGGCAGTGTGAGATCTTTTTGTTATCACAGAATCTCCAGAATGGGAAGATGCTTTCCTTTCTAAGTAACAATGCTATCAAAGAAAGAGCTTCTATACTGGGCCTAGATGTTCAAAAGAAAGATAAGAAAATGTGTAATTTGCAGAATGATCATACCAGAAATGGGGCACAGAGAACTAAGAGGTCTCACTAAAGGTAGCTTTTTAGCTTTAGAGGAATGCTAACAACAAACCAGAAGTCCCGGATTTTATGAAGTTTCTAACTTGGAAAATTGGGCACAGTGGTCATGGGAGCTTCTGAATGACAACCATTTCTGTGACAGAAGATTATTCAACTAAAAGAGCTACCAATCTTCATGATAGATACTATTTGCTGATAAGCCATGCAAGACATCAAGCCCCATTATGGAGAGGCATTGAAGACAACAGTCACTCGATAGCAAAGAAGTTTCTTTAAGACATAGAAATGATGAATATATATACATATATCCATAAATACATACACACACATACAATCGGCAGACGGATGTGCGGTATGAATCATAATCGAATCGTTGGATTTGAATTCGATTACGATCAGGCCGTTGGATTGCCAAGATGATCATTGTCGGCCCATTGGATTTGCTTTGTGATTACCATCACCCTTTGATAGTGATGTGACCTTTAAGTGGTCTTGCCGAGTTTGTATCATTTCTAGACACTTCTGTTATTTTTCAGCATCCTTGAGGTCTTTCCAGCCATTTGTTGACTTCTCAGTGTACACTTGTCATTTCTTGACTCCGTGGGGCTTTTTGGTCATTTCTTGACCTCCCAGGGCTTATCAGCCATTTCTTGGCATTTTCAGAGATTTAATCTCAAGACTTGTAGTGGCCAGCCATAAGTCAAACTCAGGAGAGTGCACGCCGCTTTCAGAGAAGTGACGTGGATCTCGCTCCTCCAAGCCGTGCAAACTGCATGAACCAGTTGTCTGTCATTTCTTGACATTTTTAGAGTATTTCCATCATTTCTTGACCTCCCTAGGTGCTTTTGCCATTTCTTTGTTTGCTTGAACTTCCTCGCCATTTGTTGACATTTCTGAGAATTCTTGGTATGCTCAGTCTTAAGTTGAACTCGGGAGAGTGCCCGCCGCTTCAGGGAAGCGACGTGAGTCCCACTCCACCGAGACGTGCAAAAGGGATGAGCCTTGAGGCTATTTTTGCCATTTTCCCCAACACTGGGATATATGTGCAATTTTCCTTGACATTAGGGTATTTCTGCAATTTTTCTTGACGCAGAGGTATTTTTGTAATTTATTTAGCTTTCAGGGCTGGTTTGCAATCCTTGTCAAAGCAGGGCTATTTCTGTAATTCTCCTGACACGGGGGGGGGGGTGGATCATCAGCATTTCTTGTCCCTTTGGGGATGGACATGCAATTTCTGGGTCCTTTCAAGACATTTCTACAATTCTCCTTCAATCAGGGCATATTTATAATTTTTTCTTGGACAGGGACTTCTTGGTAATTTTTTCCTTTGAATAGGACGTGTGTGTAATTCAGCACACACATACACAAACTTCATGTCCTCAAGGGGCTCTTGTGTAATTTGACACAAACCCTATGCCCACATGGGGTTCTTTATGCCTTGAACAACCAACAATCCCCCAAAAAGGGAGGGCTTCTTCTCTCCCAAAGGGGATCTTCAAACTGGACCAGCCGGAGCCTCCAAGAAGTGCCTCTCGAGCTTTGGCCCTTGTCCTCCTTTTATAGGAGTTGTAAGGGAGGAGGTGGAGGGCCATCGGCCCAAAGCCGCAGGCGGCCAAAACCCAGCGAGGGTGGGTCCCCTCGGTGGGGTTTGGCCGCCCCAAGGTCCATCGGCCATATTTGGTCCAAGGACCATTGGCCAGTTTTGCTTTTTTTTATTTTTTAATTATGAGAGAGAGAGAGAAATGGGCCGAGGGGGTGCTGCGGTGGCCAAACCCCACCGAGGTTTGGCTGCCACAAGGTGTCCCATAGGAAAACCCCACCCGGGGGGGGGGGGGTTCCCCTCGTTGGGGTTTGCCCGCCTAATGGGAACCCCACCGAGCCCGCCTAGGTGGGGAAACCCCACCGAGGGCCCTCTTGCAAGGAAACCCCACCGAGGGGGGTCTTTTTGGTGGGTTTTGGCCACCCTCAGTTGGCCTTTTTGGACAATTTTGGGGGGATTTTCTTTGTGTTATTTTTTGGTGTCAACACACACACATAGTGTTCTCAAGATCAGAATCAGAACAATTTAGTGCAGATGAAAGTGTAAGGTTAAGGAGATCAAATCCTTCATCACAGCAAGCTCCCCTTGACAAGTTGCACAATCTTCTGCTTCACTGCATCTTTAGCAATATTCCTCCATCATCTGGTTCTCCTCTTTCTCACAGAATGGTCGATGTAGAGGGCTCTTTGAGTAACCCAGATCGCTGCATGAACTTCACTATCTTCATCTCTTTAGCACTGGGGCACTTCACTCCTCGATGACTGAGCTACTCTCTCTCTCATCACAGAATCATCTTGATCAGCACAGCATCACAACTTCAGCTCTCTTGCTCACACTGGCTCTTTCTAGCTCCATGGCACTGGGTTCCTTCTTCCTCAGATGAACAGAGCAATAGCACTACCCTTCTCTCCTTTTATGCTTCATAAAGGGTTATCTGCTTTTCTTGCATTAGACGTAGGAAAAAGGTCTCTGACTATTCTAAAACATTCTTGCCCCTTTCCCAAGGCACTTAAAAAAAAGACACGGAATCTCCACATCAGCGTCGTATCGGAAATTTTTAATGACCTTGTGTGCATACTACGTGTGGACGATTTTGGAGAATTTCCATTGCAACAGTTTGTCGGTCGACTCAAAGATCAGAATGGGTTGACCAAACTGTTCTTGTTTCTTGAGTTTTCTTCTGGAGTCATTTCAAGACTTGTTTCTGGAGACTTGATTTTGAGCTACTTCAGAGACACGATTTTTTAGCTGTTTCAGGGACTCGATTTTTGAGTTGTCTCTGAGACTCGATTTTCAGCTGTCTCTGGGACTCGATTCTCAACTGTCTCTGAGACTCGATTTTCTGCAGCTTCAGGGACTCGATTTTCAGCTTCCTCTTGGATTCAATTTCTGATAGCTTTGGGACTCGATTTTGGCTCGGAGTTGATTTGGGCTTGGAGTCGATTTGAGCTTGGAGTTTGATTTATTTTTTGGACTCTGGAGAGTCGATTCTGGAAGAGACCGGCTTAAAGATCTTCGATTGACCACTTAGTCCAAGTCGGTTGACCAGACTGAAGCTTATGCTGATTTACTTCTGGAACACTTCTGAAGTGGTTCTGGGTATTCTTCAGTCGTTCAATCAGTAGTTTCAGTTGACTGATCCCCTATAAACAAGTACAAGACTGTGTTAGTTTCATCGCTTGCACATAGAGATGTTCTTACCTTGGACACTTGGAGTCTTGATCTTGAACGATGTATTAAGACTGCTGCAACTCATCTAAACAAAGAGATTAGACCCTATATGAACACCAAAACAGGAAGGATTAACATGATTGCTCAGAATTCAGAAACACCTTCTTCATCAAACTCAATCAATCAACATATGAAATTGTCATCACTTCATTCAGCCATATACAGAGGAGTTTTGTACTTTTGTTATCATTGAATAATCACACTCATCCCTACTCAGAGTTTGTTTCAACAACATCCAATGGTCAGGAGTTTTGTTATCATCAAATCACCAGAGTACAACAGATAGGAGATGCACCTTTAATATATGGGGCTTAGTCAGAGATTGTTAATAATGGTACTTAGCCAGAGATTTTACAAAATGGATTGATCTGAAAATTACTGGTCTATTAACTTCTGAAAGGGTCTTAAGGATGAGGAGGAAAGTACATCTTACTTTTGTACCTGCTGAACTGAATGACATTTCTATTTGTGAATCCACTGTAGGCACCTGTCTGTGCCTCTGTGGATAGTGACGAAGATCAATTTTCAGTCAAATATTTGTATTTTTTTAGTGGTAATCAGCAGCATCAGTTGTGTAAGGAGGCAGGGTGGGTTCACCGGATCGTAATCAGGGGGCTAATCGGGAAAATCCTGATTCAGAACGATTCACATGGATGTATATATATATATATATATATATATATATGCATTTATATCATATTTGTAATGTATATTATACATATATACATTATACATATATAATACATATTATGTATTTTGAGATACATTTGTATTTATTACATACATATATGTAATATATATCATATTTATAATTATTAATACATTACAAATATATATATATATATACATGTATAATAATATATATATATATATATTCGGCCGAGTCGGACGAGTTGGGGTTTCCCCTGATTCGCACTGATTCAGGGGAATAGGGCCGATTCTCCCCGATTTGACAAACCATGGTTTGGAGGATAAGACCCTGTTGAAGACAAAGGCATTAATGTGGCAACTTTTTGGACAAAAATGTCACTAAGCTGTTCAGAGGCATGTGGAGGAATCTTGTGTATTTGCAAAGTTCAGGAGGGATCTTTAAAACACTTGTTTTTCAGTTGGCCAATCACTCGGGATGTCTGGAAGATTTTTGGAAGATTCTTATCCTTCCAATCAAACTTCATGACATTAGAAGGCATGTGGAGATGCTTTTGTACTTTCAGGAATCAGGTCCATGGCAAGTCCAAGAAGAAATCATTTCTATTATTCCCCATGGGATTTGCTGTGGTCTCTGGAATTAGTGGAATGATGTCCTCCTTCAATAAGTCTTTATATGAAAAATATCTGTTTTATAATTCTCTTGATCTTGTACATGTGCAGTAGACATCTTAGTTTTATCAGTTGATGAGTGGAATGAACTGCTATTTTTTTGGGCAGTGTGCTATTCTTGTCATAGAAAAGAGAACCGGATCGGCCCCCTGGATTGGCTAGGGCTGATCCCGATCCTGATCGGGTCGATTCCGGCCAGAATCGGCTGGATCAGCCAGGATCGGTCATAGCCGATCCATCGATCCCGATCTGGATCGACCGATTCTGATTCCATGATTATCTTGTTTCCTTGAAGAGGAACCTCCCCTGAGGGCCCTAAAGAAGAATCTTCCTAAAGAAGAATCTTACATTGTGTCACCTCTGTTTTTGAACATAATTTGGTGTCTAATGTACTCCCCCCCCCCTCTTTCTTCTACAAAAAGAAAAGGATGAAGAAATCTTAATATAGATGATGTTGCCTATGAAGATGCTGAGTCTAATGAAACAGAAAGGACAGAGCTCTAAACAGACACTAAATGAGTTATAGACAAAGTTGCAATGCATCTTCTCTTCTACTTATTTACTAAACTGTGGGCAATCTTTTTGAAACTGGAACATATTGTTATTCGCAGGTTTTCTGAAATTCATGGATTTGACAAACCGAATGATGAGCGTGCTTTGAATTTAATGAACGCATTGCGGTGTTGATGCTTGAGCAATTTGCAGATATAGTGTTTGCCTATGGTGACAGCGATGAGTACAGGTAGAGAACTAGAGACTTTCAATCATTTCATCCACAAGATAAACCTGTCTATCAGTTTTTAAATAAGCTGCTAATAATATTTAAAACAGCATGCCATAAGTTATATCTGGTGGGTGGCTCACTTGGCATGAAGGCTTTGCCTTACACTCAAATCTCTCATGTCCAAAGGCATCCAGATCACCAGCGGTCCAGCACAGCAACCTAAATGAGGTTTGCAAATCTTGGGAATTTCCTGAACGGCCATGGACTTTACCCTGCCTATAGTTCGGTAGTGTTTGGGTCATTTTTCTTTTTCAAGTTTGCATTCACTCCACAGTGGTGTGGCCTTCTGAGGAAGGTGTAGATCAGGTGTCTCTTGTTGAGGATCAATGATAAGTTTTCCCCTTGCTAAAGTACGTTGTGTAACTTAGTTGAGGAGTGCCAAAGAGTGTACTTTGATTTGAACCAGAAAAAATGACCATCAAATGAACAGGGTTCTTCCATTTTACTCTCTTGCATATCCTACTTCTGGAAAAAGTAAGTAGCCTCCAAAGTTTATCCCTTTCTGAAGCCCTCATGGTCTATAACCCCCCCCCCCCCCCCCCCCCCAAAAAAAAAAAGAAAAAAGAAAAAAGGAAAAAAAATCTTTTGAGTATCAGATGGTTTTCTATCTTCTCTTCTTTTATTTTTTTGAGGCTTTCAGTGTAATAAAAGTTAGTTATCATTTCCATGATCTAGCTTATCCTGCTTGAATCCTTTTTTAATCAGTTGATATATACACGTCTTAATTTCCATCTTTTCACTGGCAAATGAAAGAGGGTTTGAGGGGCACAAAAGGGCCAGGAAGGGTTGGCGTATGAATGCCTCACTTGCCTGTCCTTTCATCAATAAGAAAATGAAACATGGACTAGGTTTTACCAAGGGATGTGAAAGGGCATTGAAGTGAGGGGGGCACCTTTTTACGGAATTGGAAGCTGAAAATTGGTCTATAGCTATCTAATTTTTGTTACACATGTTTAGTCATGAACCAGATTGTTTTTCATATTCAGTACATATTCAGTTCCTACTGCTGCAAAAAATTTGCATCATGCAGGGGTAGTTAGTGGTAGAATGGTCGGGGTTATTCTGGCTAACAAACCGGAGGTCTCAAGTAGTCGAGTTCAGCTCTGTCTGGGGGCAAGTGAACTGGTGGGGAGATCCCCCCCTACTCATCTGGTTTCTCATTGTACTTGCATTTCCATTATCATCCAAAAAACATGCGAAAAGGCTCTTTATCTTATCATTAGTTCTTATTCTATCCTTATATGTTTGTTTTGCAGTTTTATTTGGACTGAGAAAACAAAGTTCTGTGAGAGGCGAGAGAGGTATTCCATTCCTAAGCTTTCACTTTCATATAAATCATAATGTGCTTGTAATTGCATGTGGCATATATTATGTTACACAGAATCAAGCTTCTATTGCTATACTAAGATAATTGACTTAATGATGTTTTTTCTTGTATTTCTACATTCCAGCAAAATTCTTTCCCTTAGTGTGTCATTCTTTACTTCTACGTATGTGATGAAGTGGAGAGAGTTCTTTCCAACACAAGAATTGATGTACCCTCCTGCATTTGATGGACGTGTAATATGCTACCCAAGAGTTAAAATCATCAGAGATTATCTGAAATGGAGGCAAGCAGATTGTAAGTAGTGTAATCATACCTGCAACTTGAAGCGAATATTATTAAACTATTTTAAATAGTTTCTTCTTTTTCTTGACTTGAGATCAATTATTGTAAAATGCATGGTCATTGATGAACATTTGTGGGTCTCCTGTTGGATACTTGTTCTCTGCAATATTTCTCCACCTAAAAAGCTTCATCAAAAGAGAGTAAACCTGGAGAGGAGAAGAAGCTCGGCTGTAGTGATTATTCTTCATCGACTTCAAGCATTGAAAACCAACTACAAGTTGTTCATGCTTCACTCTTTCTGTGCATAAAGTTGGCTGGAGTGGGGAAATCTCGCCCCTCTGGCCTAATTCGTAAAGTTACTAAAGCTCGGCCCAGTGGGCACAACCTAGTTAACAGGACCCTGCTTTCTAGAGCCCAATTATCAAACGAGGCCTATGAAGTGCCGTGAGCACCTAATTTGTCACCCTAAGGAGTGTCCCTTATCTCGACATCGATGCCAAGAGGATAGTCCGAGGCGACAATGTAGCTCCCGAGATAATGTCTCGGCATGTGCTAAGGTAGGAAGTATGCTCGGTTCACACTCCACACTTTATCCCGACATTCTTTAGCCCGTAATCTTATCCTGACAACATATAGCCTGAAGGGTACTTAGTCTGGCAGATCTTTAACCCGGTTTAGCTCGGCAGACCTTATCTCGACAACGTATAGCCCAAAGGGTACTTAATCTGGTAGGTCCTTAACCTGGTGGAGCCTTTGCTCAATGGAAGTGAAGCGACAGACACTCTTACTTGATAAGTTGGTTAGTAGATCCCACATGAACGATGGTTATTTAGGGATAGTAAAGCCTCGAAGAGGATAATGATGGGTCACCCATGATTGGCACGGTTACCACCCACGATCCCTGTGGTGGGCATGAATGCTTATGTTGGCTACTATCCTACGGTTATGCCCATGACCTTGGCCATAACTGCAGTTACGGCTCATGGAACCGTTGGGGGAGGCTTGATCACCATCATAGATTTAAGAGGAATCCTTCAGCTAGAGGTATGCAAGATTCCACACTCATCCTACTGTGAGTAGTGATCTCAAATCACTTACACTCCTTACTCTATCTCTTGCCTAGTTCTAACTTAGGCATCAAAGGGTTTTCTTAGAATCCCAATCTCAGACCCTCTGATCCTTCTTTCCTTCTTGCATATCTTCTTCCCTGATGTCTAAGAGATTTTGATGATCACAAACAACACTTGTATGAGCTAACGAGTTTTGAACATATTTGAATGTTTCAGTGAATGAGCTATACATGGCTTCACCATATTGTTTCTACGTGATTTTGAGGGTCTAACCTATGTGCTTAAGTGTGAAAGAACATGTGTTTTAATGGCCTAGTTATGTGTGCTTCAATTGCACATTGATCAGGATGGTAAGGTCAGAGGCAAGCTTCAGAAAACTGAACTGTTAGGGGTGCGATCAACTGCTGGGTGATAGTCTTGTCGACATGTTTTTTTCAGGGCGCACAGGGCAGGCTGCACAATGAAAGAATCTTTCACAAGCTCAGGAATAAGGAGAGTTAGCCCTCTCTGGGAGAGATCTATGGGCCCTATTCCCCTCAATGGTTAGAAAGGTACTTTGCATGGGGTTACCATATGCCCTTTTTTCATGACTCGGAGCTAACATAACACTTTAACTAGATGGCACCCCAACTGCCACCCAAAGCTACGGGAGGGCAGACCTAGTTACACATGGCATTCAGCAGACAGAAGGATGTTGGTCAGGTCGATCGACATGGTCGCGACGGTCAACCGTTGTAGAGTTTCCAAATTCATCAAGGCCAAATCCGTGTCCTTCCAAGCATGGATTCTTGCTATAAAATGAGGCATTGTTGGGGAACTATATATTCAACATGTTACCATCATTGGGACGAAGGAGCCAAGCCCCCCACAAGGTCGTCCTCGTATTCTACAAGAACAAAGGTTGTATTTGTGCCCTAGAGAGTTTTTCTTGAATCCCTGGAAGAGTTGAAGCTTGCAGATTACGTGGAGATTGTACTAGAAGATAGTTGGAGTCCCTTTAAGCTGTTGAGGATGTTCAAGGAGTTTCCAGATCATGTGCCACATCTGGAACAATTCTATATTTGTCAGGCTACTGTGTTGTCTGCATCGAATGTTCTACTTCGAGCGTTGACCTAAAGAGGCCGAAGTTGATAGGGGGAATTCGTTCATACTGTCTATTTGATTATTTCTGTTGTCTTTGTTTGTTCTTTCAATCTGAATAACAATGTGTGTTTGTGTGTGTGTGCCGTCCTTGTGGCACACATGTGTCTGTGTTTTGGCTGTGCTGTCGTGCATCACTGTATGGAAGTGTTTTCCATATGTGTGTGTGGTATGGGTATTTGTCCATGTGTGTGCGGGGGGGGGGGGTAGGGTTTTGTTTGTCTTGTACCCACTTAAAGAAAATAAGTATATGTGGCAGTGGGCCTCACTACTGTGAAGGATGGATGTAGGCGCACTACCGTGTTGCCGAACCACCTAAAAATCCTTGTATCTGCATGGTGTGTTTCCATTTCTCCTATCTCCGCTCTACGCACTCATTAAGGATACTAGGTTCGTGGTTACGATTTAGGTCAAAGATTTTTCTATTGTGGCAACTTGCTTTGTGTCGCCTAATCGATTGTTATTTTTCCGTTGTGTGATATTCATTTAATTTTTTAGTCAAATTGTGAGGCGATTAATTTTAATTTTGTGATAACAATTCACCCCTCCCCTCTTGCTCCGCCAACTAGATTATATCTTGACATTTAGTATGAGAGCAAGTCTCAAATAAACTTGAGAGGTCTTAGGATGATGGCTAGTCAAAGTTTTAATATTGTGAGTGTAATACATAGTGTAATTAATGCTGACACAATACATCACGTTGATAGGTGCGAATCAATTAAGGAGTTTTTGGAAAAGCTGAAGTTGATCTTCAATAAGGGTGCTCGAACACAAATCACGAGAACAACAAGAAATGTAGAGCAACTTGACAATTGCTGTTTTATGGCAATGAGGGAAAGCTCAAGTGAGATGGACTCCGAAGGTTCTACAAATGAAGAGTGGGAAAAGGCCTATGCTTTCATGCTTGATAAGTACAAAAAAAGTTAAGTCTGAAAATAAAAGTTTGAAAAAGAAATTTAATAATGTCTTGCATGATGATACTGCTTGTTCCTCATATGCGAATTAAAATTGAAGCTTGACAAATTAAACGATGAAAATGATTCTCTTAAAGACACAATTTGCTTGTATGAGGATGGATTTGAAAACCTGACTCATGTTAATAGAATAAACTTTTTCAAAATGAAGTTGATGAACTCAAGAAACAAATGAAATCTTAAAGCAGGGTTGGCCGTGCCAAGGCCATTGCAAGCCCTGGCACGGTCGGCACACCCCCCCTGTTCCCCCTCCCCTGCCCGCCACATCCGTTGCCCCCCACCTCCGTTTCCCCCCTCCACCCCCACGTCTAGCAGCCCCCACAGTGCCCACACCTCCCTTGTTCCCCCTCCCCTCCCCGTCGCGTCTGGTGTCCCCCACCCCCCGTTTCCCCCTCCTCCCCCACCTCCGGCGCCCCCTACACCCCCCTGTTCCCCCTCCCCTCCCCGCCATGTCTGATGCCCCCCACCCCCCGCTCCCTCCCCCCGAGTTCGGCGCCTCCCTTCCGACGTTTCCCCCTCCTTTCCCCATCATGTCCGGAGCCGATGGCGGAGAAGGAGGGAGTGGAGGGGGCATGATAACGCACATCTGGAACATGAATTCTTTGATGCTTTAGATGAACAAGAAACCTCAGAACTGAAGCATGAAAATGAATCCTTGAAGTATAAAATAACAGAGCTTGAAAATTTACTTCATGATAATAATGTGTTTGAAAAGAATAAGAAACTTGAGACTGAGAGTGAGAAGCTAAAAACAAAATCCACATGCTTGAGGAGAGTTCAAGAAACTCTGAAAATCAAATGAAAAAGTTGAATGCCACAATTAAGAAAAAAGCACTGTGTCTAAACTCATGAAGGGAAAACAGAGCCTAAATGACGTGTTGAGTGTTAAGGTGAATTCTAACAGATACGGTCTTGGCTATAAACCTAAAAAAAAAAGAAGTCTCGAGTCAAAAACTAGAGCCTCGTTTGTTCATGCTTCAAATGCTTCTAGCACATCACATATTCATTTTAAAATAGCTGTTCATGCAATCAATGTTCCTGCCACATCTTATGTTCAAACCAAAGGTAAGATTCCTTAAAAGAATGCTAAAAATTTCTCTAAGCAACCATCTCGTGGTTACCATGCTTTTCAATATCATGCTAAAAGGAATTCAAAAAATCTTGCTAAAAACTCATCACGTGTCCTTCATGCATATTCATATTGTGATCGGAGGAAATCAAATGTCAATAAGCCATTTTCTATTTGTGAGCAAGTTGTGTATAAGAAGATATACGTATCACCTCCAACACCACACTTATTGAACGTTACATGCTATATTATGGTGGACATTGTAACAACTTGAATTTTTAAATCATAAGCAAATAGAATAAATAGGTGGAAATAATTAAGTAAGGGTTCAAAATTGGATTTTTAAGGTAAAAGAGCCACCAATGGGAAAAAAATCTTATCATATGTGGGAAATTGATATGAAACGAAATAAGAATTTATAGTTTTATAATTAAACAGTGGAGGTGTAGTAACCCAGATTTTTAAAAGGAATTAGATAAATAAAAGAGCCCATTAACATAGGTGAATAATTCATGAGAAGTAAATGGTTGGGAATCTGATTATAACACTAATCGGATGGTTACTGAACCTTTGTTCAGTAATCATAACACTGATCGGAATGTTTACTGAATCTTTGTTCAGTAATCATAACATCAATCAGAATGTTTACTGAACCTTTGTTCAGTAATCAGATCATTTATAAGCCAATCGAAGTGTTTACTAAACCTTTGTTTAGTAATCGGATCATTTATAAGCCAATCGGAATGGTTATTGAGCTTTGTTTAGTAATCAGAACATTTATATTAGTAATCGGAAGGTCACTGAACTTTTGTTCAATCATCGATATGCTCGCTTCAGCAGCTTCTCAGACGTCAGGTACTGGGAGTACCCGGGCCGATAGAGTGAGGACGATAGCAACTGAGGATAGGACCGCCCTTATGGAGAGGTTTTTGTATCTCCGACTGCCGACGTTCTTTGGTGACTATGACCTACATAGGGCTGAGAGTTGGGCTCACAAGTTGGAGCATACTTTTGAGACCATGGAGTGCGCTGAGGAGGATCAGGTGAGACTGACAGTGTATCAGCTAAAAGGACCAGCCCATGAGTGGTGGAGAGTACAGAGGCAGACACACTTCCTCGGGTAGAGGTTAGATCAGATTTCCTGGCAGCGATTTTTGAAGGTCTTCCACGGCGAGTACTTACCTAACTATGCTCGTCGTGAGAGGCGAGATCAGTTCTATAAGTTGGCACAGGAGGAGATGACGGTTGCACAGTAACACCAGAGATTTATCTAGTTGTTGAGGCACATTCCCTATATGGCAGGCTACGAGTAGGCTTGTGCAGAGCGGTTTATTACGGGACTGAGACAGATTTGAGGTGGGGCGTGACCGCCTATATGTATAGCACCCTGGGAGTTGAGCAAGGCAGGCAGGAGGTGATTTGTTTCACTTGCGGTTTATCGGGCCACTACAGGAGAGAGTGCCCGATGGGGCAAGGGCAGCAGTAGCAACAACCAGCACAGTTGCAGTTTGCTCAGCAGTTGTTGCAGTACCAATACCCTCCTCAGCAGTAGGTACCGAGACAACAGCAGGGACAACACTAGCAACTGCAGTAGTTTTAGTAGTACCAGCCGTCGTTGCAACAACATTCCCAGCAGGCACAACAACGTAGGCGTGGTTGTGTGATGGCTCTTACCAAGGAGGAGGCTGAGGCGTCGAACCTGGTCGTAGGTACTTTGCCTATCCTTGGTAGAGCTGCTTGTGTTCTGGTAGATTCTGGTGCTTCGCTTTGTTTTGCTTCCGAGGAGTTTTACGAGTCGCTCATCTGTTACACTCTTGAGAGGTAGTGTGACGTAATGATTGATCTTCCGTCCGGAGATTTCATGTGCTCGTTTGGTTATCTTGAGGGCGTCGCAGTTGAGATTTAGGGCTACCAGTTGCCGGTCAGGTTGTACGCGTTATAGCTTCGTGACTTCGACATCATCCTCGACATGGATTGGTTGGAGGCTCACTCAGCCGTGGTGGATTGTCAGCAGAAGACCGTGCGATTTGAGATACCTAGAACACCTGTTCTCTGCTTCCAAGGTATCCGGTCTACCCGTCGACCCTTTATTTCTTTTGTAGAGCTCGGCGTTTGATCCACAATGGTTGTGTATCATATCTTGCTTTTGTTTGTTTGTCAGGGTCTGGCGAGTTGTCAATTTTTGATATATCCATTGTATGCGATTTTTCTGATGTTTTTCGGGAGGATCTACTTGGGTTACCGCCCTAGCGGGAGGTAGACTTTTCTACTGAGCTATTACCAGGGATGATGTCTTTGTCTAGGGCACCATACCGTATGGCTCCGGCTGAGTTGCTTGAGTTGAAGTGCTAGTTGCAGGAGTTGCTAGAGCAGGGTTTTATTCATCTGAGCCGTTCACCATGGGGTGCGCCAGTGTTGTTCGTGAGGAAGAAGGATGGCAGCTTGTGGTTGTGCATCGACTACATGTAGTTGAACCGAGTGATAGTGAAGAACAAGTATCCATTCCTCAAGATCGACGATTTGTTTGATCAATTACAGTCAGCCACGGTGTTTTCGAAGATTGATTTAAGATCAGGTTACTACTAGCTGGGGATCAGAGAGTCAGATGTTGGCATGACAGATTTTCACACTAGGTACCGTCACTTTAAGTTTGTCGTGATGCCGTTTGGGCTCACAAATGCACCAACAGCTTTTATGGATCTGATGTATAGGGTGTTCAGTGAGTACTTGGACAGGTTTGTGGTTATCTTTGTGGATGACATCTTGGTTTACTCGACTTCAGAGGAGTTGCACGAGGAGCATCTGAGGATCGTGTTGGAGACATTACGGAGTCACCAACTTTATGCCAAATTGGACAAGTGCGAGTTTTGGCTAAGGGAGGTGCACTTTCTGATCTCAGGTTCTGGTGTGGCAGTGGATCCTGCCAAGGTAGAGGCAGTGTTGTCCTGGAAGCAGCCCACTACAGTGGCAGAGGTTCGCAGTTTTCTGGGCTTGGCAGGTTACTATAGGAGGTTTGTTCAGGATTTTTCCAAGATAGCAGAGTCTTTGACCCGACTGACCAGACTTGAGACCAAGTTTGTTTGGACAGAGGATTGTGAGCGGAGTTTCTAGGAGCTGAAGAAGAGGTTGACTTCAACACCAATGTTGGTCTTACCGTAAGGCAGCGGAGGTCTTATGGTGTACATCAACGCTTCAAGGTCAGGTTTAGGCACATTATTGATGCAGCACGGTAGGGTTGTTGCCTATGCTTCTAGGAAATTAAAGAAGCATGAGGAGAACTATCCTACACATGACTTAGAGTTGGCAGTCGTGATGTTCGTTCTGAGGTTGCAGAGGCACTACTTGCACAGCGAGGTGTTCGAGATCTTCCCTGATCACTAGAGTTCGCAGTATGTTTTCACTCAGAAGGATTTGAACATGAGGCAGTGCCACAGTGTAAATGGTTGGAGTATTTGAAGGATTACGACCTTACCCTCTCCTATCATCCTGGAAGGGCTAATGTCATAGCAGACGTCTTGAGCAGACGAGTTAACTTGAGTTCGTTGTTGGTCAGAGAGTGGAGGCTGTTTGAGGACCTTACTCAGGGAGTTTTCTGTCCTTCGAGATATAGAGATCATGCCGTGTTGACCAGTTTGTTAGTTCGTCCAGCAGTGTATCGTCAGGTGCTTGGGGCACAGTGTGCAGATCTAGAGTTAGCAGACGTTTTGCAGATGCTAGAGGTTGAGCTGGATGAGGACAATGAGGTCAGATTCAGAGGCAGACTGTACATTCTCAACGATCCGCGACAGACGCTATTAGTAGAGGCACACAGATCGATGTATGCTATTCATCTTGATTCTACTAAGATGTATCATAACTTGAAAATGTTCTTCTGGTGGGATGGGATGAAGAGGAGCGTGGCAGAGTTTGTCGCTCGTTGCCTTACCTGTCAGCAGGTGAAGGCAGAGCATCAATGTCCTGATGGTGAGCTTCAGTTATAGTGCCCTAATTCTCTTGCTTGTTAAATTTTTGTAATTGTGTGTGTGTTTCAGCTTTTGGTGTTGAACTGTGAATTTGATGAACTTGACGTCACAATTCACTGCCGTTTATTGAAGTAGACGGCATGATCGATTGCCGTTTACCTACTGTGTCATTTATATATTTTTTAAAATATTTAGTTTTTCGGTTTGATATGTTGACGGCATGATCGATTGTCGTTTACCATGTTGACGTTAACCTGACTTGCCAGTTTTTGCGGCTATCGTTCCGGAGCGAAATGATCGGCCACTCTCTTGGTGTTTATCCGATGGATTGGGACGTTTTCAGTTCAAAGGTTAGGATTAGAGTTTCGATAAACCGTAGCAGTCTTTATAAGACCTCGATTTGGCCTTTAGGGAGAGATTTTTTTGCGGGTTGAGTGGTGAGAAAAGAGGGCCAAGAGAAGGGTTGTTGTGCGGCGATTCGTGCAGATCGAAGAGAGCTGGGCTAGGAGGCAACTTGAAGGATCATGTTCAGAAGGATCTCCAAGCGAAGACGTCGTTCTGAAGGATGGATCTGGCGAACGAAGGCGACGAAGGGTACTGCCTTGTTGCCAAGGCAGGCGTCTTCAACTCTTTGATCGTTGCTCCAGAAGGAGGGTTAGAGGCAAGTAACATGGGGGAACGGTTTAGGATGCTAGACTTTATAGATATATTATTTTTATTGATTTTTAAACCCATGACTAAGAGAGTAGGATGGGGTAAAGTTCTGGTATTTCATGTGAGTTTTCTGGATTTCTGACCGGAAGAACTTAACGCCAACCTTGACCGCCGTCTATTTCATGTAAACGTCAATGTACTAGACGTCTATAAATATCTTAACGACGCTATGTGCCGTCAACTGATCTTAACGACAAGGTCGATTACCGTTAACCTGTGTAAACGGCAATCTACATTGCCGTTAAGTTCATCTGTGCAGTTTTCTACAGATCTGTTTAAATGCTTATAAGTTGTAACTCATGCATGTACAGGGTTTCATATTAGGCTTTGTTTTGTGTAAATAGGTATTGTTATACAACAGAAATGTCATGACAGTGTCCCATGAGCTATACATATTCTTTTATTTAAGAGATCTTTTTCTTTGATAAGATATGAAGAAAGGGAAATAATGTGTGTATGATCTATGTTGTGAGATCGTGTTTGAGTTTCCTATTGCTGTTAGATGGAAATACATAGACTCATCATGCTCAGTTTCACATAGTAGATGTATGCTTCACTTGAACTTTGTATCATACTAGTTAACTCAAGTAAGGATAAATAATCGTAAGAAATGATGCTTGATTCAAAAAAATATGAAATTTTGTATATATAATACTTGTCTAGGAAGAGACTTACTGTCAAATTTTCAAGGTTTCCTGTGCACTGTACCTGCTGCTATAATTTTCTGAATTATGAATATGTACATGGAAATTGATAGATGTAAGAAGGAGTACATGAATATTGAATTTTGGTCTAAACAGTCAATGTAGTATCATGATAGGTCACTGTTGTATAGTAGAAATAATGATTTCAGAAATGATGAAATGAGTTGTATGATCTTATATTATTGTCTTACTAAATGAATTGGCAACTATGCATAATTTTGTGAAAAAGCATGCTAGAATTACATGTATATGTTGATTGCATAAATGCATGTCATAAGAGTTCTGAAATGATATGGCCAATAAGACATTGCTATTATAGAGATGCCTACATGGAACTACGCCACAGAATGCCCCTATGGTTATGGTTCACCTACATGAAATTGACTACATGAATCCGTGGGCAATGTATGAAATCCTGGAGGAGACATGTTCTACTGGTTAAGGTGGGGAGGGCTTCCCCAAGTATTGCGCAATGACTAAGACTTCATCACTATTTTGCCTAGGTGATAAGTGAATGTTACATAACTACATGATCTCTAGCTATGTCTTGGCAACTATACATGCTACATGATAAGGTCTACATGCCATATGGATTGTTTACATGTTATATATATATATATAGATATATATATATATATATATATATATATATAATATCCTCATGAAGTGATAAATGTACATGAATTAAGAATACCAATGATATTGTTTCCTTTATAAGGGTGGTTTGTGAGGTTTAAGGGTGGTTTGAACTATTTACTGCTTTATTAGTGTTTCCCATGCTCCCCTCCCCTTGATGGCATCGTTTTGTAGGTTTTTGGGGTGATCCTCGGGTAGACCGTGCTGGGACCCCTCTGTTTAATATCGCATCCGATCGTCGGACCGCGATAGTGTCGCATCGCATTTTTCGACCGCGACAGGCTCTTGCCATCGCGGCGGATGGGGGCGACGCGAGAGCATTGCGGCGGGCTTGGGTGACGCGAGAATAGACAAAGACAGGTAAGTTCGTACGAAGTCTGTTTCTCGTCCAGTCTTCGCCTTTTCTTAGTTCTTTCTGTACTCGTGGCACCAGTGTAGTTTTCTAGTATGGTTCACTTGCTTACAGGTTTGTCCCGCGAGAGGTTGACTGTTTACCTGGGACCCCCACTGTACGCCCATTTGAGGGAGTGCTCTAGGTCATAGGTGTGCTCGAGTCATTGACTCTGGTAGCAGAGGGGAAAACGGTGGTTGGTAGGACAGTGGCGTCGAGTTTCTTGCAGAGCTCTCGTTGTTGGTCTGGGATGCCGAGGTTGTTTGGAGTTCTTCCTGGTGCAGGCCAGTTAGTCCTTCTCACTGCCTCACTCTTGGTGGCCTCGGAACCACCTAGAGAGGTTAGGCGTGGGACCGTAGTCTGGCCATACTACGACGGTTACTGTTGTGGTTACTTTGTGTTCCTTGGCCCCACTCTGACGAGAGGTGGCAGGCTAGGACGTTCAGTCGAGGGTAAGACGCGGGTGCGCTCCTGATCGATTGACTAGTGGTAGTCATTTCCGTAGCTAGTGTCGTTTGTCCATTTAGGGTCCCTCTTGCTTGTGTTTGCAGCCGTGTGGTGGTCACGATGTGTTGGTCGCACAGAGTTTCCGATCGTGTTGAGTTTCCTGTGCTATAGTTGGTTAGCTAGTTTTCCTTCCGTACTTATCTGTGGTGGAATAGAATATATAAACTACTATCATTTACTTTATTTATATTATATTCTTATGTTAGAGCCAGTAGGAGATTGGTAGTCTTTACTGAGTTTCTGTTGTGAAGCTCACTCTCTCCTTTTCCAAGTGAGACTTCCAAGCAGCAGCCGGATGAACGTCGGGCGGAGGAGGCGGGGCATTAGTCGTCATCTTCGCAGCTAGCAGCGATCTTCCCCCCTTCCTTTGTACTTCACCCTCGGGGTATGCCCTTTAAGGGTTTTGTCTTCCCTTTTCCTTACTTGTACTCGTGTGTTAGGACTGTACCTAGAGCGATACACAGTACTCTCGCTCTCTCTTTCTGTTTCCGCATACGCTTCTAGTTTAGAGGTTGATGCTAATTCCTTTACATATCCTGTTGGACTAGTCTTACAGCCCTTTTGGGTCCCCGGATTCGTAGGCGGCGGCTGCAAAAATCGAGTCCTCGTTGTGACCGAGGGTCGGATTTTTGTGGTCGTTACAAAAACTGTCTTAAATTTATATTTACTTGTACACCCTTGATGCATACATATAAATCTGCACCAAAAACTTTGCCATAAGTTGTCATGATGGATGAGAGGAATATGGTTTGAGACTTTTGAGTATTCCTTTAGGGTCTATTTTAATGGCCATCCGACCTTGGTGACTAGACCTCAAAGTGATTAGGAGACAGGGACTTTATAGGATGGCCTCTAGAACTCCAGGTCAATTTGAATTTTGAAATTCTTAGAAACACATCTGTGCATTTCTTTCTTTTCTCTTCTAATTAGGGAATCAGGGACCTTATAGGATAGCCTCTAGAACTCCAGGTCAATTTGAGTTTTGAAATTCTTTGAAACACATCACTGTGGCCTTTCTTTTTAATATGTGGGTTGCTGCATGTCCCCATATCTTTCTCCCTTTCTGCTGCAGTTCTTGTTTTTAACAGTGGGTAATCTAACTTCACAACTTCCATGCTATTTTCTTTCTTTTTCTTCTCTCATGAATTGGACATCTGAAACAAGTGTCAAAAAACAATCTTGTCAAATTAAATTATCAACACCAATTTCTAGCCACCTTACTACTTGGAATGAACACGAAAATATGTGTGTGATATGTATGTTTGGTGTCTTGCTCCAATCATTGACTTCAGTAATCTAGCAATAAGGATATGCTGATATGCATAAATCTGTTGTCAAGTTCTGAATCAGGTCTGAATCTGTTGATTGGTGTTGACATGACATTTGAGTATTGGCATCACTAGGCAGTCTGATGGGGTGAAAAGAAATCTCGAATAGCTTGTCCACACTTTGAATTACCTTATAATTGATTTCCCTAGTATCTCCAGGATTAGAAAGAAAGTTACTGTTTCAGTATGACTTATGGCTTACATGATTATGATCGTTTCTATTGGAGGATTTAGGTGGTACGACTGTGAGAGTAAATGCTGTTGAACAAGGCCAATATGTGGGGCATTTTGAGGCTTATTCACTGTGTGCCATGTGCCTCTTGATCTATTTGATCACTATTCTAGTGAGATAGATTGCATGATTATAATTCTATCTTTGTATCATTAGGAATGTGCTTGGTTTAGAAGCTGTACATTAAGCAGCAAGAGTCACTAGATTGTAGCATTTGATACTATTTGTATGTTACAATCAATACAAGGGATTTTATAGGGAGCTTTAATAGGTAAACACATTTATATTACAGAGCAGCTTCACATGCACATCCATTACGTTCACATGGGCTGTTCTTCGTATTTTTGGATTCAATGTTCTTACATGCTTAACATCTGTTAAGGTCAGTCAATATCTTTCAAGGAGAAAATAATGATTTACCAACATGTGGTTATCTTAGCATCTTGTTATGAATTCGGATCTGCTGGGAAACCAGCACAGACAGAGTCTATTTGAACTTTTCTAGATCTTTTATTATATTTATGAAGACAACTAAGATGCATTATATGACAGGGAATTCAGATCTTGACTTTGATCCAAAATTGAATTCAGATGTTGATCCGAATGCAGATCCAAAATGTGCTCTAAATTCAGATTCTGGTTGGATCTGGATCATGTAAAATTGGATCCAGGTTTGGATCACCAAGGATCATACCTGGATCCAACCTATTGACAGGCTAATCATTTATTCCCGTGTTGAGCGCCAAAAATCATGAGTGGAGTACCTTTGATCGTTTGATGGAGGATAATGTATTTTTAAATAATCAGAGCATTGAGTGGGTGAAAAGCACTGCCTGGGATCACCCTCAGAAGATCCAGCGGCTGCCATCACTTCACCGGGCGGCATCGTCACCTGCACTTGGAGAAAGGATGTCACCCAGCAAAGTGCCAGCACCCGCTGGATCTTCACTGTGAGATCCAATGATGGCATTTTCACCCACCTCCGTTGACTATTTTTCTATGTTTTAGACTTTTTTCCCTGTTTCTGAAGCATTTACTATATGACTTCAAATTGACGGTTTTGATAGAGTCCACTGCCAGCAGAAAAAACCATGGCGGTGGACTAACACTTAGAGTTGTGCTTGTGAAGTTTTCGTGGTTTTACACTTGCATGTGTCGGATGTCAAGTTGATTGATTCTAGCAGCCTTTAACTGGGAAAATATGTAAGTAAATGTTCAGTGTTAATCTCACTCAGAACTCCACTCTTGAAGAATATATAAAGATATCTGTTTTTGATACTTCCTAGCTGTATTCCATTTGCACACAAAGTGGATAGATTAGTGAGTCCATTCACTTTGCATTTCTAAATCACAGCTTGTGTTATTAATGGATGGAAAACTAGAGTTCATCCGAATTCAAATTTACTAACTATTGTACATTTTTTGTCCTCTGTCTTTAGGTCATGTGAACAATCAGTTCAACACTTGTTTCTGGATGTTAGTCAAATCTGGGAAAGCGAAAAGTCAAGCACAAAAATTTTTGGAGGTAATATGATTGTGAATACTCTCCTTGTATATTATGTGAATGACTTGATCTCTTCTTCAAAATAGAGATGTTGGAATGTTTCATTTCTTGATTTTCAGAATTTTGAATTTTAGGGGAAATCATTTTACTTGAGGTCTAGTAGAGTGATCATGAAATCAATTTTGCACTTGCTAGGTTCTTGCAATTGAAACTGCCCTGGCAGTGAGGTTGCAGAGTGTTGGCATTTCTGCATGTAAGCCATCCATCTTTCCTAGACAATTACAAAAAGTCATTTCTAGAAATGTATTTGCATGCATATCACTACTTTCATTGAAATGTTGCAAAATGTCATCTAACTCACTGTTTCCACCTATCTATCAACTGCAGTTATCTTTAACCAGAGTTCTATGGTGACAAACATACCTGTAAACATCTAAGAGAGGGGGGTTGCCAGCTGGCTGCAGGGGGGATGGGGAGGGGGTTTGCCAGACAGAGTGGGGTTTAGGAGGAGTCGGTGTATTGGAGAGGGAGAGTGACAGTGGAGCTGGAGGCATGCCTAACTGGCATTGGAGGTGCCCTTGATGGGCATCGATCCCAAGCTGTTCACCAACTTGCCTTCATCAAGCTACCTGTCACTGGAGGCGCACCTGATTGGTTTTGGGCTGATCCAGAAGTGCGACGTCTACTCCTTTGGCATCATGCTACTTGAAGTGCTTATGAAGGAGCTATCCAGTGTGAGGCCCGAGCATGATTACATGAACCTGGAGAGCTTTGTGTGGACCTTCTGCATTCAAGGAGAGCTCTATCAGGATATAATCAACCCCTTGTTACTGCAGAAGGTGTATGCCAAGAAGTAAGTGCTCAAGGTGTTCCACATCAGACGGGTTTGCACTGAGATGAAACCAAACATGTGGCCGATGATGCAAAGCTTCTCCCTCTATCTCATTGGCAGCTCTTTGTGCTCAGAGAGGAAGCATGAGGGGTGGGGGTCTCCCATCCGATGCCGTTCATAGGCATCCTCTGCCAACATGCCAGATCCAGCCTCAGTGCCTCAGACACCTTGACAGCTTCAGAGACTCCTGGTTGAAACTTGAAACAGAGAAATAGAGAAATTGTGGAGGTTGAGGAGAGGATCTCCCTGGTGACCTGGCTGGGCGCCTTCTTCTCTCCCCCTAATTTGAATATCTTCTTAAAATTTGGCGCTAACAGATGTCATGGGATGAGGGACGGTGCATAGAAGGTTGGGAGAGTTGACATGGTGTTTCTCCCCCTAATGGGACTTCCCCAACTGTCACTGACATAGGCGCCAAGATGGTGCAATTTATTCATGTAGAAGGAGATTAATGTATTATGTTATTGTTGTATCAAAAAAGAATATTGGAAGAGTAATTTTCTCATAACATGACCTGCTAAGTTTAAACATGACTATAGCACTTGATAGAAATCTTTGGCGGAAAATGATTCATGTAGTCGACCCCAAATAATGGGGTAAGACTGTGATGATGATGATGAACATGACCTACTAATAGATCTAACATAATATATCTGGAATATTCTTCTTTCTCCTGGAGGAACTTGACTCATTGTATTGTTGCGACATTTGGACAAAAGTAATGACAGTTTGTAGCAATGATGTTTCTGCAATTTTATTGTAAGAATGGTTTATATTCAGAAATCCCAAAAATGGTTTGAAGGGATTTTAATAAAGGCTTAATAACATGTGCAGTGGGTCATTTCATTGAGGCTTTTAGTGTGTGTTCCTTGTTGTTGCTTTAGCCCATGCTGACACAGGGTTTACTTGCATCTTGAATCTACCTGTCTTTGTCTCTACCTGTCTTTGTCAGGGTTGACAATGCTGTGTTGAATACATGAATGATCTTAACAACAATATCATCTGACAACCGACTGTTGTAGTATATATATATTTTAATGGCATTGTGTGTTTATGATCATTATTGTCTCTCATGTGTTATTAATTAGGGTGTTTTAGTGTTTAATCCCTGTACTCTTTTACAGTTAACTTTAGTCTATTTAGCCCTGAACTAGTGAAACTTATTTTTCTGAGCAGCTGAGAACTACAACTCTAAAGATTGCTAAAAGGACCTGTTGTTAAGGAAAGTCAAGTTTTTCAGGTGTAGGCCTAAATAGTCAAGTCATAGGAACTACAAGTTACTGAAGGGACTAAAAACTTAAAGAACCCTTTTTAATTATATTGCTTTCTTTGTACTTGAAAGCCCCTTTAATGTTAATCAAGTTTGCTTTTGTATTTTTGTTCATGGTGGGAATCATTTTTTTTTCCCAATTCACTAAGCAATATATAGGCAATCATGTTTATATCCATTTCTGCCAGTAGTGTCCTTAAATAATGTATAGACAATCATTGTACCATCCTTGCTGCGCCATCACCAGCAGCTGAAGATTTGCCCTATGTCAAATGTTGACCAATTTATTCTTCAATTTTGATGGCACCTATGCTTCTGATAATTGTCATTCTAATTTCTTTTATTATCATTATTGTTATTACTGTCAGTCTACGATGTTGCTTGATTTTACCATATGTTCTCATTGGCAGGGTACTCAAGCTAGTGAAAAAAATGAACTGCTTTTTCAACGGTTTGGCATTAATTACAGCATGCTCCCGGCCATGTTTCGAAAGGGATCGTGTGTCTTTAGAGACAAGGTAACTGTTCATAGGATACTTTGACATGTGGATGTCCAGGAACAAAATGCAATCACCCTAGTTTCTGATGCCAGATAATGTTTTAACTGCGCCGCATGGTAGCATACTAGCATTTTCTTCTAGAGAAAATGGTAGAGAACATATGAATCTCCCTTAGAATTGGTGAATGTCATCTACTATCTTAGAACAATCCCTGTATGACCAAATGTCATCACATTTTCTCCATTTTGACTATCTTTTGTTACTTAACAACTTTTTTGCTTGGAGACATTTTACATCTCATCATAGGTGCATCTAGGTGATCTTTACCTATTTTGGCAATGATCTAAAGTCTGATTGCAAGAAGGTTTCATGCTTTTGCCACATAGATGTTAAGTAAATCCACCTCTCTACGAGTCCTGTAACATATGCTTTTGTAAAATCCATTTCTTGATTCCTTCTTGTCTCAGAAATCGTCCACAATGCTAGCTTCTAGTTGATACTTGGTAAGCTGATATATCATTATGTGGTAACAAATCCGTGTTTCTTGAAATGCAGGTAGAAGAGACTGTGAAACAGGATGGGAGTGAGAAGCCTATTAAAAGAACTCAGAGAACAGTGAGAGTAGATCATTGTGATATAATTGGAGAAGAATTTGGAATGAGCATTCTGATATACTAGTGGAAGACTAAACTTTTTGCTAGTTGAAAGAGCAACCCGGAAAAGATCTATTCATTACAGCAACAAATTTCAGCCCAACCTTCTGTCTGTGAAGTCACTGCCGAAAGTTATTGAGCCATTGAACGTTAGTGTGTTGGAATGAGTCAGATGAGTGGTAGGATAGTACCCTGCCACGGTGCAGCCAGGTCTGATTCCCTGCTGGTACAAACTTGATTGGGGTTTTAGTGGGGACATCTGAGCTTGGGATCGGGCCAACTGTGTCCTAGTCTACCAAAGACAGAGGTGACATGCAGTGACAATGACATCTATTTGGCTCAGCGATGTGTTCTCGTGATATTTGTTTGTTTATTTTGTTTACTTGAGCATTTGGATGTAAGAAAATGGCCCAAATGAGGCCCCATTGTGCATTTTCTATTTTCTAGTTATTTCTCGGGTGCGAATTTTGCCTTAATTTAAGTCTCAGGGTATTTTAGTCTAATGAGAGTTAAGATGGTTAGGCTTTGCCTCTATATATTAATGCTCTAAGCCTCTATTGGAGGGGATAATGAAGATTTTGGAAGAAAATTTGCAGCAGTCTTCTCCCTCAGTGATGGCTTCTTGCGAAGTGTGAAGTCTGAGAGTGTGAGACCCCTTCTTCCTCTTCTCTTTCCCCATCTTCTTCTCTGTTGTGCTGCATTAACTTGATATGAGAGCCCAACTGTGATCCTGCCGCGCTGTGCACCACCACACCCACCTGTCATCTCCACGGCATCTTACGCTCCCCCTCCATTGGTTTGCCTCGTCAACTGTGCAGGGAGGGGCCACAGCGCGAACAGCCATTGGTTCGGTCTCCTCGATTGGGCCTCCACCGCGTGGGCCTTGTGCGCCTGTGTACATAGGTGGGGGGGGCACGCCCCCACCCCCCCTTCTCGTCGCCTGTGCCTCCTTGTCACCCGCGTCGAACCACTAGTTCGCCCCTTCCCCGCCACACGACGTCGCCGCGGCCTCCTCGTCGCCCGTGCATGCAGGTGGGGGCCGTGTTGCGGACCCATCTCCCTCCTTGTCAACCGTGCGAGAGGCGAATCCCCCCCTCCCCCTCAATTTCCACGTCCTCACGCGTGCGACTCGCCACAAGCACGCGAACCCCCATGACCCCCCCTTCACACGCGAGTAGCCCTCGTCACTCGTGCCCGGGGTGAATCGGGCCTCCGCCGTTGTTCCCGGCTCCCTGCCCATGCGCAGCACCCACGGGCGGCGCACAGGCCGCCGCCACCAAGCTCGCCGCAGTCAAGCCCGCACCTGTGCGGGCGCCAGTGCACGCCGCCTCGTTGCCCGTGTTTGGGCGAAGTCGGGTCTGCTGCGCGGACTCTGTGTTGCCCACTCGTGGGATCCCTGTGCTGGACCACCGACGCCATCCACCTACCAGCGTTGCGTCACAGACGCGTGCGCGCACGCAGATTCATAGCAATCCGAGCCGATCCCGACCACGTCGCTGTCCCCTCTCCCTCGCCGTTTTCTCTGCACGTTACTGTAGCGAGCACTGTAGCACTGCAGTAACTCGCGATCTTTAACTACAGTGCCGAGCTTTCCTTCGTCCTGTGCTCCGCGCACAATCTCCGGCCTAACTGTGGATCTCATTCGGTCTTGAGGGCCTCTCAGCCCTCCGAGCATCCCATGCAGCACAGTCGAATTCGTCCTCTCTCTCTCTTGCTCTCTCACGGCTCCATTGAAAGAAGAAGACTCGATCTGGACCAAGTTAAGTCGGGTCTGATCTGATTTGCTACAATACAATTTGAAATGTGTAGCCATGTTTTGGGACAATGGCTTATGGATCGTCTGAAGCATGGACCAACTTTAGGCGTGAATAGAATTAAGGTTTCTTGAGAATAAATATATTTTGCAGTGCTTATGCGACACGTTGGCCAAATAAGAGGAGCTTCTCCACAAGGTTGGCTCCTCGATTATTAAAGAGTCTGAAAACCCAACTAGATGAAGTATCCTATGAAGCAGATGAATCATTGATAGACGTGTATTATAAACAGTTTGAGTCTGAGATGTTTGGAACAGATGATGACTTTATTAAGGATAATTTGAAAAGAAAAGAATGTTACAGCAGTCGTTTGATCTTGCTGCGAAGACTTCTTGCGGGGTGTGAGGCCCGTTCTGCCTCTTCCCCTTCCCCCTCTTCTTCTCCGCTGTGCCGCATCAGGTTTTCTTTTGCAACACCTGCTGTGTATTGGGCCACCGGCGCTATATCATGGATAGTTGTCAACTCTCTTTAAAAAGGGATGGGATTAGTTGACATTTGAAGTGTCATGACAAGTTGACACTGGAATCCGGCTTATAACATGGGTTTTGTATCCATGAGTGAAAGAGGATGTGGGTTGATGTTAACGCTTGTTAATCAGTGAGTTGTGTTTGTTAGCTTCTAAATATCAACCGCCCACATCCTGTTGTAGTTCCCCCAGTCATGGCGTACTTCTATTTGGCCCCTCTTTTTTTTGGTTGTTGTGGAGGGGAGGGGGGGTTTGGATATTGGCCCAGTGGTTCAGGACTAGGATAGCAGACCAAAGAATTATGAGTTGGAAACTGGGTGGGTGTAGTCAAATATTTTTTTTTCACAATTTGCAGGTATTCTATGCACAACAAGAATGTCGCCGCCCAATAAATGATCATTTCGTCTCACAAAGACTGGATGAAGCATCCCATGTGATTTCCCGCCTAGCATTCCACCAAGTGGGAATAGTAACTCAAGCCCACCTTAGCACCCATCTGCTTTAAAGTAGGGGTGTCAATTGGGCCGGGCCGGCCCGGCCCGCAAGCCCGGCCCGGTTTTAACGGGCTTGGGCCGAAAAAATGAGCCCGCTACAAATTTTGGCCCGGCCCGCCCGCCCGGAAAAAAATAGGGCCGGGCTTGGGCTTTGTGTGGCCCGGCCCGGTCGGCCGCCGGCCCGGAAAAAAATAAATATAATTTATATTAATATAAATTTATATTTAGAAAGAGAGTTATATGTATTTTTCTACAATAAATCTACTAAAAAATATAATCTTTTACAAGTTAAATGTTAATATAGATATAAGTAAAATATATATTATTTTTTATAGATATATTATAGTAGATATATGAAAATTATATATTATATAAATAAAAATAATATATTTTTTATTTCTCGGGCCGGGCCGGGCTTTTCGGGCTTTTTCTGGGCCGGGCCGGGCCGGATTTTAAAAAACCGGGCCTGGGCCGGGCCTAGCAAGGCCCGGTCCAGGCCCGGCCCATTGACACCCCTACTTTAAAGTGGTAATGTTGTTCTTTCTCAGGGCTACACATATAGATATGGGGGTCAGTTTCATCATACCCTTGTCTTTATTGATCATCTTGCATGCATGAATATGGTTGTAATTTCAAACATCTGAGGTATTTTAAGCGGAGGATCTACTACATGTGCACATCTTCATACACACACCATTGCATATGAGATGTGGTTAATTCGCACTAGAAAAAACTCTCTTCCAGGCCAAATCGTAATGACTGCCATGGAGGTGTCGGATTGATGGCAGCTTTTTTTCTTTTCGGCACATACAAAATGGATATCGAGTACATTTAGATATCCCTGCTGCGTGTTTTTAAGCGTGCAATTTCGGGTAGGTCCGTAAACTATAGTTGTGAACTTTTGATAGTTCCGACCGCTTAACAACACTTGCAACTGTTGAAGCCCAAACTGTGGTACCTCTGTCTCCAAACAGCTAGGACGCACACTTAGGAATCGAATCGGTCCAAGAGTCTCTATCTAGCAGCCATCTTTCCAACTGACCCCCACCAAATTTCCATTTTGGCAATTCCGTATGCACAAATCCAAATTTGGCAGTTTTCTAGTCCCAATCTCCATTGTGGGTTGAATTTGAGATTACTTCACCGTTGGATATCTCGTCATAAATATGGACTTCGACAAGTTACTTAAAAAGCAGATACGAGAAGAAGGTGTTCAAAATGCCCCAAAGATTTGTCCTTGGCAATTTGACTGAGGAATACGCCTATGATCACAAATGATATTCATTGGTCTCACGAAAAACAATTTCTTTGACATTCTTAATCATCTTGTACAAATTTGAAGGGGGAAAAGCCCACAAATAGAAACCCCTAATTCATTTACCACTATTAGCTCCTCCTGGAGGAGCTGAGAGTGAACCAAGAATATTTGCATCCTCCTTTAAACGGTAAAAGAAAGAAAAATTTTGGCAGGATGTTTGGTATCAAAATAGATTGGAGATGGAGTAAAGATATCTTCAAATTTTTTTTCCAGAATAATATTTTGAAAAAAAACAAAAAAAGTAGGGACAAGGCCTAGGTTGTGCAGCTAGTGCGACTGTCTTCAAATTACACACATGGTGATTGCCTCAAACGCCAATTCACATGGTATGTTCTACATGATTGGTCTCTGGAATATGGCAAAAGTCGAAGAACAACTGTTGATGCTTCCCATCTAACCTCAAACTTCGTTACAATTGAGGGAAAGACCGCAGGGTTAGACTACGAGCATCCTGGTCAAGGGGTAGGAAAGGATCGAGTGTCTCTCTGAATTAATCTTAGAGATAAAACCCTTGAACAACAATAAATCCTTGGTTTTGTTTCTAAACAAAACCAAAGATTCTATTCCCACAGTTTCTTAAAATAAAATGATTTCGATTTCAAACTACCCAATTTGATTCATAGGAGGCTAAATAACATACATGAAATCAAACCCATTGTCCAGCAGGTGCTGCAGAGTACAACCCATTTGGAAGATTGAAGAGAAAAGGCGGAACCCACAATAGAATGTACTTTACATTTTTGCTTCAGTTACTCGATTGCAGCCGACGAGGACCTGCGAAAGAACTCGTCGATGCGGCGGGCGCCCGGCGGGAGCGGCTTGTCGGCACTCAGGGCCCGTCGCGCCTCCGGCTGCGGGATGGGGCGCGCCTGCAGCTGAGGAAGGGAGTCGAGGAGGAAGTCGCCGGTGGGCTGGTGGTCGCGAGCGGCGGCGCGGAGATGGTCAATCCTGACGCTCTTCTTCCTGTTACGGAGGGCCACCTCGCCAGCCTTGCCCGCCAGGAAGCCCAGGAAGAGGTCGGCGGAGAGGGAGATGAGGTGGAGGACCTCCGAGTTCACCCTCCCGATGTCCCTGTCCAGCTTCACTATCCTCTTCACTCTGCCCGGCGGGAACGACGGCCACAGGACCCTCGGGCTGGCCCTTTCGCCATCCTCCTCCTCCTCCTCGCCCCCTTCTCCCACGCCCTCTCTTGCTGCTTCCGCTGCTGGTGGGGGCTGTTGCTCCTCCTCCCCTTCGTCGTGCTGCTGCTGATGCTTGTCGCTTCCCGCCGTCGCTTCCTGCGGTTCTTGGTGTGGGAGGTGCTGCTTGTCTGCCTCCATTGCTAGGGCAGTGGAGAGGGTGCGGAAAGGGGCGGGGTCTGTGTTTTACTGGTATCTCTCTGCGACGGTTCAGCATCATCCCATTCAACTTGAGCCAATAAGAGAGTCCCACAATGGGTAATACGATATCGTGGCTGTTTTTGATTGGCTAGGAGGAGTGTGCCAAGCAGAGAGAATACAATAAGAACTGAAAAAGTTCCCGCGGGGACCAAGAGGAGAAGGGGGTTTTGGCGGGAAACAAAATAACTACAGAAAACAAAGATAGCTGTCTATCGAAAGAACAGCACCAGTGGTCCAGTGGTCCAGTGGTAGAATAGTACCCTGCCACAGTACAGATCCGGGTTTGTTTGATTTTGGGATGTCAATGGGCCGGGCCTGTACCGGGTCATGCTCGGTTTTTTAAAAGCCAGCCTGGGCCCGATCCAGGCCCGGGGTAGACCCGGTATGGGTGGTCCGGCTCAGCTCAGAAAAAGTCCGGTTAAGTCTGACCCGGCTCGAAAAAATAAAAAAATATTATTTTATTCATATAAATATAATTTTAATATATCTACTATAATATATAATATATATAATAATATATTTTTACTTATATCTATATTAATATTAACTTATAAAAGATTATATTTTTGAATAGATTTATGGTAGAAAAAATACATATAATTCTCATTCTACATATAAATTTTATATTTAATATAAATTATATTTATATTTTGGACCGGCAGGCCTACCAGGCCGGGCCTCACAAAGTCCAAGCCCGATCCTATTCTTTTCCAGACCGAACCAAAAAATTTTAACGAATTCATTTTTCCGACCCAACTCAGTTAAAATTGGGCCGGACTTCCGGGCCGGCCCGGCCCAATTGACACCCCTAGTTTGATTCTTGGTTGGTGCATTTTTTTTTCTTTTCTTTTTTTCTGTTCAGAGATCTTAATGCCGACTGGGGGCTATTCGTGTGATCCAGACAAGTTTTGCACGGCCCAAGAAAACAAGGCCAGTTTGTTTCTAGATACAAAGATCCCAGATCTATATATCTCATGAACTCGATCGTAGTAGATCGGCGTCAAGATGGAAAAGGAGATGGCAAAAGACCGATCTGCTCGGCGGCCGATGTGCTTGTCTGCACTTGGCGCTGTGGACGAGTTGATGCGGGATTCGATTTTGGAATGGATGGGCGCTGCATCAAACGAGGGCGTTGCAAGCACATTAGCTGGTTAGATGGGGGGGGGGGGTATGGTAAGGGTTAGAAGAGAAATACATTTTGGTTGAGGGGTTAGCCTGATTTAAAGTTATTGAAGAAAAGAGGGTGTATGGGTGGAGTTAACATACTCCGCCTCTCTCACAATGATTTAAATTTAACATTTTTAACTTCTAGATCTCATCTCTCCTCTCCAAATCATATTTCTTTAAAAATACTGTTAAAAGACCCCGATTGAAATAACAAGGAAATTTTACCCCTCCCCGAATCGCCCCTTTATGTAGTGTTAATAGGAAGATGTAAGAGATTGTGGAGGAAGGAGTAAGAAGAAGAGTATTTTGTCCCCTCTCCGAATCGCCCTTTTATATAGTGTTAATAGGAAGATGTAAGAGATTGTGGAGGAAGAAGTAAGAAGAAGAGTACATTAATTCATAAGGAGAAGAAGATAAAAGGAAAATAATGGCGGGTGGAAGGAGAGAAGACAGTGGTCTTGCTGTTTGTCTAAGCGTCAGAGTAAATGTGAAACATTAAGATAGATCGGGATAAAGTGGATATATTAATATCCTCATTTTATCCCCGATCTATCTTAATACCAAATATGCCCAGTATTTGACAAATAAAATGTTTGACGGTTCAATTGTAGGTATAAATGGGTGTGCTTCGTTGAGCCTGCAACCTCTTGTTTCTACCGATCCTCCTACTAATGTTCAATTTTCAACTTATTTAGACTTTTCTAATAGAAGTTATTTAAATTATAAATGAGTTATTCTTTTAAAACTATGTTAATTGATCTAATTGGACCTTAAAAAGTTTAGGGCACCACAGCACCAAACAACACTTGCCTAAAAATATTTTTAGGCTACTATGACTTAATACTACAATAATGAACCTTACTGTCCGTGAGAACATCTCAGAACAAACCTAAGAAAGGTGATGTTTTTTTCCACTTCTCTTTATCCTTGGATGAGCCGACACACATGGAGAAGATTAGATTTCCACAGTCGAACTGAGGAAGAAAGATTGGAGGTGGTTCAAATATAAGAATATTGTGACTTTGTTCACATATTTTACGGATAAGTCTTATCAGTAATATTTACTACTCGCTCAAGTGGATAGTAGGCATCCCTTCCCATCCGCTCCCACATGAGGGTGATGCCATTAGCAAATATTTCTCATGTTTATAATAGTGAAGAATGCGGGTTCTAATTGTCAAGGGATGTGAGTCTAAAGTTTTGTTGCCTTGATTTTAAGAATAAGTCTTATGAGTAATATTTACTACTCTCTCAAGTGGATAGTAGGCATCCCTTCCCGTCAGCTCTCACATGAGGGTGATGCCACTAAAACAGATAGTAAATATTTCTCATGTTTATAATAGTGAAGAATGCAAGTTCTAATTGTCGAGCGATGTGAGTCCAAGGTTTTGTTGCCTTGGAAAAAGGGATGTCATGAGTGAGGCATGGGATTAAAAATTGTGACTTCTTAGTCTTTGACCAAGCTCAAGTAACACTATGCTGCATTCCCCATCATTAAAGAAAAGTGTGTAGGTCATAAAAGTCAATCTCTTATTAGAGTTATTTATTAACTCCCCATTAACTGGTCCAATAAATTATTAAACTATTAATATCTAGCGGAATTTGAGAGATAGAAGAATACAAAATTCTTTCTTAAAGTGGGTAATAAGCACCCAAAGGTATCTCCTCTTTGATCGGTGAAAGGAGAAACCCATGAACCCATTGAATGGCCATGGTTCCTTTCTTGCCTTTAAAGGTGGTATGTAGCAATTTAGATTTTTAAAATTGGGATAAATAAAAATTTCCATATGGACTTAATCAAAAGGTAATCAAACAAAAATTTAATAGAAAATTACAACTGTAATATGGGCCAAATAAAGGCCTAAAATGGGAAACTAACCTTTAAAATTTATAAATACCCAAAAGCCTATTAAGAAAGTAGGTTAAATGAGTCAAAACCTAAGTTAAATGGCCATTAAAGAAGTCTAAACTTTAACCCAACAAGGGAATTCAAATTTCTGTTACAAATGAGGAAATTGGCCATGGTTTGTAGAGCAACCTAAAATTTTAAAATAAAAATTGAAAATTTTAAAATAATAAATGATGTAACAAAAAAATAAGAGCTGATAAAAGAATTAAATAATAAATAAAATTTAATAGGCCAAAAATATAAATAATAATAAAAGAGAAAGTATATAAATTCAAAAGTCCCAATTATTTATAAGTAAATTAGGCTAATTAAGATTAAATACACAAGATAATGGGCCAAATCATGCCCAAATCCTAATCTAACTTGGGTACCACGTTTTCCATTAGAATCCAACTCTAATTAGGGTTGGGAGGCTTAAAAATTGAAAATAAATCAAGTAAATCCACAATAAAAAAAGTTAGAGTCATAATAGAACTTAAAACCCTATCTCTTTAAATACACCCCAATCTCCCCCTTTAGCCACCCTATTGTTGCTTAGAGAGCTCCTAGACGTAAGAGGGCGACTGTAGGAGGAGGATTTGCAAGGATAAAGCCCAGGATTAGAGTTCTTCCCATTTTTCTCTAGAGTCTTCAAACACCCAAACATAGGTATTTTCACGAGCTAAATGTAATTAAATATCTCTTAGGTCAATCTCCATGCTAGAATCATGTTCTTCATATTTTTTTTCCAATTTTATACTCCATACAACATATATTTTCTATTGGGAATCACATCAAGGCATCATATGAGCAATGGAATAAATTTCAAAAAAAAAAAAACAAAACGATTCCCAAACAATTTATTATTGGATCGAGATGATGTCCAGGGAGCCAACCATTAACATAATGAGAGGGAGATTTTCTCACTTAGGGGTGCTCATATAACCCCTGAAGAGTGTTGTACTCTATTGATTTTGATGATCACAAAATACTAATTGTCATTTATCTTAATAACATTACAAATCACCAATTGAATTCATGTTAATGACACAAGTACTTGATTTATTTATATTTAATTTGAGGATTTAATTTGTGTGTTAAGTGTGCAACCAGATAGTCCAAAGTCATGTTGAAGTGGGCTCTGCAAGGCCATGGTAAGTGTTTGTACTTTAGAATTCGTACTGACATCTAATCTGCACTTTTGCAAGAAGTCAGTCGACCGATACAGGGGAATCTGACGACTGACCCTTCAAAGTCAGATGACCGATCTAAAGAAGTCGAACGACCGATGTAGCCAGTGCTGATTGGCGCTGGGACAGTCCAAGAATTGGATGACCGATTTGGAGCAGGGTGTCGATGCAGAAGAAGAAGCAGGCTAGCACCAAGGCTAAGGCAAAAAATCGGATGATCGACTGGGGCAAATTGGTCGACTGACTACGAAAACACAATATTCTTGTTTGGATTCCGGCTATGTTTCTTTGAGATCCACGACCAAGATCAAGTCTTTTGCAAGTGAGTATATAAAGGGAGGCCTTTCCATGTGTGTTGTACCACATACATCGTTTGGAGAACGAGTTTTTGCACCCGACTAGGTCAAAGAATGAGTCAGCAAACCAGAGCTTCTTCCAGACAATTTCTTCAAGGTTTGCTATGTGAGTTCAAGGTGTTGAACGTTCAAAAGATTGTGCATCTATTGTACCACGTTCAAGAAGGCCTATGCAAGCATCCATGCTCTTCTCCGACGTTTCTCAACCACGCCAAACAGAAGATTTCTGAACTAAGAATTTCATCTTTCTTTTCTTGTTCTTGAGTTGGGAACTGTACTTTAAACTTATTTACATCATCGTGTGTGTGTGTGTGCTCGATTTGTGAGCATGTGGTTGGTGTGTAGTGTGTGCGGCACGTACACATCGAGTTATCTCGTCCTTGGAAAACGAGGTGTGGGGTTTGTGTTGTCCTAAAAAACAATCGTGTGGGGGTCTATAATTTGTACTTGTGAAACAAGTTAGTGGAAATCCTCACGGAGGTGTGGGGTAGTAGACGTAGGCACACACAGTGGTCTGTTTGCCAAACACTCTAAATCCTACGTGCATTTGTGGTTTGATATCCTTCTCTCTTATCTCCATTCTACGCACGTTAAGATAGTTGGTATCGTTGTTTAATTGTTTTTTCGCTGTGCATCTCGCTTAGTAGATTTGCTTAATTGAGTTTAATCTATTATGTGTAAATATTTTTTATTTAGGCGATAACCAATTCGCCCCTCCTCTCTTGGTTGTTCATCGCACGTATTTATTTTTCAAAGAGCAGAACCCGGCCGGCGATCGAAGAAGCTCTCACGAACTCCTCTCCAGTGGTGTCCACACAATGGACGTCGATGGTGACAAATCCTCCTCTCTCTACTGTGCAGCTCCCAGTAGCCCTAAGCAGCAGCAGTGAGCAAGTTGTAGTAGCAGCAATAACAACAAGGGAAAGAGTGGTCGGCCCCTCTTGCACCCCTCACTTCTTTTCTCACCTTGCAAGAGAGCAATGGAAGAGAGTGAAAGAGGAAAAGAAGAGGGTTTGGTGGGAGAGAGCTCAGCTTTTATGTCTCTCCCACACCCTCTACCTATATAGAGGGCAGAGAAGGCAACTGTGTGTGGCTCGCACGTCGTATGACCATGCTTGGTACGAAACCAGGACACAGAAGTCAAACTTCCGTAGACGACAATATCGTATGTCGTCAAACTCTCTGACGACAAAAAACTATGTCACCAGGATCAGCTATCCTAACTACAACAACTTTTGTGGTCAAAACATCTTGGCGACATAAGTAATTGTCGCTAGGATCAACCATTCTGACTACAACTCAGATTGCAGTCTGAATGACCCTGGATACATAAGTGATTGTCGCTAGTCACCACATACTCCCTCATATGTGTTATTGTCATCTAGGCTGCACGTGGCCAATTGGATAACCCTTATCTGATCATCTATTCACCGCATCATTCCATATTTTATGTGTGACCCTCTAAACCCAATACCGGGCTGGCCATGAGTTAGAACCCATCAGAACTACTTCCAATGTGTCAGAACTCCTTTTGATTCACGTGAGTGGTTTCCTTCACAATGACTCATCGGTTGTGGATGTACTATGCTACTACGCCACAGCCCCCAGACAGTACCAGGGGATCTAATCCATTAGACATTTCCACCCTCAGTTATCGTGTATCTTTAGTCCATCATCCGACTAATATCCAAGAGTCCGTGTATTAGGCATGGTCTCATCAGGCCTACACCGAATCCATCTGAGTCTTACTCTTATTGGATTCTCTTAGAGAACTCCTTTTCTCTCAATCTTATTGACCCTGGCCAGGGGTTTGCTCGAGTAAGATATACAAGATATTCCTCTCATGATACCGAGAGTGAATGATCTTTTGTTGATGCACAATTGTCTTCGTAGGGTCTGCCATCCTTGAAAAAACAACTATACTAGACCCGAAAGCTTTGGACCTATAATCTCGACATCAAAGAATGGAGCACTCAAGTAAGAAATCTTTGGTGTCTCAAGTCTAAGGACCTGTTACACAACTGAAACCATGGAATCGTTGATTGACGATTATGTATTATCAACCATTTGGCATCCCACAAACAGATCATTCAGTGAACACATTATCTAATGAGCACCTGCACTATATCCCTAGTGTCTCCATATGAGCAGCTATGAGATCAACTGCCTCCATCATATGGATGAGTATACAGTACACCAGTCTATTTGGGTATCTCGATGTCCTCGTCAAGTAACTTATGACCAAGAATATTTAGAATCAATGCATGAAGAGAATTGGTCTCATTATCATGATCTCATCATGATCCAACTTCTCATTGCATTGATCCATAGACATCACAGTATAAGCATCACCATGCATTTTAATATGCAGTGAGGAAATGCCATAATTATATTGACCAAAAGAGACTATATAGTATACAAGTGCCATTACATGCACATGTGATTGCCTTGCAGGGCACTCATAACTAACATCCTTTATGTACGTTTATAATTATTTTAAGAAGTTTTTAAAAGTGTTTTCCCCCTTTTTGATTCATTGCTTATCGAGAACTTGATGTTCGAATGCATAGATATCATAAATGGTTCACTACATGAAGATGTCGTGAGTACCTAAAATGCCTTCTTGAATGCGCCCCTGTGATAGCGCACATTCAAGATGCGCTCAACAAAAATGCCTTCTTGAATGTGCCCCTGTGATAGCGCACATTCAAGATGTGCTCAACAAAGCCAGTGCATTACATTTAACTGGAACATGCTATGCTTCCTGACCATGTTCTGAACGCCTAGCCAGACCCAGTGCGTTTAGATTGTCTGCCCGAAAATGCTGGTTTTCTTGAAAATAGTGCAATAAATGCATGTTGTTGTTCTTACTATTTGATGACTGTACAACCCTAAAAATGCTAATAATGATAAGATATACTAAATTAAGATGATATAATCTCTTTTAATTAAGATTAAATGATCTCTTCATGTACCCCTTTTGATTTTCTTACATGAACATGATACATGCCATAAAACCCCAATTTTATCTGACTATTAAAATGTTAATAATCAAGTAAACAATCATATGAACATAATAACATGTCAAACATGCTTTTAAAATGATTAAATTAATAACATGTGTAACGTGATTGTTTAACACTAATGTTTTGGGATACTATTATTGCCGCTCCTTGAGCTTAGAATTCCTCTAGCTAGGATGTTGAGCAAACATTTCAACACTTTTCTTGGTAATGTGAGACCCTACGTCGGATATTTCTCCTATCAAACTGGAACTCCCTTATCGAAGCCTCCTTAAGTCTCCGTAAGCCTAGAATTCCTCTAAGACATTGAGCATGTTGCACTATAAACCCCTATACACCATTCTAAAACTCTACTAGACCTACACAACAAGTTCCAACCAACCTTCTGTGTATGAGTGTAAATGCTCCTGTACTGGTGTGGCAACACATCTTTTTGATAAACACGCCCCTACCCTTGACTGCATTCTGGTTGCGGCCAGAGTGTAGACCGCGTTGAACCCAGCACTGTCTGTACCCAAGAGTACTATACAATAGTCATTTCTTGTGTGTTTTCTCAGACTATTTCATGTGCAAACCTTTTGTATATTTCTGAATAGTTACAGATCTTGTATCAATAACCCAATGCCTGGCAATTATAGGGATAGTCTAGTCTTGCGAGGAGCACCCAAAAGCATAGGTGCTCGTGGTAGTTTAATGACCATGGTGATGGCAATGCACCAAGTACTAGACTACCTTGATTATTCTATGACAATCAATTCATGAAATTACTTGCCATATTAATAATTGACTTGACTTGTACTAGTTGCCCTTGTGGGTATTCTTATATGATTTGGCCACTTCTACATCAATATGCTTATTGTGTGTTATCATTTTATTTACACTTAGATCTCACTCTCTCATACTCGATAGTCGTTACTAGTTCTTGTCTCTCGCCATCTTATTATTGTTTGTTAGCTTTGATTTATATCATTGTCATGTCATTAGTGCATTCCGGCTTGTTAAACTGTTAATCACTTAAAGCATATCTGATAATGAGATATAAATCCTACTGAACATTTTGCTTATCCAGTTGCTACTCTATATTTTCAGATGAGTCAAATGATGATACACACAACAACGAGAAATATCAAGAGTGAAGAGCGACCCAACATTATCGTAGTAAAGTTATCGTAGTATTCTAGTAGAGTCTAGTATAGTTAGATTTGATTTTTGTTTATTTCTAATGTAAGTGTCATGATGGACCCTATGTAATGACTCTGAATTAGTAGTTGTAATAAAACCTAGTGATTTGTTATCAAGGAAATTAAGAGTTAGTCTTATTTCAATTGTTGTCTTTTGAATATAGTTTGCTTTGAATTACATTACTATTTGATATACATGTATCTGCTTGATTTATGATATTCCATGTCGAGACATGACAGTTGTGGTATCAGAGTCTAGACTTATTAAACCTTAAGTATAACAAGGTATAGGTCCCAAGATCGAAATCTAGCCCTGATACCCAAAAGGTTCTAGGTTTCCCTGAAGGTAGACCATGTGTCCTAGATTGATAGCTGCCTGATGAGATTGTGTATAGCTTTGGGCTAAGTTAAAACATGTTAAACAACTTCAAGATCAAAATGTGCCTAACATTCTAAAGGACAATCAGATTTCTAACTCACAAATTATTTTAAAGGAACTCAAGACTTTGTAATGGCAAACCACTAAGGGACAGACAGAGGCCGGTACAACAACTGGCTCTAGCACTACATCATCCCACTCGATTGCTAGAGGGAGCCAATGAAGGTCCCAAATCTAGAGTCTGGAAGAAAAGACCTAGTAATAACGAAGGACTTTAGAAGAAGAAGAAGAGGGCGAAGAAAAACGGCAAACAACATAAGTGCAAGCACTATAGTAAAGGTAGTCACAAATATGAGGAATGTTAGATGACCATAGGATTGTGTTTACATTGTGGAAGCGATGACCACAATATTTTAGACTACCCCCTGATGAAAGATCAACCACCCAAGGAAGAGTCACAAGGAGAGTTAAAATGTCAAGACGAGCACCAGGTCACGATAGAACTAGCATCCATACACATCTCGGCCCCCATTGACATAGAGTGACAGAATCCAATGTTAAAAGACAATTCTGACCAAACAGATAAAATCAAAGAGAGAACCACCAAGAAAGGACAAATTGACAACCTAGGGACTATAAATTGTCCAATATGTCCACTAAGGGAGATAAAGGACTTCAGAAGGTTGAGGAGTCAGAGGAGGATAGTCAACAAGAAGCTTGTGACCTTGCAGAAAAATGCAAGCATTGTAATCTTAGAAATCATTAGTCTAAGGAATGTTAAAGGAAACTAAAGAAGTGTTTACGTTGTGGGAGTAAGGACCACAATATTTTATGTTGTCCCTTGATGAAGAATTAAGCACCGAAGGATAAATGTCAATATGGTATAAGGCATTCAGGTACCCTTTCCATTCACGCTAAGTGGATTTCATTTAATGGATATTAAAGTTGCACATTTGTCACATAGTTTTGATGATATATTGTCTATTAAACTTGTCCCTTTAGGACTTAACTTGGTTATCACAAACCCAAATTAAAGTTGGAGCCGAACCTAAATTTATCCTTCATTTAAAGATCTAAAAAGAAATTGAAATCTACTAGCTGAACTAAAGTATAGGGTTATCGACGAGTGAGGGAAGATGTTAGGGGTAGATTGACTTAAAGAAAAGAAGAAATGATGGATCCATTAGACTATGGGTAGTCAAATTAGCCTATCATTAATAAGAAGAACCCAAAGTAGTTATCAGGATAGCTCGCGAAGCCCCTCCCAAGATTTGGTCTATGCAAACATGTGAATTTGGGGGACCAAATTATTTTTAAGAAGGGGAGGGTGTGGCAACCTAGAAATTTAATTAACATAAATAAATTGAAAAATTTTAAATAACAGATGATTACCAATAAATAATAGTTGATACAAGGATTAAATAATAAATAAAAAATGTTATTGACCAAAAAAATAATAAAAGAAGGAAATGTATAAAATTTAGAATGCATAATTATCTTTAACTAAATTATGTGAATTAAGCTTAAATGCACAAGATAATGGGCCAAATTTGTGCCCAAACCCTAGCTTAACATGGGGACCACATTTCTCATTAAAATCTAACTCTAATTAGGGTTGGAAGGCTCACATTTTAAAAATAAATCAAGTAAATATGTAATAAAAGAAGTTTGAATTAGAATGAAACTTTTAAAACCCCATCTCTTTAAATACACCCTAATATCCCCCTTTGGTTGACCCTATTTACTGCTTAGAGAGCTACTGGATGTGAGAAGGGAGTTGGAAGAGGATGATTTGTAAGAAGAAAGCCCTAGGATTGGAGTTCTTCCCATTCTTACCCTAGAGTCTTCAAAACATTCAAATATAGATATTCTCATGAGCTAAATCTAATCAAATCTCTTTGTAAGTCAATATCCATGCTAGAATCATGTTCCCTATATTTTTGCAAATTTGATACTCCATACATCATGTATTTTCATATTTAAAACTCAGTTTTCTTGTTCATCTGAGTTCATATAATCCTATTTAAATCACATCAAAATCTTCTTCATATGTCAATTGATCATTTTTGTATGTTTATAATCATGTTAGGAAGTTTTTAGAAGTATTTTCTCCCCTTTTTGATTCATTACATATCGAGAATTTGACATTTGAATGCATATATATCATAATCGGGTTCAATGCATATATAACTACCTTCTTGAATGTGCCCTTGCGATAGCGTGCGTTCAAGACATGCTCGACAAGGTTGGCACGTTCACTTAACCTGAATACATTGTGCTTCCTGACCATGTTTTGAACACACTCGCCAAACCTGATGTGTTAAGACTTTCATCATTAAAATCCTAATTTTCTTGAAAATAGTGCCATAAACATTAGTATTCTTACTGTTTGATAACCGTGCAACCCTAAACATGCTAACAATGATAAGATATGCTAAATTAAGATGATGTAATCTCTTTTAATTATGATTAAATGATCTCTTCATGTACCCCTTTTGGTTTTCTCACGTGAACATGATACATGCTATAAAACCTCAATTTTATCTGACTATTAACATGTTAATAATCAAGCAAACAAGCATAAATGTAATACATCAAACATTCTTTTAAAAGGATTAAATTAATGACATGTGTTACGTGATCACTTTACACTAACATTTTGGGATACCACTATCGCTACTCCATGAGCCTAGAATTTCTCTAGGACGTCAAGTAAATGTTTCAACACTTTTCTTAGTGATATGAGAATCCTTTGTTTGCTATTCACCTTGTCAGACTGGAACACCTTCATTGAGGCCTCCATAAGTCACTATGAGCCTAGAATTCCTCTAAGATGTCGAGCAGATTGTACCATAAATACCTATATACCATTCTAGAACTCTATTGGACTTGCACGGTATGTTCCAACTACCCTTCTATGTCTGAGTGTAAACATGCCTATATTGGTGCGCACATTCTGAACTCACCACTATCGGGCATTGTGTCTTTTTGATAAACATGCCCCTACCCTTGACCATGTTCTAGTTGCGGCCAAGGTGTAGACCGCATTCAACCCATCACTGTCTGTACCTGAGAGTACTATATCACAGTCATTTCTCATGTGTTTTCTTGGGAAGTTTTACGTGCAAGCCCTTTGTATATTTTCTGGTTAGTCAGAAACACTCTCTTCTCTTATAGTCCATGATCTTCACATCTATTCGTCCTTACATTCTCATCTTTTCTTGGAACTCTATGGCCATTAAATGATTGTCTGGATAAAATATGGATCTTGTATCCACAACCCAATGCCTAGCAATTATAGGACTCAATCTAGTCCTGGGACCCAAGTACTAGAATGTCTTGATTAATTTATGACAATCAACTCGTAAAATGTTTCACATATTAATACTTGACTGTACGAGTTGCCCTTATAGGTATTCTAACGTGATATGGCCATTTTACATCAATATGCTGGTTACATGTTATCATTTTCACTTAAATCTCACTCTCTCATACTTGATTGCATTACTAGTTCCTCTCTCGCACCATCATATTATTGTTTATTATCTTTAATTTATATCATAATGTCATTAGTGCATTCTAGCTTGTTAAAATGTTCTATATTGGTGCGCACATTCTGAACTCACCACTATCGGGCATTGTGTCTTTTTGATAAACATGCCCCTACCCTTGACCATGTTCTAGTTGCGGCCAAGGTGTAGACCGCATTCAACCCATCACTGTCTGTACCTGAGAGTACTATATCACAGTCATTTCTCATGTGTTTTCTTGGGAAGTTTTACGTGCAAGCCCTTTGTATATTTCTGGTTAGTCAGAAACACTCTCTTCTCTTATAGTCCATGATCTTCACATCTATTCGTCCTTACATTTCTCATCTTTTCTTGGAACTCTATGGCCATTAAATGATTGTCTGGATAAAAATATGGATCTTGTATCCACAACCCAATGCCTAGAAATTATAGGACTCAATCTAGTCCTGGGAAGAGAATACAAAAGTGCATGTGCCATGGGAGTTTAATGACTAAGGTGATGACATTGCACCCAAGTACTAGAATGTCTTGATTAATTTATGACAATCAACTCGTAAAATTGTTTCACATATTAATACTTGACTTGTACGAGTTGCCCTTATAGGTATTCTAACGTGATATGGCCATTTTTACATCAATATGCTGGTTACATGTTATCATTTTCACTTAAATCTCACTCTCTCATACTTGATTGCATTACTAGTTCCTCTCTCGCACCATCATATTATTGTTTATTATCTTTAATTTATATCATTATCATGTCATTAGTGCATTTTAGCTTGTTAAAATGTTAATCACTTAAAGTACGTCTGGCATGAAATATAAATCCTATTGAGCATTTTGCTCATCCATTTGCTACTCTATATTTTTAGGTGAGTCAGATGATGATACGTATAATAATAGGAAAGGTCAAGAGGGAAGAGTGACTCGACATTATCATAGTGAAGTTATCCTAGTGTCCTAGTAGAGTCTTGTATAGTTAGATTTCAAAAAAAATTTATTTTCAATGTAAGTGTCATGATGGGCCCTATGTAATAACTCTGAATTAGTGGTTGTAATAAAGCCTAGTGATTTGTTATCAATGAAATTAAGAGTTAGTATTATTTCAATTGTTGTCTTTTGAATTTAGTTTGCTCAGAATTACACGATTGATTGATATACAAGTATCTGCTCGAGTTTTGATATTCCATGCCAGGGTGTAGCACTTTGCATCCAAATCGGATTTAAAATCCTACGTATAAGGAAAGAGTAAAATATAGACTCTTTGTAACCTTAGCTCTATAAATAAGACCTTAAACCCCTCCCTTGGCTAACCCTAGTAGATCCTGGAGGTTGTTGGGTGTAGTAGGAGGGGACTTGGAAGAGGAGATCACATAAATTTTCAAGTTCTTTATCGTTTTTCAAAGTTCTTCATCCCTTTCTTTTTAAATCTATAAAATGGTAGGTGATCTCTTGAGCTAAATGTAATTAATCACTTTTGTAGGCCTATTGGTATGTGTTTTTGAGTTTCATGTATGTTTCCCTCTTCTAGGTCCTCCATAGTTAAGTATTTTGAGTTTTACATAAGATTATGGGTTCTGTGATGTAAATGACCTAATTTCATAGACCACAACTATAGTCGTGCCTTCGCGATAGGACGTGGATGCAATCACGTACACACAATAGTGCATGTTTAAATTTTTCCTTAACGTGACCTATTGCCTAAGAGCATCCTGATACACGTTGATCTCTATCATCGCGACTTGACCTTCTCATTCAAAAACCATTATTTTTTGTAAAACAACATTTTTAATTGTAGAATTATATTATTAGATTCATGGTTCTACATAATCATGGTATACAAAAATCTAAATAAGTGTTATACCTCTTAAAATACAGGAGATCATATATGAGATCATCTCTTAAAGTTATGTTTGCACTTGTTCCTATCTTGTCTTACCTCCTAAATCTCTCATGTTAGAAATAATGTTTTCACTTGCCCTTTCACCACTCTCTCAAGAAGCTTCAACCTACTATCGGGAAGAAAGACTAAGGTGATAGAGCATTTCAGAAAGAGACGAAGCAAAGAAGATAGGAAGTAGCTCTTTCGTGATTCTGTAGTAAGGTGCAAGCATTGTGATAAAGGTAGTCACTAATATGAGGAATGTTAGAGGATTCTAGAAAAGTGTTTGTGTTGTGGAAGTTCGGACTGTAAGATTTCAGATTGTCCCCTGATGAAAGATCAAGCCCCAAAGAACAAGTCTCAAGGAGGACTAAAACATGAAGGCAGGCTTTAGGCCTTGATGGAACCAACACCTACAAACGAAGGTGGAATGGTGGAAGGTACATTTTTTATTCATTCTACATAACCTTTGTTTTGTTTGATACTAGAGATACATATTCATTCATATCTCAGAACTTTGTTGATGCTTTAATTATTAAACCTGTTCTATTAGAATTTGATCTTGTTATCACCATCCCTGTTTGATCTAGAACTGAACTTAAAAAGTACTTTCCCTCTAGTGAGGTTCTTATTGGTAGTCAAAACTTACCTATTGATTTGATATGTATAGCCATGGACAAGTATGATATGATATTAGGAGCCGATTGGCTATCTAAGCGTGGAGTGAGTGTAAACTGCAAGAAGAAAAAATAACCTTTAGTAACCATCCCAAAATTACCTTCTCAAATGTTAGAAATCATAGACATCTATCTCTCATCTTTGAGCTCAAGGTAGATAAAGAAAGGGTGTATAATATTTCTTGCTTTAATCGTATTGGAGAAAGGATCTAATGTAGAAGACATCCCAATGGTGAGAGATTTTTCGGATTTATTTCCAGATGAGCTACCTAGTATTCCACTGAAAGAGAAGTCAAATTTTCTATTGATTTGATTTCTAGAGCTGCCTTTGTGTCTAGGGCTCCCTATAGAATGTCACCTACCAAACAGAACGAATTGAAAGAACAATTGAGAGAACTTTTGGAGAAAGGATTTATTAGATCAAGTGTATCATCCTAGGGAGCACCTATTCTATTTGTTAAGAGGAAGATAGATCAATGAGGTTGTTGTTGGATCGAAATGGAGCTTTAGATGTCCTAGAGGGGGTGAATAGGACTTCTTTGCACTTTTAAAAATATATGAAAATAGATAACACTAGATAGAGTTGTTAGAACTTAGTGTAGTGTGTGAGACAAATGTTAAACTTGGCGGAAACAATCACACAAGTGCACAAATGATTTTATCTTGGTTCGACCCTTTCCACATGGAAGTCCTATGTCCAGTCCCCAAGAACCTCTTGGGATTTCACTAACTGCCAAGAACACTTGGCCTTCTCTTAACCTGAGAGGTATTACAACTCACTTGCACCCAAGCAAGTCTTCCCTTTACCAAGGGGTATAAAGACCACCTACACCAGTAGGTCTTTCCTTCACAAAAGGGGCACTACAGGGAACAAACCCCTTGCTAGTTTTCTTACACAAAAGTAAACACGTGTATCTGCCTAGAAGAAGGCAAACACAAAAAATCATAAAGAGATACAAGTAAGAGTTGAAGCTCTAGCTCTTTCTGACTCTAAGAAAGTGGACTGAGAAGATCTGGATTTACAGAAGGCCACTCAAGGAAAGAGACTTCTAAAAAACAAGAGAGCTAGGAAGTTGAAGCTTGAGAACAACATGCTTTCTTCAGATCTTGAACTCTTGTTCTTGCTCTTTATGTGGAAGGTGAGATTGTGTATATGGTTGTTTCTAACTTTCTTCTCACACTCAATGTCTCTAAGTCTTCTGTATCTCTCGTATCTTTGTTGTTCAAAACTTCAATTTATATATAAAAGCATCAAAGACTTGAGCTTCCAGTTTGAAACTGAACGTTGGGAAGTAGTCATTTGAATCTTGGGAGATGAGACTAGGAGGTTTCTAAGTTGTCCATCAGATCTTCAGCTCCTGAGGTCTCAACGGCTTCAGGCTATGCAGACTGCTTCAAGGTTCTATAGATATCTTTTTAATATTCTGCAAGTTCCATACCCATGATTGAAAACTTAGAAAGCTTCAGTGGTAGCTACGTATCTAGAAGGTCATGAAAAGAACACAGATACCTGCATTCTTTTGGAGGTAAGTGAGATAAAAAATATATAAAGCAAGGAAGTGTTCAGACAGACAAATGTTCAGAGCATTTAAAGAGAGACAAACAGTTGTATGGGGAATACAAAGACTTTTTCTGAAAGTCATGGAGTTCTGACAGAGAGAGGATGTGGTTCTGACAGATAACCCATGCTACTTATACCTACCATCTCATTAAACTCTTTGGCCATCTGTCGAACAAGGATAGAACTATCTTTCTAACAGTGAGAGAGAAAGCAAGTATACAAATCTTTCAAATTTCAAAAGAATATTTCAAATGAGAGTAATATTTAAATACAATATATTTCTCGCTAAAAAATTGAATTATGATAGCAGAGAAATAATCACAATGATTCATATAGACATTTTTATTCATAAGAGATTCCAAAGGAATAATGAAATCATTGAAATAGTCAGGATTATGATTTATTGGGTTTAGAAAGAAGTGATAGATACATAAAAGAATATCTAAGTATGAACACACAGAAGTTGATATATGATACTTCGACTTTCAAAAAGTCGGAGTGAGATACAACAATAATTCAACTGTATGGAAGTCGTAGTAAGATATTGATAGATGACAGACTTCGACTTTTAAGCAGTCGAAGTGAGATATTGATAGATGACAGACTTTGACTTTTAAGCAGTCAGAGTGAGAGAAGCAACAAACAAGACTTCAAATTTTCAAGAGTCGGAGTCATGCCAGACTTCGATTTTTTCAAAGTCAGAGTCTGACCCATTTGTTCATCAACACTTCGACTTTTCTAAAGTTGGAGTCAGTATGGTATACAGTATACGCTGTGGACTTAAAAATTTTCTTTACAATCGCGGGATAGTGTTGATACTTTGATTTTGTGTGTGCATAAATGTTTGGCTAAAATAGCATACAATATTATACATGTATGCCTATACTATGTCATATTAGAAATAAATTGTAGTGTAAATCAATAGATTGATTTAGGAGATATTAAAAGATTTTGTCATGGCAAAAACATAATGATTAAATATTTAAATTGTGCAACAATGTTTTAAGGATAGTTACTCAACAATTCTCCCTCTTTTTGTTAATAACAAAAACTTTTATATAGACGGTGTAAAACAAATCTTTTAATTTGTTATGTTCTTTCCTTTCTTCCCCCCCTTTGTGGCATTAACAGAAAGGATAAAGGATACACATGAAGAGAGATAGAAGGAGAGAGATAAATACACAAAGATGGCTAGAAACAGATGTATATTGATAACATTGAAGATTATTGTACATTTATTGAAGAAGAACTAGGAAGATAGAGGGAAAGAGGGATTTGAGCAAAGAATGGCTGAAGAAAATCACATAGTTTCTGCTCATTTTCAGGAAAAATATGAAGAAATTTAGAACTATCTATGTCATAGGAGGATCCTACAGAGGGAATTTTCCTATAAGACTTAATGTGTCGGCGATAATACCAATTGACTCTCCTATGATAATTAGCACTAACCAGTAATCTCTTAAGAGGAAGAAATTTCCTACTAGCTGTCTTGTGCAGGAACTCATGAACAATGATGTTCCAATAGAGACCCTGGGAGTGAGATACTTCCTTGGCTTTGTAGTAAATAAGGTACCTCTGTGTCCATTTTAGAGAGACAAACTTCCAAAGTGTCTCATAGCCCTTATAGAGATAAGCTGCGGGAGATAGTTTAAGCTTTCTGCATTCTGAACTTTCTTCTGGATAAGTTGCTGCCCACTAATCTTCATTTAATCTTTCAGATTCGGCAAAACTGTGCTGGAAGTCTTTCATGTACTGAGAGTCCTTGAGAGCATACATCAGAGCAAACGATGGAAGGATAGCTTAATGTTATATTTGATCTTGAATCTGGTGGCTATCCTAATGTGTATGTTGAAGACAATTTGGGCAAATTGTTTCCTGGAGGAAATGGCACCTATCAGACTAGGGTGCAATCCAGAGGACAATCCAATGGTCATTGAGGGAGTGATTTCTCTTTACCCTTGAATAATCATAGCCCACTACCCCTTATTAACATCTGGAAATCTCAATCTGAATCTGTCTTCATTAAACCGCTTCATTTTACTATAACTGGCCTCGAGCTCTTTTAAGGAATCACCAAAGAGATCAAAGAATCTAAGATTCAGGTGAAGGGAAACATTCAGAAACTGGTTCCTAAGCCTGACATTTCTATACTTTTAAGCTTCACCAGGGTAAAGATTCAAGAATTCTGTAGGAGAAACTATGGATTTTCTATGTAATAAGATTCACATCAGCCAAAAGAACTTGTGAAGTTTTAAGCAGAGTAGGGAGCCAGTCTTCAAATTTGTAGGCTGACATCCCATGGACTTCAAGAAAGACTTGATAGAGAGAAATTCTTTAAAGAGAGCCGTATGATGCTCAGAGTGATAAATAAGGCATACCAAAATGGTGGAAGAAGAGAACTAGGATTGTCTTTCGTCTTTGGCCCTACTCTAGATGATAGTACTACACTAGGCACTATTTGAGCAAGTGGATGAGTAGATTTGGCCGAAGAAGGAATTGAGGATGTAGGGAGAGAGGAGAAAAAATGAGGAGCTAGGGTGTGAAGAATATGTGTTTTTACAGTGTGAGGCTTGAATGTATACTTCTTAGGGAATGAAGAAATTGAGGTATTGGTGGGAGTTGGAGGCTGTTCCTCTGGTTGAGAAATAGGAGGAGGAGGATTAGAGGAGACAGAAGGAACATGTTGAGAAGGAATTGGAGGTGTTTGTTCAATAGTTGGGGGAGGTGTTGGGTCAGTAGGAGTGGGAGGAATGGTTGAGGGTTGAAAAGAAAAGACAGGAGAACCAGACTTCATCAGTTTCCTTTTAACCCTTCTCTTAAAAATCTTAAACTTGGAAGGGGCTTCCACTTCCATGGACTGACCTAGTTGCTCTAATGACTACTCAGAGGTCAGCTCTTACTGAGATTGTTGTTATTGTTCTTCAACCGAATCTGGCACTACTACTGATTCCACAACTGGCTGGTCTGCAGGCTTCTCAGGCTGTGGAATAGAATGGTTGGCTTCTGCTGCTCTTCAGGATGAACAGAAGGAGGAACTGGAGAGCTTCCTTTGCCCTGTTGGCACACCAATTGAAGGAGTAGATCCTTCATCTGTTGAACTTCCTCTGACAAAAAATCAAACTTGACATCTATTTGATGTATTTGCATTTGAAGCACTGACATCATCTCTTGTTGCTTCAAGACCAGATTCATCACATCATCAATGGTTCTACTAGTCTCCCCCTGAGACCTTGGCTGGGTCTCAACAGGTGGTGGAGAGACATGGTGATGTTCTTTATGCATAACTGGCTCATCTGGAGTAGAATGGGGATATCATCTTCTTGAGCCACACTCTTGCTCTTCAGATCCCTGAGCAGTTGATTAATGGTGACATCTGGGAGATCCTGCTCTTGGGAGGGTGCTGTAGCATGAACTTCTTCTTCCACTGATGCTTCTACTCTAACTTCTTCTCTTCTGACAACTGGAGACTGAACTTGAGGAAGAGAAGAGGAACTCTGTGCCTCATCTGGAAAGATGTCATGAGAGCAACTTGGTACAGAGTCCTTTGACCAAAGATTATGGGCTTTATCTTCCAAAACATAATGGGTTCTTCGCAAAGTGGAAATCCCAATTTTCTCCTTAACAGACACTGAGATCTCATCAGATAAATCTACTGAAAATCTTCTATAGATGAGAGTAAGCAGGGGTCCATAAGGGAGAGATTCCTGCAAGAACTTAGGACCCTGCCATCCTTTCCAAAATAATGGAAGGCAGATTGACTCTATGCCTTCGAATAGCCCAAAATAGGAGACTGCCATCTTTAGTAGTAATGGATGAGTGGGTTCCAGCCCTAAGGGTGATGATGGTAGTAATGACAACATGAAGGATTCTATTTTCTGCTGAGAGCTCATTAATAAGGAGCCATTTCTTAGAGATACTGCCTAAACTACCAACAATTCCTAATTTCTACTTTTCCATGGACACTACCTCATTGATCCTATGTCCGGAGTTGGAGCAATCCAAAATCTCAACTAGAAAATCTTCAGAAACTGTAACTAGTGTACCTTTCAAAGAGCCAAAATTGATCCATCTGCAGATATTGAGAGAGAGAGATAGCAAGCCTTCAAGGCGCCCTCAAAAGTTGGTTCACTGATCTGACAAATCCTTGACCAACCCATCGCTTCTAGGGTTTCTGCTACCCAACTGAGTCTGCCAGTCAACTGAGTAAAATCTACTACCTTCCCTGGGCAAATCGAAGCCTTGGCTGAGTATAATCTTTGGAACTACTCAAGGGTGAAGGAGGTCCCTTTCGGAGCCCTAGAGAATGCCATCTAGACACATACACGAAAAAAAAGGTCTAAGGGAGATGATAGAGGAAATGTAGAATGGGTTCAGAGATGTTAAAGATCCTACCTTTCTTCAGAGAAATGGGGAAAATCAGCAATTGCTTCGAAGGTGGTTCCGTTGGGGTGAATAACAGATGCGGGAACCAGGAGGAAGACGAAGGAGTCGAAGACGTTTCAAATGGGGTGATTTGGAATGAAAGAGGGAAGGATCCTAATATAGAAGGAGGATGTGTAACAGACTGTAGATGAGGAGATGAACGACTAAGATTAAAAGAATAAATCATTATAATTAATTCCCCCTTAAATAAAAACTTGTAACCCCCTTTTTTTGAATTAACATTGACTCCGACTTCATAAGAGTTGAAGTACAAAACTCCGACTTAGGAGAAGTCGAAAGTTCAAGACTTAGAGAAAATTTGGCAATGAATAGAACATACAATGCAGTCAAGAGTCTGAGTTTTTTAATTAGGGTTGCACATACCTATTTCTCTTCTTATTGAAGTGAATCTATCTTCAGAGAGTGGTTTAGTAAATATATCAGCTAATTGATCATCTATAGATACAAATTCAAGTAAAATATCTCCATTACTTACATGGTCCCTGATGAAATGATGTTTGACCTCAATGTGCTTGGTTCTTGAGTGTTGAATTGGATTTTTGGTCAAGTTGATTGCGCTTGTGTTGTCACACAACATTGGAATTTCATGAAGTGTATGACCATAGTCTTCCAGTTGATGTTTGATCCACAGCAGTTGAGTGCAGCAACTTCCAGCTGCAATGTATTATGCTTCTGTTGTGGACAAAGCTATTGAATTCTATTTTTTGGAGGACCAAGAAATTAAGCATTCTGCAAGAATTTGACAAGTACCACTGGTGTTTTTCTATCTATTTTGCATTCAGCATAGTCAACATCACTATACCCAATCAATTTAAATCCAGAACATCTGGGATACCATATACCTAATTGGCTTGTATTTATAAGATATATAAAAATCTTTTAACAACATTAACATGAGATTCTTTTGGATCACCTAAAATCTAGCACATAAACATACACTGAACATTATATCTGGTCTACTAGCAGTGAGATAGAGTAATGACCCAATCATGCCTCTATAGATCTTCTCTTCTACTTTCTTACCAATTGGATCACTGTCTAACTTAATTTCTGAGCTCATGGGTGTTCCTAAAGGCTTACACTTGTCAAAACCATATTTAGAGAGTAAGTTTGAAATATACTTGGTTTGACTATGTGAGTACTGATGACCAGTCCTGTCCCCATGTAATTTTAATTAATATATATATATATATATTTTGATGATTAAAAACCAAACAAAAGTTTATCAATTATATCTAATGAATATTTCATAAGTCTTAAGCACAGGTCAAACAAGCCAATAAAGTATGCATTACTTCTCTGAAGCCTTAATCTTTCAACATGATATTTCTCTAAGTCCATATTGACTTCTATTGAAGGCCATAACGATTTCTTTATAAGCATATCGATTTCAATAGAATTATCATAACGATTTCCTTTCTGCTGAAAAGTCATGTTGTTTCAAACAAATCGATGCCGTATGATTCTATAAGTGATCGCAACGATTTCCTTATAAGACTGAAAGTCATGTTATTTCAAACAAGTCGATGTCACAACGACTCTATAAGTTACCGTACGATTTCTTTAGAGCCCGTAACGACTTGCTCGTCACAACGACTCTATAAGTTACCGTAACGATTTCTTTAGAGCTCGTAACGACTTGCCTGTCGCAACGACTCTATAAGTTGTCGCAACGATTTTTAAAGCCCGTAACGACTTGCTCGTCACAACGACTCTATAAGTTACCGTAACGATTTCTTTAAAGCCCGTAACGACTTGCTCGTCACAATGACTCTATAAGTTACCGTAACGATTTCTTTAGAAACTCGTAACGACTTGCCTGTCATAACGACTCTATAAGTTATCGCAACGATTTCTTTAGAAAGCGCAACGACTTGCTTGTTTAACGATTTCATAAGTTACCGTAACGACTTCTTTAGAACTCGCAACGACTTGCTTATTGTAACGACTTCATATTACCATAACGATTTCTTTAGAGTTCATAACGACTTGATAAGTATTCATAACGATTTCTTTAGAATTCACAACGACTTACTTTGTATAATGATTTGTTAAGTATTTCACATCGATTTCTTCAGAAACACAACAATTTGCTTGTGCAACGATTCATTAAGTGTTCATGATATATCTTCTGTCACATAACGATTTGCTATGACTCATAACGATTCATAAGTCATATAGTCATCGATTTCATATCTTGATATCTTATCATCTTAAAAGCGTTGACTAGTCAAAGTCCACGTAGACATCTCTCTGACGCTTTTGCATTTATGAGATCTGAACATATCTCTGCATGCATGTAGACCATATCGTGCCTACTCTGATTACGTCCTTTAGACTTAAGCTATTTTGCACTACTATTTTCATGTCTATTGCTACTGACGTTGACTGACATCAGAGACAGCTTAGCTGTCTGCTATTTGAGATTGACATTTGTGCAGACCTCTGAACTAGCTTCTTGGTACAACGTTAAACAAATAGAAGCCAATGGATATTTCTGAAGATCTATCTCTTTACGTGCTCAAGTGATCAAAAGACTATTGACTGGAAGCTTCCAAGACTCCAGATGTCATTCAGTCTAATGACTACTCAAAAGAGAGACAACGCACACTTCAACGTCTACATTTCAAATTGAAGATATAAATTCAAGTCAGAAGAACAGAAGAAAAAGAAAGATCGCGCATTCAAGCATTCAATTCTTATGAAGAAAGTCCAGAGCCAAGAACTTCATTCTGCTTAGCTTTGGCTCTTTTGCTCTCCACTAGTTTGTGAAAATCTTGAGAGAGCCTGTGTAGTTCTGAGAGAGTGCTTAGCTTAAATCTCTTCCTCTCAGTTCTAGTTGCTTCAAATCCTTGCTTGTCAAAGCTTGATCTAGGGGCTTGAATTTCATTCACTCTCTTTGTGTTGTTCCTTCGTCAGTTGTGAAGGAGACCTGGTGTGGTATCCAGGGTGTTGTTCCCTTCGGTTGTGAAGGAAGACCTGGGTGGTATCTAGGGTGTTGTTCCCTTCGGTTGTGAAGGAAGACCTGGTGTGGTATCTAGGTGTTGTTCCCTTCGGTTGTGAAGAAAGACCTGTGTGGTATCCAGGGTGTTGTTCCCTTCGGGTGTGAAGGAGACCAGCTGAGCTGGGTGTTGTAGCGTCTAGGGGGACTGTACCCTAGTTAGTGAAATCCTGAGTTGTTGCTCAGGGACTGTCGACGTAGGACTCGTAAGGAAAGAAGGTCCGAACCAGGATAAACCTTGGTGTTGTGTGATTGTCTTCTTTGTGTTTTGTTATTTAAACTAACTGTCACTAACCTACTTCGAAGAACGTTTGTGTGAATGTTTTTAGTTACATGTATCTTCTAGATTAATTTTAAAGACCCATTCACCCCCCTCTGGGCTCGTCACTGGGCAACATACCTTCCTTGGTCTGCTTGATTTGCAAGCCAAGAAAATAATTAAGCTCACCCATCTGCTCATCTCAAACTCACTTTGCATAAAGTCTTCAAAAATTTCATAGAGTGATTCATTAGTAGAACTAAAAATATATCATCAACAATATTTGTACAATCAGGTTCCTTCTAAAAATTTCTTAATAAATGGGTGTTATCTATTTATCTCTTGAAAAATCATGTGATAAAGATAAACACTGAGTCTTTCATACCAGGCTCTAAGAGCTTGTTTTAAACATATAGTAACTTTCTTTAAACGAAAAATATGATTTAGATATTTAGTATCTTCAAAACCAGGAGGTTGCTCAACATAAACTTCTTCTTTTATGAAACCGTTCAGAAAAGCACTTTTAATGTCCATTTGAATAAATTGATATTAAGAAACATGCATATGCTAATAAATTCTGATTGCCTCTATCTAAAGGGTTGCGGAATTCCCAATATGTAATCTAGAAGGGGGTTGAATAGATTACTGCCTCTTAAGAACTATATCACGTTCTTTTCTTAAAGCACAGATTATCAAGACAGTATCAGATCTAAACTATGTGTAGATGATGTAGAAACTATCTAGTGTGTAATATGCAACGTGTCTATCAAATCTATCGTAGAAATGATCAAACCACGAACACGCAGATTTTACGTGGTTCGGAGTACACAACAGTGTATCCTACGTCCACGGCACACACACACACAGAGTAAACTGCTTATGAGCGAGTTCAGTGACTACAACTCACAACAAACACGTGTTTTCTGATGTGCACCCACGATCAAACAACACACAACGTGATCTCAAGCACAAGAGACGCTTGATCAACAACACACACACAGTTGATGAGATTATGAAACAGGAAGAGTTCAGAGCGTGGAGTAAATCCTAATGTGGAACTCTTCTGAGAACGCCTGGATGGAGTTCAAACTTCGACTTGAGTGCTCTGGACTGATGGAGAAGTTGAAATCCACGACGATCTATCTTCAGTACTGCAGATCAACTGATCTTTCGGTCTCTGCACTGCAGACTTGAAGCAGAGCAAGCAGAACTTTTTCTCTTGGACTTGGCTTTAGGGTTTTTGGTTGTGGCTGCTTCTGTACGAGATTCTCTTCAAAGGATGCTTATATAGTTGTGTTTTTCATGTGAAGAGTCGGGGGACTTGAAAACACAATCTTGGATATGAAGGAAGGTTTCCGTATTTGAAGATCCTCTGCATCTGTCGACAGGTTCTGAGTACTGTCGACAGATTGCAACAGATTTACAACATACATAGACTTCAGGTTGCTCTGGTCTGTGGCATCTGTCGACAGGCGATTCCATCTGTCGACAGGCAGAGACAGTTTTTCCAAAACACAGAACTCTGGCATTTCTGTCTGCGACATCTGTCGACAGGTCTCTGAGAATCTGTCGCCAGGTGCTCTCAGTACTCTTCAGTCTGATCACAACTGCGGCATCTGTCGACATATGCCTTTGGGTCTGTCGACAGGTACATGTATACTCTGTGATTGTGAATCATTTTCTCATGATGTTGAGAGGCTTGGTTATATGCATTTGTACCTGCATGATAAAACATGTATAGTTAGGTAATTGTAAAAAAAAAAATATGTCATCATCTGCATGTATCACCTCAATTCAAACCTCTCATCATTAAACATTTTTGAAACTTCATTTTTCATTATGTGAATTCACTATTTCCAAATATGAACCCAACAATCTAGCCACTGGAGCATATGTTTCATCGAAATCAATGCCTTCCTCTTAGGAATATCCTTGTGCTACTAGTCTTGCATATTGGCCCACTTATGGTTGACATCAAGCTTTCTAAAGAGGGGGTGAATAGAAAGGCTACAGAGATTCTGAAACTAAAACACAGAAATCACAACTTAAAGACTTTGGTTAGTGAATGTGATAGTGTGTGATATAGAGTAGCAGTGCGGAAGCAAATTTAAACAATCACACAAATGAACACAGAGATTTTATCCTGGTTCGATACTTCTCAAAAGGAAGACCTACGTCCACTCCCCAAGCAGATCTTGGGATTTCACTAACCAGGGTATAATCCCCTCAAGGATATACAAACCCCCAGCTCCCTGCTGGTCCTCTTCCTTTCCGAGTAGGAAGGAAACTCACTTCTATTACAGTCAAGAAGCCAACCTCCTGGAACAACCCCAGTGCGGTTCTGCTGACACCAACCCCAGCTAGGTTCTTCCCTTACCCAAAAGGAAGTGCTAAGAACAGTCCCTTAGCTGGACAGAAACCTCCAGCAACCCTATTGGCCTTCTCTTCACACAAGAAGAGGAATACTGTATACAGTCCTACAGTTGAACATAAATCTTTCTTGGAGAAGAAAGAACAAACTGAGAGTTGTACAAGAATGCACACCACAGAACATAAACTTTCAGCTGAAAGACTCTCCCCAAAATTACAATGCAGCACAGAGATAGTGAAGAGAGGAAAGGAGCTTGAAGACTTCAAATGACTACTTGCACACTTCTTCTTGGGCTCGAGCTCTTTCTCTCTTTCTTTTGAGTGTATGTGGAGTTGAGGTTTCTCACTGGATGTACACTCTTTGAATGATCTTTAGGAAAGCTTTTCCACTGTTATTCAGCCCTAGCTTCATCCTTTTATGGAGCAGCTTTAACAGATCCATTGAAGAGTAGCCGTTGGAGCTTCTTGGATTCTTTTGGAGTCCTTTCTAGCCGTTGCTCATCTTCTTCTTCATCTCCTTTCCTTCTTCTTCTGTCTAACAGATACTTACAGCAGGTCCAAGATGTTTTGACTAGGAGTAGAATAGTCCTGCAGACATTTGATGCATGGAAGAGAATGTTAGACTAGAAAAGTCTTCTGACAGATAGTCCATACCTTCTTATGTGTAAGTCCATGATTTCTACTGACAATATCTCACCTACTCTGAAGGATAGACATGAAGAAGATCTTTAGTCATGTAGAGAAATGATAAGATAAACATGTGAAGTATATTTGATTTTTCATTTGGACGCCAAAGATATTTTGAAACATTTAAAATGTAGAGGCAACCAATGTCTTAAGGTAGTCGATGTTTAAGTTAAAAGACAATCGATGTTCAAATAGAGTTGATGTTTAAACGTAATCGATGTTTAAGTGAAATGTAATCGATGTTTGAGTGAAGATGATGGTCTAGATGAAATCGATGTTGAACGAAATCGATGTTTAAGTGAAATGTAATCGATGTTTGAGTGAAGCTGATGGTCTAGATGAAATCGATGATGAACGAAACCGATGTTTAAATTGAAGTCGATGTTCTAGATGAAATCGATGTTGAACAAAATCGATGTTTAAGTGAAGTCGATGTTCTAAACGAAATCGATGTTTGAACGAAGTCTATGTTTAAGTGAAGCCGATGTTCTAAACAAAATCGATGTTTGAACGAAGTTGATGTTTAAGTGAAATCGATGTTCAACAGAAATGATGTTTAGATGAAATCGATGTTTGAATGAAATTCGACGTGTTTGTATAATAATTGATGTGGACTTTAAAAACAGTAATAGATGTGGCACTTAGTCAATAATCGATATGCATTGAACAACAATCGATTTAGCTTTACAGTGCAAGTCATGAATCGATAGTGCCATAGTATGTTGTATTTACGAGAAAATCATGATATTAAGTATATTTATGATATTTAAATTAGTCATGAGTTTTGTTATCACCAAAATAAAGGGTAAAATATAAGAGTGGTTCAACATAGCCTTGTTCATGGTGATTACTCTTGATTCATCCATTTTGTTTCTGAAGACCCATCTGGTCCCAATAACTGGATGGTTAGAATGTCTAGGGACAAGAGTCTAGACCTGGCTACGTTGGAACTGGTAAAGTTCCTCTTGCATAGCTAGGATCCAAGGTTCATCTGCCAGTGCATCATTGATTGTCCTAGGCTCAATTTGAGAAACAAATGCACTAAAGTCATAGGGAATTGTCATACCTCTTGTTCTTACCCTATCTTGAGAATCGCCTATAATATTTTCTCTTGGATGATCTCTGTTCCCTCAGTTCTCTAGGTAGTCCTTCCTGTGCTTCTTCTTCTTGTTGCAGTTCTTCTAGTGGAGGATCTTCCTTATCTTCATCTTTTTCTTCAACAGAAGTCTGTTCCAGATCCCTGCACAATTCTTCAACAACATCTTCTTCTTCTATTTTCTTAATAGAAGGGTTAGTTTCATCAAATAAAATATGAACTGATTGTTCTATAGTTAAAGTTCTTCTGTTAAACACTTTATAACCTCTAGGTTTGGAAATATATCATAGTAGAAAGCTTTCATCACTTTTAGCATCTAATTTTCCTAAATTGTCTTTACCATTATTCAAAATGAAACACTTACAGCCAAAGGGTTGAAGATGACTGACGTTTGGCTTTTTCTTCTTGTATAGCTCATAAGGTGTCTTCTTCAGAATTGGTCTGATCATACACCTGTTGATGATGTAGCAGGCTGTATTGATTGCTTCTGCCTAGAAATATCTTGGTAGATTGTATTATGTAAGCATTCTTCTGGCCATTTCCAGCAGTGTTTTGTTCTTTCTTTCTGCTACTCCATTTTGTTGAAGTGTTCTTGGTGCAGAAAAATTAAGTTCTATGCCATTTTCTTCACAGAATTTGACAAATTCTTCATTTTTGAATTCTCCACCATGGTTAGATCTAATATTGATTATTTGAAACTTCTGGCTCTTTTGTACTAGTTTACTGAACCTTAGAAAGGCTGAAAAGGTTTCTGATTTGGCTTCCAAAAATGATAGTCAAGTGTACCTTGAATAATCATCCACAATTACATAGCCATAAATTTTTCCTCCAAGATTGACTGTTCTTATAGGTCCAAACAAGTCCATATGAATAAGTTCGAATGGTTTGGAAGTTGTTACTATGGTCTTGGACTGAACTGATGTCTTAGTTTGCTTTCCTTTTGCACAGACTGTACAGATTCCAGATTTCTTCAATTTAAGCTTCAGAAGACCTTCAACTAGATCATGCTTGATTAATTTCTTGATCACTGATGTGCTTGCATGTCCTAGTCTTCTGTGCCATAAATCAGTCTCTTCACTCTTAGTAGTAGCAAGACATAAGTTGACTTCTTTCAATTCTTCTAATTGTAGAGTATACAGATTCTTGACTCGTTGAGCTTCAAAAATTATTTTTCCATCCTTTTGGATATTACATTTATCATTTTGAAATTTTACCAAGTGACATTTGTCACACAACTGACTGATGCTGATAAGGTTATGCTTTAGTCCTTCTACATACATAACATCTTCTATTAAATCCTTTTCTTTTGTTCCTACAGTTCCACATCTTATTACTTAGCCTTTTCCATTATCACCATAAGTGACTTGATATGCCTTGAGCACCCACTATCCAAGTACCATTTGGATGCTCTCAGGCGCCCTTACAAGCATAATTGAGTTGTGACTTTTGGTACCCAAATTTTCTTAGTTCCATTATGGTTAGTCTTTGGAATCCAATGCAAATATCTAGTTGTGCAGGTGCTGATTGTGTGTCCTAGTTTATTACATTGACTACAACATAAATAATATGTATTTCTTGCATATATAGTGCTATTAGTTTTTAATTTTTGTTTGTAAACATATTGATTGATCTTTCTTGGATTTTTGATTTCCTTTTCTTTTACAAACTTAGGAGTTGGGTATTTTTCAGGATAACCAATATTTTCTACATTTGTTGGAGGTGTATAACCTACTCCATATTTCTTTTTACATGTTCAAGCACCTTTCAGTTTTACAACTAGAGATGTTTTACAGTTAGTGATTCTGTCTATGGCAGTTTTTAGATAATTATTTTCTTCTCTTAATTTTTCTTCATCTTTTAATTGTTTTAGATTTGATTCAAGTTCCATGGTTTTTCTATTTTTGATTTTTAAGTCTTCACACAGTAGTTCATTTGATCTCTTAGTTTCAGTTAAATTTTGTCCTAATCTCTTACTTCATTTTTTAGAAAAGTGTTATAATTTTCTTGATTTAGTAAATTTAACTTAACTATTTTCATTTGTTTAACTACTGTTTTATATTTCTCATATAATTCATTAAATGCAACTTCTAGACTATTAGAATCGAACTCAGAACATGATGTAAATGAGGTTTCAGAATTTACCTGGTCTAGTCCTGCCATGAGGGCAAGATTGACTTGTTCTTCTTCTTCTTATTCTGAACTTGAGGAGTCTGAGCTTGTAGGTTCCTCATTGTCCCAAGCTGTGGCCATTGCCTTCTTCTTGTACTTTTTGAACTTTCTTTCTTTATCTTTCTTTTTCTCAAAATTTTCATCTGGATCTCTCTTCTTGAGCTTAGGACATTTAGACTTGTAATGTCCAGGCTGATTGCACTCATAGCAAGTTGGCTCTTTCTTCTTTTCCTTTTTGAAAAATCTCTTAGAGCCAACTTCTTCTTCTTGGCAAGAATCCTTTGAAGTTTTCTTGACAGTGGCTTCATCATCACTATCTTCAGGTTTCTCTTTTGAATCCTCAGAGGAAGAAGAACCTGTCGCTTTCAAGGCAATTGACATTTTCTTTTTCGAAGAGCTCTCAGAAAATCTTTCCATGTTAATTTCAACTTATCGATAGAAAGTTCTGTTAGATCATGTGCTTTTTCAATAGCAGTGACCTTAGGGGTCTAGGTATGAGTTAATGATCTTAGAATTTTTCTTACTATTTCTTCATTAGTAAGTATTTGACCTAGTGAACTCAAACCTACTATTATATTTGAGAATCTATTATACATTTAGGTTATATTTTAATTAGGTAGCATTTTAAATTGTTCATATTGGGAGACAAGAATATCTATTCTAGTTTACTTTACTTTATCAATTCCTTCATAAGTTACTTGTGGTTTATCCCTCATTTTCTTAGCAGTTCTACATGCAAATAATCTGTTAAACTCTCTCTTAGATAAAGCACAACATAGATAATTCTTGGCTTTATAATTTAGGGACATATTTCTTTTGTCAGCTATAGATAGTGCAATAGTACCTTAAGTAATAATAGCAAAATCATCTTGTTCTATTACTTGCTATAGATCAAAGTCTATGCCTCGAATGAAGCATTCCATTCGCATTTTCCAATATTGGTAATCTTCGCCATCAAAGAATGGTAATCTGATGATGAACTGTCCTTCATAGTTGTGAGCTTCACCTGCCATCTCTTCTCAAATCTTTCGATTCTTCTGAGAAGACCTCGCTCTGATACCACTTGTTGGATCGAAATGGAGCTTTAGATGTCCTAGAGGGGGGTGAATAGGACTTCTTTGCACTTTTAAAAAATATTTGAAAATAGATAACACTAGATAGAGTTGTTAGAACTTAGTGTAGTGTGTGAGACAAGTGTTAAACTTGGAGGAAACAATCACACAAGTGCACAAAGGATTTTATCCTGGTTCGGCCCTTCCCACATAGAAGTCCTACGTCAAGTCCCCAAGAACCTCTTGGGATTTCACTAACTACCAAGAACACTTGGCCTTCTCTCAACCTAAGAGGTATTACAACCCACTTGCACCCGAGCAAGTCTTCCCTTTACCAAGGGGTACAAAGACCACTTACACCAGTAGGTCTTCCCTTCACAAGAGGGGCACTAAAAGGAACAAACCTCCTACTGGTTTTCTTACACAGAAGTAAAAACTTGTGTGTCTGCCCAGAAGAAGGCAAACATAGAAAATTAGAAAGAGATACAAGTAAGAGTTGAAGCTCTAGCTCTTTTTGACTCTAAGAAAGTGGACTGAGAAGATTTGGATTTACAGAAGGCCACTTAAGGAAAGAGACTTCTAAAAAACAAGAGAGCTTGGAAGTCGAAGCTTGAGAATAGAAGGCTTTCTTCAGATCTTGAACTCTTGTTCTTGCTCTTTTCTGTAGAAGGTAAGATTGTGTATATGGTTGTTTCTAACTTTCTTCTCACACTCTATGTCTCTAAGTCTTCTGTATCTCTCGTATCTTTGTTGTTCAGAACTTCAGTTTATATATATAAGCATCAAAGACTTGAGCTTCCAGTTTGAAACTGAACGTTGGGATGTAGCCGTTTGAATCTTGGGAGATGAGACTAGGAGGTTTCTGAGTTATCCATCAGATCTTCAACTCTTGATGTCTCAACGGTTTCAAGCTATGTAGACAGCTTCAAGGTTCTATAGATAGCTTCATTTAATGTTCTGCAAGTTCCATACCCATGACTGAAAGCTTAGCAAGCTTCAGTGGTAGCTGCGTGTCTGGAAGGTCATGAAAAGAACACAGATACCTCCATTCTTTTGGAGGTAGGTGAGATAAAAAATATATAAAGCAAGGAAGTGTTCAGACAGACAAATGTTCAGAGCATTTAAAGAGAGACAGACAGTTGTATGGGGAATACAAGGACTTTTTCTGAAAGTCATGGAGTTCTAATAGAGAGAGGATGTGGTAGGTGAGCTCTGATAGATAACCCATGCCACTTATACCTACCATCGCATTAAACTCTTTGGCCATCTGTCGAACAAAGATAGAACTATCTTTCTGACAATAAGAGAGAAAGCAAGTATACAAATCTTTTAGATTTCAAAAGAATATTTCAAATGAGAGTAATATTTAAATACAATATATTTTTCGCTAAAAAATTGAATTATGATAGCAGAGAAATAATCACAAGGATTCATATAAGACATTTTTATTCATAAGAGATTCCAAAGGAATAATAAAAATCATTGAAATAGTTAGGATTATGAGTTATTGGGTTCAGAAAGAAGTGATAGATACATAAAATAATATCTAAGTATGAAGACACAGAAGTTGATATATGATACTTCGACTTTCAAAACGTCGGAGTGAGATACAACAATACTTCAACTGTATAGAAGTCATAGTAAGATATTGATAGATGACAGACTTAGACTTTTAAGCAGTCGGAGTGAGAGAAGCAACAAACAAGACTTCGACTTTTCAAGAATCGGAGTCATGCCAGACTTCGATTTTTCCAAAGTCGGAGTCTGACCCGTTTGTTCATCAACACTTCGACTTTTCTAAAGTCAGAGTCAATATGGTATACATTATACGTTGTGTACTTTAGAAAAAATTTATTTACAATCGTGTGACAGTGTTGATACATTGATTTTGTGTGTGCATAAATTTTTTGCTGAAATAGTATACAGTATTATACATGTATGCCTATACCTTGTCATATTAGAAATAAATTGTAGTGTAAATCAATAGATTGATTTAGGAGATATTAAAAGATTTTGTCATAGCAAAAATATAATGATTAAATATTTAAATTGTGTAGCAATGTTTTAAGGATAGTTGCTCAATAGCTGTTTGTTGATTATATGTAGTTAAATCAGCTAACAATCAAGAATAAATATCCCTTACCAAGGATTGATGAATTATTTGATCAGATTTCTGAAGCTCAATATTTATCTAAGATTGATCTCTTGGTCTAGTTATCACTAATTGAGGATTAAAGAAGAGGATATACACAAGACGACTTTTAGGAGTAGTATAGGCATTATAAATTTATTATTTTGCCTTTTGGACTAACCAATGTCCCTGCAGTCTTTATGCAGTTGATGAATAGTATATACAAGCTATATCTCAATCAAATTGTGGTGGTATTCATGGATGATATAGTGTATTAGTGTTCTCATATCTTGGTTGTCAGGTCTTGAAGTTGGTCCGACCTTTATGAAGTCGACACCCTAGGCCATCATATTTATGTTATGAATGCAACTGGAGGGATTGTTACATTCCCATTGCTGATTTGTGTTTTCTAGATAATTCTTGATTAACATAACATTGTTTGTTGTAACGTTTTGAACATGACTAGAGTGGTTGTCACATTATCAAATGGCAGTTTATGCCTATAAAAACCCGACCAAATGGTTCTTCCTCCACATTCTCACCATTCTCTCCACCCCGAGACCTTTCTCTCTCCCTCTTTCACTCCTTTAGTGGCCAACGATAGGAGGTAGATAAGGTGGCACTGGCGCAATGCTTGACATTAGTGGGATGGTGATGATGTGAGGTGGAGATCACGAGGAGGAGGTGGCCAATCTACAGGAAGATCCCAACGTGGATTGCTTTTGTCATTTTGGAGGTAGGAGGACAATCCTTACATTTTTTGGAATTATATTCCTACAGTTTGCATTGTAAAATCCACGTTGATAGAGAGATCATGGGGTTTAAAGCATTTTTAGGGGGGTATTTCCATGAATTTGGGGGTGAGATGGTTTCTCCTCTATGTTTATTGTGTAATCTAGTTTAAATGATGGTTTGTGGCTCGTGTTGGTTCATGGATCTATAGTCTTCTTATTCTGTGTGTTATTTTATGTGATTTATTGGAGTTTGGGACATCGTCTTCTTGTTCCAGTGCAGTTTCTCATATTGTCCTGTTATTTATTAAGCCATTAAGTTATGTATTGTGTTTAGCACAAAGTTCGAGGTGTTACCATGTTTCAAGGTTGTATGCCATAATTGTTTTCCCTAGTGTTATCATGTTCCAAGGTTGTGAGCCTTGTTTGGTTTCAAGTAGTTCTGTGTATGTCATGTGTTGGCGCATGTTGTGCTATTGTGTGTAGCAGCCACTAGTGGGAGCCCCAACACTGTGTATGTCAAGTATTGTGTGTGATATAGGGTTTGGTCCCTATGTTGTGTGCACCAAAAATATTTGGTGCCATCTCTTCTAGACCCCCTTGGTTGTGAGCCTATTTTTGGTCAGTGGACAGGGGGGAAAGATGGCCTTGGGACAACACATTGTGTGTTGCTTGAGTGCATTTATGCTAGTGGTGTAGGCACCCAATAGATGTGCGGGTCCTCAATTAGTCCTATGTTCTCATTTGCTTCACTGTGAGCCCCAAAACCCATAGAGATGGTTAGATGTAGGACTGCCACCTAGCCTAGCTGCAAGTACTATGTGCGTGAGTAGTCTCCATTGCCTTTCCGGTTAGTAGGTAGATAGGTGCAAGTGTGGTAGTCGCATGCATTATGACTGTGAGACTAGTGGCTTCTTGTTGTTATTTTCGTTTCTGGTCTGAGTGTATGAGTAGTACTGCGTCGTCTTTTCTTACAATTCTCACCTATGTGGCTTAGCACTGAGTTGCCTGTCCTTATGGTACTTGCTTATGTGGCTATTGTGTGATGGTAAGGTGTGGAGGATTCTGGTACCTTCTTGGCTTTATATCGACATCACTAGTGGTTTTGCTAGTTTTAGTTTTGTTGTTGTTCCTTGCCTCTCTTTATTTTATAGATATATTATTTTTGTCGTGGTTTGGTTGAGCGTGGGATCGGAGGATCTCTACTGAGCCTATGACTTCATGAGGCTCATCCTCTAATTTTTCAGGTGTAAATGTGAGGAAGCAACATCACCTTGACCCAGGCATCTGTGTGTGAGTTTTCTTGCACCAACAACTAATTTCTTTTTCTTTTCGTTGTACTACCTCAGGATATACCCCTTAAGATAATATACTTAAAATTTTATTCTTGTATTGTTAATTGGGACATTGTCCTATTAATGATGAAGCTTAATTTCTATTGTAATTACTTTAATTCCTTATTTATTTCCATAGAACATTTAATGAACCCTTTCGGGTCCTCAAATTTGTGGGTGGTGATGTTGGATGTGGACTCTTATTAGGTATAAATATCTAAAGTCACTTCAATTGATATCAGAGTAGGTTTATCGAGATTTATAAGTGGTTAAAGTTATTATAATTATCCCAATGTATAATACAAGTGCGTTGCTGGTATGGGTCTAAGGTATGCTAGCATGTCATTGTCTTATGTTCCGAGTTTTAAGATGTGTTTTATTGGCTCCTAGATAATGTTGTGAATCTAGAAGGTTTAAGAGAGAGGAATTTTCCAGCTTTAATAATAAGGAAAGACCTTTTCTAATATAGTTCTGCTATAGTCTTGGAGCTTATAGGTTAAAATTGGTAGTTTAGTGGTAGTCATTCCTCTCTCTTGTGGAGGTTGGACTCTTGTGGAGGTTGGTTTATGATAAATAAGGAAATTATGTGTTAGTAATATAGTTGGCTTGAGTAAGCTTGAGATTTAAGAGATGGAGTAAGTTTATCCCTTCAGAGAATGTGGTGGCTTCTGGCTAGTTAGGTGAGGTGCTAATTATCGAAATGCGATCCTTCTTTTAAGTAAATGGATTGGGTAGATTCTGTGGTGTGACTTATGAAATTTTCTATTAAAACTTTCCCTATTTTGTGTCTTAAGAGAGAGAGAGAGAGTGATGTGATTAGGTTGTCAGTTGGATTGAGGAAATTCTGTCAATTTTTTGCTATTTTATTGGAGGTCGTACATAAAATAAATAGGCTATTCTTTGTTCTGTTGGTCTAACTTTTGGTTAATTGGGTAGTTGAATCTTCATAATTTGTTTGCACCAGAGCACTAAGATGGTTGATTAGTATGTAAGGTTCTTCATCATAGACATGTTAGTATTGAGGTAGGGGTGCGTGCTACTTGTCTATGTTTGATAATATCAACAGGCAATATAGAGAATAAGATTGATGCCTTTCGACTCGATGTACGCGCGCTCTGCGCAGGGAGGTGTGTGAAATTGGTTTTATCTATAGCTCGAGCATGTTAGAGATAAGATTGTGTTTGTCTGTGAATTTTCATTTTGAGTGAGGTTAGAATTGCGACGGAGGGTTGTTTGCACCTTTTCTATGTTTAACCGCAATAGCATTTGGAATAGTGATATTAAGTACCTAATTAGAAAGCAAATGGTTAAAAGAGAAAGTGAGGTAAGCTTTACTTTGGAAGGACATTCTAAAGTATGAAGATCTGATTAGTAGAATTTGGTGTTGTAGGAGTAGTTAAGCATATAGTAGCAGTAGAGAATATACATTCTAAATAATTTTGAACATTACTAAGGGAGCGCGCACCCCCAATCTTGTGGATGGGAATGTTCTCGCTCCACGTTAGTCAGCATATAAAATTATCAATTTTATTGGACATGAATAAGGTACATAATCAGTAATATATAAATTGATGGATGGTCAGCCATTTGACGGATCTTGCAACCCATTTAAACAAGTGATGCTCTCCAAGTACTGAATCTGAAACCCGGATTCAGATTCCCAAGTACCTCTTATAAATTAAGTTGTAGGTAGTCTGGTATATATGTAGGGCAAGTTATCCTCATGGAAGGACAAACCTGCTTTATTTATATATCTAATAGGAAAGGACCTCTACAACTCGAAGGCAGGGAGTCTTTATTAGTAAGAGAAAGATTTATTGCACTTGTATATTGTACTTTAAGTGTAATATGATTAGGTAATAATTCATGTGACACCTCTCACATGAGGAGTGATAAAGTGACAATTCAATTGTTAGATGCCACATGAACTTTTTTTTTTTGCTAACGAGGAAACCCCGCCCCGTGTGGCTTTGTGGACTCAAGGATTGGTGTTCGTGAACTCCAAGGTCAAGACTTGGCAGCTCTTACTTTCTGTGTACCCGTATTGTCCTTACCCCACTTGACCAGGAAAACCCAGGACCTACACACCTCGAGGATTACATGTAGATCAGGTAAGCCCCCCCTAGGAATCAAACTCGGGACCTCTTGCTTTTAAACAAGAGTTCTTACCGATCGACCCAGCTGGGGTCCTCGATGCCACATGAACTTATTGTCTAGTCAAAGTACAATATGCAAGTACAATAAACCTTTCTCAACTAGTAAAATACCAGCTACTGCCAGAGTCACAAACAAGATTTGCAAGACAGTCTGCCATACGTGTGGACAGAGAATTTAACACTGTATATAGCTCTTCCTTGATCATCCATAACCGCCATGGTGCTTCAAGTACTGCTGTAGCTGCTGCATTAGAATCAACCTCCGGAATGTGAGGCCGGAAATTTAACCCAGCACAAGACAAATCCTCAACAACGCATCTAGAAAAAGCTAGAACCTTGGCATGGAAGCTAGAAAGAACCCCTTACGGCAAATGTTACCCAATGCCATCTCGTGGCACCCCTCCCCCACCTGCAATGCCTAGGTTACCACGGGTGTTATGATCTGCTGTAATAATGCGAGTTTTATCCCTGTGGTGAGGCAAGGAGTAAGGTTCTGATGTGTATTGGTGATGGTTTTGATCATTTTGCGAGAAATTCTTAGTTATGCCGCTGTCCTCCTTGTCTGTACTTTATGGCCGCCCCTCAGTCTTGGTGTTGTAAGTTTTGTGGTGAAAGGTGATATCGAGGTTTTAATGTATGAGTCGGGTGTTATTTTTTATGGTCGGTGTGGTTATGGCAGCCCTAGTGGGGAATTCTTAGTTGTTCTCGGTTGTTCCCATCAGAGGGGCCATCTTGCTGTTAGTTTTGAATGCCTTGGCTGTTTCTGAATTGGGACTCATCAGCTCTAATATCTCTGTTCCTTGTTCTAGTTAATGATTTGAACGGATATTATGTTAAAGGATTTTAACAAGAGTGTTGGAAATTTTCTCTTTAGAACCCTGAGCGTTGGTGCAAAGTGTTGGTTTGCTGTTAGTCGGGACTCTTTCGCTCTTCTGTATGTTTGTACTAAACAGAGATTGGGTAAATCACCAACAGCATAGATAAATAATAAGTTGAGGGTGGTTCTAGTATGGTTTTGAGGTTGTGGAAGCGTCTTTAGTATTTTAATTAGTGATGAGCTTGTTAAAAGTTGCTTTCTACTGCACCCAAGTTCCTTGGCAAATTTTATTGCCAAAATCCAACGTCTTACTGAATTTTTATAGCAGTCCTTCCCGCATAAATATTTGGGCTTCCCGTTGGTAATGGGACGGTCTTACAGTGTTCATTTTGCTGGGATTTGTGCTTCCATACAGTAGTGCATTGATGGGTGGATGGCTAAATGCCTTTCTCAAGGGGAAGATTGGTTCTTATCAAGCATGTTCTCACCTCCGTACCTATCTATTCTCTTTCTCTCCTGCTCATGCAGGTGTACACAGCATGCTTGATCAGTCTTTTCCTAATTTCTTTTGGGGATCCACCAAGAAAGAACTCGAGGGATTGGAGATCATGGGGGAAGATTTGCAGGCCAGTAGCTGATGGTGGTCTTGGCATCTTATCTCTGAGGCAAATGGAGGTAGTGTTCAGAGTCTAAGATGTTATGGAGAGCCCTTCATATTGAGACAATCTGGGCACAATTTTTCAGGGGCAAACATATAACAGGAAGGCCACTGGATAGACCGGATTTTAAGTCAATCAAAATATATTTGGTATTAGGATAGATCGAAGATAGAGTGAAGATATATCCTCAAAATATGTTTCGTATTAAGATAGATCGGGGATAGAGTGAGGATATACTATCCCCGATCTATCTTAATACCAAACATGTTTCTGCTAGATGGACCTGGCTTATGGCTAAAAAAATATGATTCTCCATCATCATCATCATCGTGTGATCATTGGTAATGGTGCCTCTGGCATGACTTGTGGATGGATGACCAGCCTGTTAATAGCTTTATGTTCCGGATGACAGAGTTAACCAGCTACTTTCATGCGCCATCACAGTGAAGGACAATATAACCAACCCAATAGAACAACAGGTTGAGCTTATTCAAAATTTTGTTCCGGCAGCAGTTATAGAATCCTTTCGGGGTATGTCATTTAAGAGCCATCAGGATACTGCCGGTTTGGTGTCCTAACCCATTTGGAAAATGTTCTATTTCATCGATCTACAAGGTTCAATGTAGTGCCATACCTACCACCATTCCATGGGGTAAAATTTGGTCCAATAAATTGCCAAGCTTGCTTTCCATACACTTATGGAAAGTCGCTCACTGGTGCCTCCCTACCGATAATAGTGTTTCTTAATTGGGTATCCTATATTGTGTTCCAGATGTGCTTGTTGCAGAAATAGTGCCTTGGGATCAATATTGGATCATCTTATGATCTTTAGTGACTGGGTCGATCGTGTCCCTGTCGGGTTCTACTGCGAGGAATGCCTTTTTCAACACCATCAATGATGTCCATTGCTCATCTACTTTTGTTTTTTTTTTTTTTTTTCCGATTCCTCTCAGTACATGGGAGGACCGGACTCCATAAGTATTAGTTGGAGTTTTGTATAAAAGCTCAAAATTCGAAACTTTATCACTTTTCTATTTGAATTTTTTTTGTAAAACACAGGCTACCCCACCCAAATCCCCTCACCTTATTGGTCCTCCCATGTACGGAGAGGATCCGAACTCGCTTATGAGATATGGCTAGCAGCCTACAAGGACAGAAAATCATAGAAAATCTAAGGGAAAAACTCCAGGCCCAGGGTAATGCTGAGAGGCAGTGGAACTTGCAGGGAAACTCAGGATCAAGGCGACCTACACCTCCACTCCACAGTGAAATAGAATTCAAGGCCAAATACTGTAAGAGGTGGGAGATTTTGAAGAGCATTGCAAGGGGCAGATCAAAAAGTTTTTCATCTAGGGGCAGGGGAAGATCTACAGAGTCAAGGAGTAGAGAACATAAATAGAGGTCAAACTAACTCAAAGTGTCATAGAGAAAAGATTGGGGAAAGGAGTAGGCTGACGAGATTGGAGCTTTCAAGAACCCGGATTGAGGCCTCTGAAACTCTATCATCACCAAAACAGGTATGTCACAAAGAAGTTATCGCCAATGAAAGTTCTTGACCCCAATAGTAGAGACAGCGAGTCGGCAATAATACAAACTCCTCAAAGCAGTATTTAGAGAGGAAAGATTCAAGTGGTCATTCGGGTGGAAGCATATAGGAGTAACAGGTGATCTGGATATCTTTTGTCCAACGCAATAGCTGGCCTGCCAACCTAGTGTAGCAAGGTTCGCTATTCATTGGAGCTTTGTGATTCCTTAAGAGCTACCCCAGTTTTGCTTCAAGGATGTTCAATTGCAGGAAGTTTGGGATCCTTCGTGAGGACCTCAACGATCTTTCTTCTTGTGTTTTGTGTTGCCTTTCCCTACTTGTGTTGTAGTAGTTATTTTGTGTTTTTTTTGGGTCATGATCTGCTCAAAGTTTAACTCTGCTGCAGGCTCTATCTATTTTTGCTATCTTTTTACTCTGTTTTATCTGTGGTGAATCGAAGTCTGGCAGGTATCTCACGGCACCTCTCAATTACCAAAAAGAAGAAAGAAAGAAACACAGTATAAGTATGAAGGCAAATGTGTCACTGCAAATAATATCATCCATAAGGCTGTGGCCCGAGTTAAACACATCATGTAGGGTGTCTTAATGAAGGAAAATAATGGGTAGAAATAGGAATTTGCTGAGTGCCTTTGGTTTAAGTATGCCTCTCGATTATGCTACGTCTAAATTCAAAATTGTGAAGCGGTGTTCGCCACCATGGCCCTCCATATATAAAGCTGGATAGCGATGGTGCCCATAAAAATTCAGATGTTTCATGAGGTGGTGGGATCTTTCGAAACCATAAAGGTGATGGTTCTACTAGCCTTCTCTCATTTCTATGGTAGTTGTAGCAGCAGCCTAGAGGCCGAGGCAACAGCGCTTCTTGATGGAGTTGGGTAAATGGTCACCCTTCCATCCTAACCAGTTCTGATTGAATGCGACTCTGAGGACTTTGAGTATCCAAAAAAGCTATTTGTCCATGGAAGCTCCTGATCTTCGTTAGAGAAATCTGGTCTTCATTACCAACATCCGCGACCAATTCACATATCTTCAAGAAAGGAAATACTACTGTTGTAGCTTATTCTTTGCTATGTAATCTTTTCTTTTCACACCAGCAGCCTCTTCCTTTCCATGTATCGGGTGCTGCCAGCTTGGATAAATTGGATATGTCCAGTATTCGATTATACTAATATTTATTATTTTATTATAAAATTTATCTTCTGAATGTGCGATGTGGAGTGAGAATATTTTCTATACCTCTAGTAGAGGGTGCACTCTCCTGTCTGCTCATAGGCAAGGTTTTATTTTTGAAAAAAGTGATGACCTTGTTAAATTATTTTTGCTTATAGTTATGAGATATTTTTGAGGTATTGCGAATCATTTTATAAGAAAAGTAATTTGAGGAATAATAATTTTAATCAAGAGCATTGATGATTGTTGGACCGGTTGAAAATTTGCCTTTTGATATTATTGAATGGTGGTTAACGTAAGAAGAGAGTTACTACTCAGTTAGCTAACACCTGAGGCTGTAGGTTGTAGTAGATGAACATAAATTATGAAAGGTATTAATAAGAAAAATTGCGCTATCAATACTGTAATTGAGGAACATGATATATATATATATATATATATATATATATATATATATATATATATATATATATATAGGGAGAATTAATTATTGCCCATGGGAGGGGCGAACCATTATTTCCCCATCCCTGTCAGCTTTCCCCTGGACGCCCGGTCCCTGCTTTATGCGGGACTTATTTTCCAGTCCATGGGCGCTGGACGTTATCCTCTTGTGTACAATACCCATTCTACCCCCAGCCCTACCCACCCGTGACCTGTTCGACTTTAATGCCTTTCGAAGAAGGAGGCAATGGCGGAAACCTTCTCGCCGCGGCATTGCAGACCAGCGTTGTCCCGTGCGTGTCCGCTGCGAAGAGGAGACCTGCTGTTTGGGAGCGCTGCGAAGAGGACACCAGGGTTGCCGTTTGGGTGCGCTGCGAAGAGGAGCGCAGAGATTCTAACTGATTCTCACTTCCTTCCTTCTATCCCCGGTGTAGGTTAGTTTTTCTTGGTGTTTCGATACATATTGGTTCCACCGATCCCCTTTGACCTCTGTAGATCCACATCCCTTAGTCGCCAGATCTTTTTCTTGCCAAGAATGTTTCATCCATTTCCGTTCTTGGTTACCTCTCCAAAATTATGTATTTTGTCTAAGTTTGTCTACTTGTAAATGTAACAACGTTCGAAGTAATTAGACAGTTAACTCTGTTACTCAGTAACTGTGTAACAATGTGTTAAGTACTTACACACTTAATCGTATAACTGAGTAACTGTGTAAGAACTTTGTAAGTTCTTTCACAGTTAACTGTGTAACTGAGTAACTGTGTAACAATTTTAGAATAGTTACGTTAACGTAAGTATGTCATTACCTACTACCTACTGTTTTTGTAAGTAAGTGTCTAACTATTTCTATTTCTATTTGTGTAACAAGTTTGTGAGTAGTTACCCACTTAACTGTTTTTGTAATTGTGTGTCTAACTATTTAAGTAACTGTGTAACTCTGTAACTGTGTAACTGTGTAACTTATTAAAAAGTTAAAAAATAGTTACATATATTAACATTTGTAATTATGTGATTACTAAATGTTTTTTTGTACGTAAGTGTCTACCTATTTGTATTTCTAATTCTTGAACAAGTTCTCAAGTACTTACATATCTTAACTGTGTAACTGTGGAACTCTGTAACAACTTTGTAAGTAACTGTGTAACTGATTTGTGTAACTGATGAAGAACTAAAAAATAGTTACATATATTAACTGTGTAATTATGTGATTATCAAATGTTTTTTTGTATGTAAGTGTCTACCTATTTGTATTTCTAATTCTTGAACATGTTCTCAAGTACTTACATATCTTAACTGTGTAACTGTGGAACTCTGTAAGAACCAGTTGAAAAATTACATATGTTAACTCATGTTCATCTCAGGCTTATTTGATTCAAGAAATTTGGACATGATTCCTGCTCGATGTGCATTTGGGAATGATTCGTTCATTTTTTATGTTGAAGATGATATGGGAATATCAGAAATAAGGGAACGAATATTCCAAAGATGGAATTTGAATGGTCCTCAATGGTGTATTAAGTACCAGTTACCTGGAGAAGTCAAATATCACGTTTGCTTAAATGTGAATGATGACATAGAGGTTATGCGTTCATTGCATAAGAATGGTAATGAGAAATATGTCCTAATGCAGGTTGCTTGCAAAGAAGGGTAAGCTTGTACATGTTCTCTTCTTTAGTTTTATGCGTGAATTCATCGTTGTTTGTAATGATACGATGTGTTTTTTTGTAGGTGTACAACAGTTCGTTCATCAGGCAAGTCTGGACCGAGTACGTCAAATTGTAGGAAGAGGCGTATGTATCATGTTCGTCCAATTACGTGTTTGGGGAATGTGCAAAACCGACGAATTCGGAAGCGTCAATATTTTAGAAATGGGACCCGTGGACGCAGTGTTTGAGTTCGTGTTTCCTTTTTTAAGCACTGGTTGGAGTATTGTTATGACTTTGTTAAGTCAGTACTCGGTGAATGTAATGATATTGTGATCGCTATTGTTTCCAAACAACTGAGACATTTGTGGTGTAATCAAAGATATTGTCACTTACTTACCGAATGCAATTTGTATTTAGGCGGACCTACATGCTTACAGATTTAGACCCTATGTAAGTACGTAAGTTGTAATTTTATACCTTTGTGATGCAGTCATGTGATGCAGTCATGTCAGCAACCAATTATTACTTTGTGACGGAAATTTTCTTAATAAAACAGATATAGAAGCATGTACTTAAACACTTACATACATACAAATTCATCATCACTTAAAGACTGTGATAAAATAAAACAGTTGGTAACATTTGCAAATATAGTTGCATAGGAACATTGTTTGAAAGTTAATAAAGAGATCACATTGTTTTCAAGTTAATGAAGACATGGCAATGTTTATGCCTCATCCGATAATGAAACAATTTTTTCAACTGCTGCTTCACCGATGCTTTTGTTTTCCTTCTCCCCGTTGACCTCTTGAATAATGGCCGATGCCAGTTTCCCCCGAATGAAGTCCATATCAGCCTATGTGAATATAAATGAATGAGAATATAGAAAAATTTTGTGTAGACTATGATGTGGAGTATATACATGTGTTAACACAGTTACCTGGGAGAATGGCAAACCGATTACGTTCTTTTTTGATAAGCATTCCATATATTTGCATACAAACAGTGCACAGTCGTCCCCAGCTCCTTGTTGTGGACAAGTAGTTGGCACGACGATTGGCCATTCTGTTGTATCCAGGCCAAGAATTTGAAGAAAGCCTTCTTTTAGAAATTGCACCTACAGTAAAAAAATATATATACATAAGTGAACATCAAACTTCCTACATACATAGAACCCCTTGCACAGAATTAGATGAATATGAATCAGAATTGAACTGATTGTATGGAGGAGTACGCGCACTTACATAGGTCTGGAAATCATTTTTCGGATGCTGGATCATTGAGTCATAAAGTTCATATTGTTTAGTTCTCATGTTAATGACCAGCAATGCCCAATGATTTATGAAATGCATCGGGGAGAAGACCATGTCTTTGTCTTCTACAGGTGGCTGCAGTGTTTTTAGAATGTACTCCAAGTATTCCTTCCTTTTTTCATTTCCGCTCCAGCCCATTATCCATCCCTATTATAAACAGCAATGAGCACAATATTATATTAGTCATCTGTTCATTTTAAATGGTGAAGGGAGTCGGAATACTATGAATGGACCACAAACCTTGCCATAGGCAGGTAGACAATCATAGTCATAATATTGGGATGGTTGATCCTCTTTTTTCCTTTGCATTAGAAGAAGGAACATATCGATTATAGCAGATTCTAACTGATTTCCAAACAAGAGGGAAATTATGTGCTCTGGGTTGAGATAGGCACCCCAGCCATCCTTCTCTGGTTCGTAGATATTGTCACTACAAGATGCAACAAACATGTTTATAATGGTAGTTGATGTAACTGTGTCGCCTTATTCATAATAGTGTAAAGTTTATTACCCATCAACTCTGGTGGTATCGAGGAAGTTGTCAATAACCCGAACCTCATATGTAGAAAGTTCATTTCGTCCGCGATAATTTCGATGGACTTCATACTGGGCAAACTGAATTATGAGAAATACATGAGATAAACATGCATAACGAAAGTTTATGAAATAACCAAAGCAGAAACAATGGAACATGCTTGATGGTGACATGCCTGGCTTAATTGGGTTTCCTGGGAAGGCACAATGATTGGAACATCCTGCACCTTCTTCTTCTTCCTTCCATCAAATTCGTAGTCCAAGTCCTTGCATAAATATACATGACTTAAGCACTTACAGAAATATGTGATTACACAATGGTTTGGTTACACAATTGTTTTGTTACACCAATATGAAAATTAAATGGTCACATAGAAACATAATCGTCAGGTTACAGAATTACTTATCTACCTTGAATAAAGCGGACTATGATCTGGTCCTTCGTCCTTCCTTCACCCTCCTTGTCAGCGACGAGGTGAGATGGCTTTTACCACCTTTCTCTTCTTCTCCCCTGCTGGAGGCATCTTTGAAGTTGCTGTGGGAGGCACAATATTCTTAACCAGTGCATCTAGGGTCTGCATGATAGTGTCCATGTCCTGGCCCACATCCTTCTTTGGCGCTTCTCTGCCTTCCTCCTCCATGATGGAGAGCTCCTCATGTTCCTCTCCTCCTTTCTCCTTCTCTGTGGACATCACGTCCACCTCTTGACCTCTCTCCTCCTTGGACATGTCCACCTCCTGACCTCCCTCCTCCTTGGATCTGTCCACCATCACTTGTCCTTCCTTTTCCTCTTCATCTCTTCCCACCTTCTCCTTTTCTTCTTCTCTTCCCTTTCGCTTAGACAATTTTTCTAATTTTTTCTGTCTTTTTCTCTCTTCTTTTCTCTCTTTCATTGTGATTATTTGTCTAAGCATACTTCTAATTTCAGTGAGAAGAATGATTATTTGTGAAGTTTGGGAGGGTGTTGCTGCAATTGATGCTGCTGCTGGCTTCTGCTCTTCTTGTTGCTGCTGTGCTGTGGCTTGTCTGGCTGATATTCTGACCTTCATTTTCTTGCTTTTAATTTGGTCTTCCTCATCCTCAGAAATGGTAAGATCGGAGAGTATCTGAGAAGATATGCAAACATATAAGTTATGTGCTGGTACTTACTTTCGACAACTAAGGAATGAACCACTACTTGTCGAAAAACAAGTTTCAGCTGTCGACAACTACTGGTTTAAAACAGTAGTTGTCGACAAACAAGTTTCAGCTGTCGACAACCAAGGATTGAAACAGTAGTTGTCCACAAAAAGTTTGAAGGGAACTTACAGAGTCTATGTTCATTTCCTTGACAAAATTCTGCCAATAGATCATTCTCTGCCGACAAACCCACTTGAATATACGTGGAAGCCTCTCTGGAAATTCTGGCTGAATCCTCCTCTGGTGCTCCAAGAACCAAGCCTGTCATGAAAATATAACTTTGTTGTAAATGAGATATATTGTGATATATATATATAATATTATTGGTAGTATTTGAGAAACAAAAGACTTACACCAAGGACTGGAAAGCATCCCAAAATATAAACTGCTTTTGCTGACTTTTCTCTATTTTCTTTCTTCAAATCGTAGGCAATTTCACTCATCTTGCTCATGAGGAAATGGTGCACAACACCTGCCCAATCAACGTTGTTGACTTTCTTTACATTCTTCACGTAATGAAGAATTGCCATGGGACAAGCAAATGCAGTTGTTGTGAACAAAAAACTAGCACAAAGTAAGGCTATCCAAAGCCCAACAAAATCTTTAATGTCTTGCTGCCGATTCGAGTTTGCTAAAGACTGCATGGCCTTTAGAATATTATTCCTGTGCACTTTGTGACTGTTGGGCAGCAGCTTATGAAGGCGGCTGTCTGCACTCTCTTGAGAAAATTCCAGCTTCTCTCCAAAATTTGGAAGGTCAAGAATCAATGCCACATCTTTTGCAGTGAACTGTAGTTTCTGACCTCCAATAAAAAATGAGTCATCCTTAACGTAATGCAAAATAATCTCCTCTACCAATGGAAGAGGGATTGACATGTGCTGTGGACTGCTAAAGACATTGAAACATGTTGTCGACATGAGGGACTGATGGCAATGTCGAATGCCGGCCACCTTGAGGGCGTCCATATAGTATTTCCAGTTAGAACGCCCATGTAAATGGCATACGTTACTCTCTGCAGTCCCTGTATGAAAAGTAATTCACATTACTAATAAAACATTTAAGTAAATGCCAGGTGTAACTAACATGATTACGAAATAAGTGTGTAACTGTTAAAGACTTACGAAATAAGTGTGTAACTTTTACACACTTACAGAAATACAGATTAGGCTAGCTTATTATGTGCACTGCCTTTATCAAAATCATTTTAAATTAGTAATAAAAAATAAAAAAACTGCCATGTGTTACTAACATGATTATCACTAACTTATTTTATTATTATTAACTTACATACTTACACAACCTATGACGATAGTAATGTAAGTCTCTAACTTACACAAATACGAATAGTTACACACTTATTTCGTAACTGTGTAACTGTTACACACTTACTTGGTAACTGTGTAACTATTACACAGTTACGAAATAAATGTGTAACTGTTACACACTTATTTCGTAACTGTGTAACTGTTACACAGTTACGAAATAAGTGTGTAACTATTCGTATTTGTGTAAGTTAGAGACTTACATTACTATCGTCATAGGTTGTGTAAGTATGTATGTAAGTTAATAATAATAAAATAAGTTAGTGATAATCATGCTAGTAACACATGGCATTTTTTTCGTAACTGTGTAACAGTTACACTCTTACTTCGTAAGTGTGTAACTAACATACTTATTCTGTAACAAACCCAAATACGAAATAGCCTACCTTCCTCTTCTCCTTCTTCATCTGATTGTGTTACCTCATCCCCCTCTTCTCCTTCTCGTTCTTGTTCTGTATGTTGTTGTTCACGGGTTCGATCTATGAAGACTTGCAGCGGTTCGTCGCTGCCGAGACGCGCTTCTGCTTCCCTTTCCGCCCTGCTCTGTTTCACCGGGGCGGACGCTGATTGCTCCATCTCGCCTCGTATATCACATGAAAACTCTCTTCCTCGCGAATTCTACCTCCGTTGGTTTGATCGCGCAGAAGGGAGAGGAACGACAGAGTGGTGTGTGGTAGAAAACTGGGTAACGCAGGAGTTACCTAGTTTTTGCGTTACTTAAATGTGACAGGAAATCGAAAAGACTAGTGGCGGTTCGAGGGCATGATGGTAATTTATAAATTTGAAAGGACTGTTGACGGCGACAGTGGAGAGAGAGAACCCGCTTTCCCGCCGAAATACCACTCCCATTTGTACATCCACTTAACAGCAAAAACGACACTCCCCATTTCCCTTCCTCTGCTTACTCGTCCAGCCATCTACTTGAAAGGAGTGTAAATTCTGAGGGATACATAGAGAAGATTCCAGCCCGCTGTTCCTTTGGCGAGGACTCCTTTGTCTTCTATGTCTTCTGCAGAATGAAGCTGGAGGCACTTCGTGCTCAAATCTTCCGTCGATGGTCATTATCCGGCCGAAGATGGATCATCAAGTACTGTCTCCCTAGTCTTACAGATACCTATTGTCCATTGTGTGAAGATGGGGACGTGGACATCATGTATGACATTCATAAAGAACATGCCACCAACCCTATCATTATCATGCGTGTGGAGAATAACAAAAGCACTATAATGGATCCTGCTGAAAAAGATTACAGGTACGCACATGTTAGTTAGTATGTATGACCAGAATGTAATTCCTGCTGGAGAATATTACAGTTACACAGTTAGATATGTGCATTTGTAAGTATGTGTATGCTCCTTAAATTTTCTAACTTTGTAACTCTGCTAACTTTCCAGATCATCACCATTAATTACAGTAAGTCCAAAAGAAGCAGATGCTAGCAATACAAATAACAGTTGCCTTCAAATATACACACAGTACACAGAATGTGAAGGTGGCAGCTCACATGTAGTTCTGAGAAGTGAATTGTGGGCTCATGCATTAACTGGGACGGGGCAAATATTTAGTGACAAAGCTCACTTTCAGACAGAACTGACAAACTATGCTATATATGGAGGTTTTGACTGGTTTTATATTAAGAATGATCAGAGTCGTGTTACTGCAAGATGCAAAAGACAAGGTTGTCCATGGCGGGTCCATGCATCAATGTTGGGGGATGGACCTAATTTTACGATTAAGACAATGAATAATGTCCACACATGTGGTTGTGATTTGAAGAGCCAGCATCATCCAAGGACATCAAAAAAATGGATAGGTGACCTAGTGAAGAAAAAAATGGCGCACACTCCACACTACCGTCCATGTGATATGGTTAAAGATATTGCTAGTGACTATGGAGTGCATGTGCCATACCATCAAGCTTGGTGCGGTAGGGAAGTTGCCGTACAAGATTTGCATGGAGATGTACGAACAAGTTATGATATGCTTCGTTGGTACTCCGAACGAGTAATGGAAACGAATCCTGGAAGTATCATAGATATGGTAGTGGATGAGGAGACACATCGATTTAAGTCATATTTTCCGTGTTTTGCCGCATGTGCATATGGTTATGAGGTTGGTTGCCGACCTTTGATTTTTCTCGATGGATCACATATCACTGATAAAATGCAAGGTGTCATTCTTGCAGCAAGTGCATTAAATGGAAATGACGAGCTTTTCACAATTGCATTCGCTATAGCGGACTCGGAGACATATGAAAATTGGAAATGGTTCTTAAACAACCTCAAGAAAGCTCTTCTCAGTGGAAGACGGACATGTTCATCTCAGATAGAGCAAAAGGTTTGAAGGAAGCGGTTCCTGAAATATTTCCAATGGACCATCATGGATATTGTCTAAGGCACATAAAGGCAAACTTTATGACTGAAGCTGCAGCAAGATACCGAAAAGCTCTTAAAGATAGTATGGTGAAGACACTCAACAAGGTTGCATTTACACTGAATGAAAGTTGCATTTACACTGAATGAAAGTGAATATGTAGCTGCATTGACGGAAATTGAACGAAAATCCCCAGAAGCAAAGGACTGGATCCTCAGAAATGATGTTGAACATTGGGCAAACACCCAATTTCCCGGAGAAAGGTACATGTGTCACTTTCATAGTATGTAACTACTTACGTTTATTTAATGTACCAGTCTCCAAGCAGTTGTTCCTATAACTTTTTACGTACTTGTCTAACTGTTTTCAGGTATGGCCAAATGTACTCCAATCTAGCAGAGTCTTTTAATGCTTGGAACAAACCGGCACGTGGCCTTCCCATTCTTCAAATGGTGGAGACTATACGCCGTCAAATTATGGAAATGGGAGGGAGGAGAAGAATAGAAGCTGCAAATTGGGAGACCACCCTATGTCCTAATATTGAGAAAGTCTTGGCTAAGATCATGTCCAATGCAAGGCAAAACTCTGTCATTCCTTCCGATGGCCGACTCTTTGAGGTGGTAAATGGCAACAAAACATATGTTGTCAACATCCCAGAATGGACATGTTCTTTCCATAAGTGGCAACTTCTCAAGATCCCATGTGAACATGCATGTGCAGCTATAGCATTTACTCATAAAGCTTTATATGATCATGTGTCTCCATTGTATACGACCAACACTTATAGGGTGGCCTATGCAACAACAGTTAACCCCATAAATAACAATGACATGCCATGTATGAACATCAATGATATTCAAGTGAAGCCGCTGATTACAAAGAGATTGCTCGGACGGCCGAGGAAGAAACGAATACCATCAAGAGGCGAAGCCGAACACATATACATTTGCTCAAGATGCAAGCTAGAAGGCCATAACAGGAGGACCTATAGAAACCCAATGCTACAGGAAGACATTTAATGATGTTTGTGTCCTCTATTACAGTATTTCGTCATTTTTTGTAAGGTAGTTGAACTGGATGTTCACCCTCTTGTAAATGACCTGACAGATAACTTTGTAAATGCAATACATGAAGCTATATGTACATACTTCTTGTAAATGAGCTCACAGATAACTTTGTGAACACTATTTTGTTGGGTTGTCGACAGATGCATCCTTGGTGTCGACAAATAATGCTATTTTTGGTTTTTCCAGAACCTTGTTGTCTGATGGAGATCATTGGTTGTCGACAGCTGTATCCTTGGTGTCGAGAACTACTGATTTTATTTTGTTTTGCCAGAACCTTGTTGTCTGTTCGAGTTCACTGGTTGTCGACACATTCATCCTTGGTGTCGACAACTATTGCTTGAAGCTATCCATCCACTAGCTTTTTACTGAGGGTTTCTTCACGTTGTGGACAGGCAAGGCTGGTGGTTGTCGACAACAACTGCTAATTTCATTCAAAAGATTGATCATATGTACATATTTGTGAATAACATTCAAAAGGATGGAAAGTACAATAAGTCATGGACGAGACAAAAGTTAATTTCATTCAAAAGATTGATCATTCATTACATGTGGCATACATCCATACATCATACACAGACATTTCAAAAGATGACCACTTCATATTTCTACTCAACATTTGTTCCTTTCAAAAAGAAAATTCTCCGTATACATGTAATGTCTAAGGATTGTCATCCCTCGGAGGAGTGGGACGACAGGGACCCTGAGCAACATGAGATGGAAAGTTGGAAAAATTGTCATCTTCAGGGTAGGGAGGATTGTAAAAGTTTTGAAGATGTTGAAAATCATCCCGAAGGTGCATTAACCCATAATCCATGCCATCTAGATGCCTTTGAAGATGACCATGACTCTGTTCAATGGCATCCATTCTAGTGTCCATGTGTTGCTTCAACTGATCCAAATTCTGGTTCAACTGATCAAATTGAGTATTTATATGCTGTGTGATTCTTGTTTGACATTGAAGCAGTTGTTCAGAGATGAAGTCTTTCATATCTTGAGACAATGGAACTTGAGATGCACTCTGAATGTCTGGTTCACTTGGAATATATGGTACATCCTCATTGCCTCCAGAAATGTCCATATTTTCTTCTGATTCTTCCTCTTCCTCACTGTTGTCTTCTTCTTCGGAGTCTTCGTCTTCCTCACTAGCTTCTTGCCCTTTCAGAGTCCTTGTGACTCTGCCTTCAACCATCTTGTACCCCATCCTATTAGCTGTTGCGATATCATATGCAAATCTTGGTTTGAGGGTAACAGTCTCACCTGCTGAAAGGGGAATGCCAACATAACATATGACGGATGTGATGGGACAGGCGTAAGGCATTGACCGTTTTGGATCCTTGTAACAATGCATGATGAGGTCAAACATGAGTGCTGGCAAGTTGATTTGTCGGCCTTTAAGAAAAAAGTAGAATATATTTTTGTGAACTTCAGTGACAAGTTCTCTACTACCATCTTTCGGAACGATGAGGGTTGTGAACATATGATGAATCATCCGATGAAGGGATGGAAAGGTGTTGGCATTCAATTTGACAATTTTCTTTGTGGAGTCATAGGGTTCCTGAGTGATAAGATTATAGTAGTCAGTAGGATGCAATTGTGTGTCAAGAATGCTAGCCCTACTGTTGGGTATTTGAAGGGCACGGCTAAAAAGATTCGGGGTAACTTGAAAGGTGATGCCTTTCACTGTAGTGTACAAGTTTTGTTCTTTTGACATACCCAAGTTGTTGAAGAACTCAGTAACAGCAGTTGGTGAGTACTTCTTCTGCCATTTCACTAGGCGAACCCAATGTTGCTTTTGGAACAGGTCTTCCAAGCCATCAAACATATCTTCAAGGGAGGCGAAATTCACATATCGTGGCTGCATTATTTTCTTGAAAACACCAGCAACCCTACAGAGATCCAGGTTCTGCGGTACATGAACCTCTGGGGTGCGGTCTGCCCTATGTTTGCTCCGCCGCTCTGCAGTAGCCCTAGAAGTGTCGCCTGCCTCTTCTGAAGGTTTTCTTTGACGAGCAGAAACCATCTTCCACCTGGTTGACATGGTGAGATGGAGGAAATGGAGGAATGGAGAAGATACTAGAAGGATAGCAGGAGAGAAAGAGAGTGGAGATGGTGCTCTGAACAGAAAAACGGTGGGGTTTCTGTTACAAACCTGATGATACACAAGATACCGAAAAATGAGGTGTTGAAGGGGCGTGTGTCGACATTGACAGTTATTTATAACCCTCTGCGTGAAACGACACAAGAAAAATCGGTCCGAAACTGAACCGCTGAACCGGTTCAAGTTTTCAACTGAACGGATTTCCGGTTGTCGACAGCCGCACGTCGTCTGTCGACAACCACTGACAATATGAGCAGAAGTTGCTTTTCCTGTGCATTACATAGTTACACAGTTACGTCCTTAACTGTGTAACTATTTGGAAAGTTGGAAAAATGTTACTATTACAATACTAAGATACTTACGTACAAAGAAAGTAAGTAATTATATACTTACGCAGTTACATAGTTAACTATGTAAGTACTTGTAAAGTTCTTACACAGTTACAAAAAAAAGTACTTAGAGACTTACGTAGCAAAAGAAGGACGTAATTACACAGTGACAGTGACAGGGTTAACCAGTTAAGTGTGAACCTAATTCAAAAAATGTTACACACTTACCAGTTACAATTAACTGTCGGTAACTACTTCATAAGTTCTTACACAGTTACAATTAACTATGTGTAAGCAGTTGGAAAGTTGTTACACAATTACAATAATTACTTAAATACGTATGGAGGAACATAGTAGGTAATTACATACGCTTAAACTACTTCCATAGTTGTTACACAATTACTCTCAAAAGTACTAACAGTAAATTCCCCTTGTGGATTTGCATACGTACAACTGTTATTATAGTAGTGAGTTACAAGCATTTTATGGATCCTGTTGTATTTATTCAACTAAACAACATTACCCAGGAACCACATGATCTTTCTTATACAGAAATGTGGTTAGTACATATGTCTTTGCATTACACAATCTGACATTCTCAATGTATATAATATTCTGAAAGTAAACAAAAATGGAACCCATTCTACAGAGTACACATTTCTTTGCCTTCGCTAATACAACGTTGTTAATTTACATTCATTTGTAAACTGACAACTAAGGATACAAAAAGCTTAAACATCCTTTAATTATCAGCCTCCTCTGTTGTCAACGTGGAGATTACTCGACCAAGGCTTGCAGTGATCCTAGTCTTCTTCTCTAACTGAAGTTGAAGTTCTTGTACTCGCTTTCTTAAAATTTCATTATCTTCAACTAGTTTCTGCATCACCTCATCACATTCACACTTTGCAATAGATGATCGGCCAAGAGCCAAAAATTCATCACACCACATAAAGAACTTGCATGATTCTTTCTGCACAACAAAGAAAATTTAACGTGTTACTTCAACAATGTCAGGCCTCTCACCTATACTAAGCATTACAAACAAATAACCAGTGCCACGAAGTCCACACCATATACACACCTTGCACTTATAATATTTGCGATTAGGATTGTTAGTAGTGTGACTTGTAAATCTATCACACCACCCATATCCACATGGGCATCGCAGAGATGGTATTGTCATCGAGCAAGAACCAGCAGACGCCATCGCCAAATTGATAATTTCTCTATACCCTGCAATTTTGTGTAACTATGTAACTATTCATATTTTAGTAAGTTACAGACTTAAAGTATGTAAGTTACACAGTTAGGACGTAAGTGTGTAACTATTCATATTTGTCTAACATACGTCACTATTTTTTAACTTCTAAATCATACACAGTTACAAACAGTTACTTACAAAGTTGTTACAGAGTTCCACAGTTACACAGTTAAGATATGTAAGTACTTGAGAACTTGTTCAAGAATTAGAAATACAAATAGGTAGACACTTACGTACAAAAAAATATTTAGTAATCACATAATTACAAAATGTTAATATATGTAACTATTTTTTAACTTTTTAATAAGTTACACAGTTACATAGTTACAGAGTTACACAGTTACTTAAATAGTTAGACACACAATTACAAAAACAGTTAAGTGGGTAACTACTCACAAACTTGTTACACAAATAGAAATAGAAATAGTTAGACACTTACTTACAAAAACAGTAGGTAGTAGGTAATGACATACATACACAGTTAACATACGTAACTATTTCTAAAATTGTTACACAATTACTCAGTTACACAGTTAACTGTGAAAGAACTTACAAAGTTCTTACACAGTTACTCAATTATACGATTAAGTGTGTAAGTACTTAACACATTGTTACACAGTTACTGAGTAACAGAGTTAACTGTCTAATTACTTCGAACGTTGTTACATTTACAAGTAGATAAACTTAGACAAAATACATAATTTTGGAGAGGTAACCAAGAACGGAAATGGATGAAACATTCTTGGCAAGAAAAAGATCTAGAGACTAAGGGATGTGGATCTACAGAGGTCAAAGGGGATCGGTGGAACCAATATGTATCGGAACACCAAGAAAAACTAACCTACACCGAGGATAGAAGGAAGGAAGTGAGAATCAGTTAGAATCTCTGCGCTCCTCTTCGCAGCGCACCCAAACGGCAACCCTGGTGTCCTCTTCGCAGCGCTCCCAAACAGCAGGTCTCCTCTTCACAGCGGACACGCACGGGGCAATGCTGGTCTGCAACGCCGCGGCGAGAAGGTTTTCGCCATTGCCTCCTTCTTCGAAAGGCATTAAAGTCGAACAGGTCACAGGTGGGTAGGGCTGGGGGTATAATGGGTATTGTACACAAGAGGATAACGTCTGTTCAGTGCCTAGGGACTGGAAAATAAGTCCCGCATAAAGCAGGGACCGGGCGTCCAGGGGAAAGCTGACAGGGATGGGGAAATAATAGTTCGCCCCTCCCAGGGGCGAATAATTAATTTCCCATATATATATATATATATATATATATATATATATATATATATATAAGTAGTTGCAGAGCCTTTTTGTTAATATTGAATATCTTAGTATTGAATTCGATGTGACAAGTTGAATGATTTCGGGAACTTCTAGAAGAATCATCGGAACCGTTGATGCATGAAAAGTTGTGATTATTTCTGCTCTTTATGATCACGAGGAGTTGAGTGCACCCTCTGTCTTTATGTTGATGAATTCATTAATCATCACTAACAGCAGATTGATTTAGCTAGTCTTCGTGACTATGATTAGCGGGATTGTCATTTATATTGTGGATTTGAAAATTTTGTTCAATTTTGTTAGAGATGTGATAGAATGACATGGTTTGAGGTATAATTATTTTCCGAGCTGATGTGATACACTAACACAGTCATAGACAAGTTCTGAAATAGACACAGTGTTGCTTTCACATAGCGATGTGATGGCTAAAGATGTAGTTATTAGAGAAGAATTTAGTGTACTTAAGTTGTGTATTTTTCACTTGTATTTTTTCTCTTTCATTGGCCAATGAAAAGAGGACACAATGTACCCATCTAATAAGAGGGGAGAAGTATAAGTGAAAAGTATACAACTCAAGTGCACTAAATTATTCTCTAGTCATTAAGCTTTGCAACTTTTTGTTAGAAGATTAAAGTGTTGAATATTGGGTGATTGGGAGGCAATCTATAATAGCAAGGAAAAACTCAAGGTTGATGAAGTAAAGGGTGTGCTAGCTTGGTCTCCTTATGTGTGAGGTCTTTAGTCCCATATTGGAAACTCTAAAGAGTATGAGGACTTTATAACCCCAAAGGTGTAGGAGACTATGTCTTATAGACAAAGATGAGGCTATGCTAGACTATACCACACATGCGCGCCGCCGGGCTGGGCGGGGCTGGGCTGGCGCGCGTGCGTGTGGTGGCGCGGTCAGCCGGCTTGCCTTAGCACCTTTTTACTTTTTTCTATTTAAGTTTTTGCCCTTTCTTGGAGAGTTTGGAGCTGTTTTGGGCTGGTTCTCCAACCGGGCCCATTGTTTTTGGCTTGCGCGTGCGTGCGGCATTTAAAGGTTGCGATTAGGGATTCCTAATCACGGTTGCACTCATTCTTCTCAAGAAACGTGCCCGTTTGACTCTATGAGGAACCGCTCACCGCTTGCTCGCTCCCACTCTTGTTCCTCCGCCTGCGTCACTCTCGCCGGCCGGTTGCACGCCTCCGGACGCCTTCACTGTGCCTGCGTCTGACCACCATACGTGTCTCACCGGTGATCGGTGCACGCTCTCTTCCCCATCTCTTTCGACAAAAAGAGGATTAGGTTTTCATATTGCATAATTTTACGAGATAGCATAGGTGCGAATGCTAATCTCGGGGCAGTAATCATATCCTAGGAGAAGACCATCATACCCGATGCACTGTTCTTGTGGGGGCGATATCTTCTCTAAGGGGAGTCTCCTTGAGGCGCTTCTACTGCGTATATATCCTTTTATAGTGTATCCATTCATGCATTCCGTTTATCTCATGTATAATATATTTTGGTTGTTGTTATCTAAACTATTCCCATATGCTTGCTTTCTATGGTATTGCGTATACATGTTTAAATCCGATTGTTGCCATGTTTCGACCCTGTTACAACACTGTACATTCAACAGTCTTAGAGAAGATATCAATCATGGCAACCTCTTCGGTGGGTTTTAGGGCGAGGGTGGATCTGTCTGGGATGCTTGAAAAGTTTTCCGGACAGCACTTCAAGCGTTGGCAACAACACATGAAAGTGTGGTTCACCATGGTCGGTCTAATCTCATTGATTGAATCGGATCCCCCTGTTCTGGATGAGAAAGATCCTGATAGCGCTAAGAAAGTTGAAGAGTGGAAGGAGAAGGATAGGTTAGGGCACGAGTGTATACTCACTGCTCTGTCTGATGTCCTGTTTGATGTTTATAGCTCCTCCACTTTCAAGACCACTAAAGCACTATGGGATGAACTTGACTGCAAGTATAACACCGAGGATCAATGTCTGGAAAAATACTCTGTGGGAAAGTTTCTCAAGTTCTAGATGACTGAAAATAAACCTGTGGGGGAACAGGCTCATGAACTTCTCCTTATGCTCCAAGGTTTAGCTGAGGCAGATATGAAAATACCTGAAAAGCTCCAAGTCATGTGCATCATAGAGAAATTGCCCAGATCTTGGGAGGATTTTGGGATGTCTCTTAAACACTGTAAGGAGACTATTTCTCTTGATGATTTGATGAGGGATATTGCTATAGAAGAGGAGCATAGAAAGGAGAAGCCTTGTATACCTGTTGATGTAACTGCAAACCTGGTAATGAAGCATAAGGGGAAAAATTCCAAAAACAAAACCAAAGGTGATTCCACTTTGTAGATGAAACCCAAAGGAAAGATTAAGAAGAAGAAGGTGTTGGGAGAATGTTGGACCTGTGGTCAAAAGGGTCATATGCGCAATGACTGTCCCAAAAGAAAAGCGAAATTGCTGAACAAAACCCAACAGACCAATCTGAATCCAGCCCAAGTCAATGTAATGACTGGTGGTTCTTCTTCTGGTGCCGAGTATGTTACTCTAAACCCTCAATTATTTGCTATATATGAACCGAATGAGTGGCTAGTAGATACTGGAGCCAATGTACATTTATGTGCTGACCGGGCTCATTTTGTGTCTTATCAGGCCCATGGAGATTGTTTCATGATAATGGGAAATGGAAGTACGGCTAGGGTGCTAGGAGTTGGACGTGTTGATCTGAAGTTTGCTTCAGGACGTGTTCTATCTCTTTCTCTAGTGCATCATGTTCCTAGTGCCAGGAGGAACATTTTATCTGGTTCTATTTTAGTAAGAGAGGGATATGAGTTAAACTTTAAGTGTAATAAAGTTGTGATACTTCGCATGAAATCTTTTATAGAAAAAGGTTATCTTTCTGATGGTTTGTTTAAAATCTTTGTGGATCATGTTGTGAACAGAAACTTAGATTGTGCTTCTAATTTTGAATCTGTTCCTGTTGCTTATAACATATTAGATTCATCTGATATATGGCATGGTCGTCTTGGTCATCTAAATTTTGGCTCTTTAAAACGAATGATAAACCTGAAAATGATTCCCACGTGTGCTATTGATAAATCAAACAAATGTGATATCTGTGTTCAGGCCAAGCAACCTAGGAAGCCTTTCCACTCAGTGGTTAGGGATTCTGAGATCCTAGATTTGGTTCACTCAGATATCTGTGAATTTAATGGCATGTTAACTAGGGATCATAAAAAGTATTTTATTACCTTTATAGATGATTGTAGTAGATACTGTTATGTGTATTTGCTTAAGTCTAAAGATGAAGCCTTGCAAAAGTTTGTCATCTTTAGGAAGGAAGCAGAAACACAAACTGGGAAAGTTCTAAAGAGGTTGAGGTCAGATAGAGGAGGAGAATATACCTCTAGTTTGTTTGTTGAATTTTGCCAAAGTCATGGCATTGTTCATGAAACAACTGCACCATACTGTCCTCAGTCTAATGGGATAGCTGAAAGGAAGAACTTGGTTTTTATCGATATGGTCAACTCTCTCCTGCAGAGTTCAGGACTGCCAAACTTTATGTGGGGGGAAGCATTGAATACTGCTTGCCATATTCTAAATCATGTTCCCCTGAAACATAAAGATAATAGTCCAATTGAACTTTGGAGAAATAGGAAACCCAGTTTGAAATTTCTCAAAGTGTGGGGCTGCCTTGCTAAGGTACTTGTCCCTGAGCATAAGAGAAAGAAGTTGGGCCCTAAGACAGTTGACGCTGTTTTTCTAGTCTATGCTGAAAACAGCTATGCATACAGGTTTCTGGTTATTAAATCAGAAATTTCTGGCATAGATGTTAACACCATAGTTGAATTTCGAGATGCCACGTTCTTCGAAAATGTCTTTCCTTTGCAGACTGGTCTACCTCAACATCCTTCTTCTGAGACTGTAGCCTCTACATCTGCATCCATTCCAAATCAGGTGGAAAGGATGTCTAATGTGGGGGTAGTGCATCTGGGCCTTCTCCTGATGGTAGTAATAAGGAAGAAGTAGAACCAAGGAGGAGTAAAAGACAAAAGGTCATCAGAAGCAAGACATTGGAAGGATGCTATTAAGAATGAAATGGATTCCATTCTTGCAAATGGCACTTGGGAATTGGTCGTTCCTCCTCCTGGCTCTAAGACTATAGGATGCAAGTGGGTTTTTAAGAAGAAATTAAAACCTGACGGAACCATTGACAAGTATAAAGCAATGCTAGTTGCTAAGGGTTTCAAACAAATGGAGGGGATAGATTATTTTGATACTTATTCCCCTGTCACTAGGATGACCACAATTAGGGTGTTGATAGTATTAGCATCCATATATAATCTGAAAGTCCATCAAATGGATGTTAAGACTGCCTTTCTTAATGGTGATCTTGACGAGGAGATTTATATGGATCAACCTGAAGGGTTTGTGGCTCCTGGAAGTGAAAGAAAAGTTTGTAGACTTATTAAGTCTCTATATAGTTTGAAACAAGCCCTTAAGCAATGACATGAAAAGTTTGATACTACTATCATATCTTTTGGCTTTATTGTTATTGAGTTTGATAAGTGTGTTTATTATAAAGTTAAAGGTGATGAATACATAATTTTATGCCTATATGTAGATGATATTCTGTTGTTTGGCAGCACTTTGGGAATAGTGAATGAAACTAAGTCATTCTTAAGTAGCAGATTCGAAATGAAGGATATGGGTGAGGCTAAAGTAATTCTGGGACTGACTCTTACCAAGTCAGTTGAAGGGATAGCAATTTCTCAATCTCACTATGTTGAGAAAGTTCTAGAGAAATTTGGCTATCAGAATTGCAAGTCAGTTTGTATACCTTATGATCCTTCTAGAGTTTTCTACAAGAACAAGAGTGGTGTTCCTGTGTCTCAATTACGTTATTCCCAAGTTATAGGGAGCTTAATGTATTTAGCTAACTATACAAGACCTGACATTTCATATGTAGTGACCAAACTTAGTAGATACACAAGCTGTCCTGACCAAACTCACTGGGAAGGGTTAGATAGGGTTTTGAGGTACCTAAAAGGTACTATTACCCTAGGCTTGCATTTTGGGAGATTTCTTGCTATCCTGGAAGGATTTAGCGTTGCAAGCTGGATAGCCGAAAACTCAGGGAGTAATGGTGTCTCAGGGTATGTGTTTACTCTAGCAGGTGGTGTAGTCGCCTGGAGGTCTTCTAAATAGACCATCTTATCTTGGTCCACCTTTGAGGCTGAGTTGTGTGCTTTGGATACTACTGGGTTGGAGGCTGAGTGGATTAGGGTCTTCTTTCAGAACTTCCCCTAATGTGTAAGCCTACCCCTGCGATCTCTGTGCATTGTGATAACAAGACCACAATTGCAAAGGTCAAGAGTTCAAAGTATAACCAAAAGGAGAGGAGACACATCCAAATCAGATTGAGATCTATAAGGGATTTAGTGTCTCATGGAGTGATTGCTGTAGACTTTGTTGGTACCAATGACAATATAGCTGATCCTCTAACCAAAGGGCTTGATAAAAAGAAAGTCCAAGCTTTCAGGATGGGGATGGGACTGAAACCCATTTCTCATTCTTCTGCAGAGGCAACCCAACCTATTTGAGTGGAGATCTCACAAAAAAGGTTCAATGTGGTAATAACAATCTGCTGAGAGAATGTGTTGGTACTTAAGTATGAGATATTTCATATCTAAGTCAATCCCCTGTAATCCTATATAAGTGCTGGAAATTGCAAATGTAGGTTGAGTACTTACTACTCTTAATAGGTTCAAGTCTGGGAAGACAGGATATTTGCAGTATATCCTTGGAGAAGCCTACCTAAGTGAGTACTACTGTGTGGCCGCAGTTAAGGAATTTGGGTTGTTCCTAAATGTACTCATGATACAGGATGGTGCATATGGCCTTTAAAGCGCCAAGTTTTGAAATTGCTATCAAAACCTTATATTGTGTTGTCTCTTAGCAAGTAACCCTCACATAAAGAATCAAGTTCAAGATTTTATTCACTTCGATTCTGTGGGGGTAAAAGTTAAAAGACTAATAGGGTGTTTGCTTGTAGTTTTTTACCTCTTTTTTCTCTAAAATTTTTAAAAAAGAGAAGTTGCCCACTAATACATGTTTGGTAAGATATTTTTTTTAGGGAAGAAACTTTACCTATGTAAAAATCTCTCTAAAAAAAAACAACTCTTCACCTATTTTTTTTTTTCAAAACTCTCGTACTTCCCTACGCACCCCTCCCCCCCGCCTCCCTGCACACTCCCCCCGGCCGGCAGCCCTCTGCCCTCCTCCCCCCACTCCGGCGCCCTCCCCAGCCTCCCTGCCTCCCTGTGCCCCCCTCCGGAACCCTCTGCCCTCCTCCCCCCCCTCCGGCGCCCTCCCTGCCTCCCTGCGCACCCCCTGGCCGGCCTCCCTCACCCCTGTGCCCTCCCCCCCTCGCCCCCTCGCCCTGGCGCCCGACGCCCTCCCCCTCTCTCGCCCCGGCGCCCCCCCTCTCTCGCCCCTGCACACCCCTCCCCCCCTTCCCCCCGGCCCCGGCGCCCTCTCCCTCCCTCTTCCATAATTTTTAAAACAGTTTCGGCCAAACAGCAAACAACTGTTTTTATTAATTTTAAAATTTGAATTAAAAGAGAACACATTATAATTTTTTAGATAGAAATAACTTTTTTAAAAAAATTGCTCCCAAAACACCCTATAAGGTAAGGGTTCAAACTCGAAAGGTACCTTTACTGAAAGCATGATTTGTTTATCCTCTTCTTTCTATTCTCCATTATCAAACCTTGAATTTGTGGGGGAATATTGAATATTGGGTGATTGGGAGGCAATCTATAATAGAAAGGAAAAACTCAAGGTTGATGAAGTAAAGGGTGTGCTAGCTTGGTCTCCTTATATGTGAGGTCTTTAGTCCCATATTGGAAACTCTAAAGAGTATGAGTACTTTATAACCCCAAAGCTATAGGAGACTATGTCTTATAGACAAAGATGAGGCTATGCTAGACCATACCACACACGCGCGCCGCCGGGCTGGGCGGGCGCGCGCGTGTGGTGGCGCGGTCCAGCTAGCTTGCCTTAGCACCTTTTTACTTTTTCTATTTATGTTTTTGCCCTTTCTTGGAGAGTTTGGAGCTGTTTTGGGTCAGTTCTCCAACCGGGCCCATTGTTTTTGGCTTGCGCGTGCTTGTGGCGTTTAAAGGTCGCGATTAGGGATTCTTAATCACAGTTACACTCGTTCTTATCAGAAAATGTGCCTGTTTGTCTCTCTGAGGAACCGCTCACCGCTTGCTCGCTCCCACTCTCGTTCCTCCACCTGCGTCACTCTCGCCGGCCGGTTGCATGCCTCCAGACGCCTTCGCTGTGCCTACGTCCGACCACCAGACGTGTCTCGCCGGTGCTCGGCGCACGCTCTCTTCCCCATCTCTTTCGACAAAAAGAGGATTAGGTTTTCAGATTGCATAGTTTTATGAGATAGCATATGTGCGAATGCTAATCTCGTGGTAGTAGTCGTATCCTGGGAGAAGACCGTCATACCCGACGCACTATTCTTGTGGGGGCGATATCTTCTCTAAGGCAGTCTCCTTGAGGCGCTTCTACTGCGTATATTTCCTTTTATAGTGTATCCATTCATGCATTCTGTTTATCTCATGTATAATATATTTTCGTTGTTGTTATCTGAACTATTCCCATATGCTTGCTTTCTATGGTATTGCGTATACATGTTTAAATCCGATTGTTGTCATGTTTCGACCTTGTTACACACTGTACATTCAACATAAAGAATGTGTGGTAATAAATACTTCCAATTTAAAATAAGATTAAGATAAGGTTGGGTTAGGTGGGTTGTAGAATTGAGCGTGGAGCTGGAACCTTACCTAGCTACTCAGAAATTTCTTTCGAAAGGTGTATCAGAGTTGGTTGAAAATTTAGAATGATTTATTTTTGAGATCAATTTTCTAACAGATGCTGGTGCAAGTGGTGCACAGTGTGGCATTATTGGTGTAGTGTGATATTCTAGATCTTTCTTCTACCCAAACAACCACTTAGTTATGTGTGGATTATTGTTGTAAGCTGTATCATGCCATGGGCTGACCCCTTTGTGTTGTGCGTAGTGTGATGTTGTAGTTAGTGTTTGAGATTTTTAAATTATGAACATATGGGTGCTGAGGTTATAGCTCCAATTCCATGGTATATGGCATTCATGTGACTATATTTTTGGAATATATTAGCCCCTCTTCTTCTGCATTGGCGGTCAGCTAGTTCTTGCATAGATTTGCTGCTGAGGGCTATGTTTGCCTTATGTTGGTTGAGCCGTTACGTGTTTGGGTATAGTTTGTTGAAGAAATAGTGACTTTCTTTTGAGTAGTCAACGTGGTTTATGCGGACTTTGTTAATTGGAATAGAAATAGTAGAGTTTGCTCCGTGAGTGGGGCAATGGCTACAGAATTTGCTCATGTTAGAACCAGTGTTTCTCAAGATTTACTGAAAAGATTACTCCATTTTCGTGAAGTCTTGGCCTTTTTCGTACTTTGTGCAAATTTCAAAGGCAAAACTTCTTTTTAGGGGTGTATAATGTAGTGTATTAGCATTCATGGATCTTGGTTGGGGGGTCTTAAAGCTGGTCCGTCCTTTAAAAGGCATATGGCTGTTATATGGACCTTGTTGTGAGTGTTTTCCCAAACTCTCAAGTGATTCTACCTTCTAGTAAAGAAGGTGACATATATAGGGGGATGTCATCTTATGAAGGGAACATTCAAGATTGTTACTTTCTTAATTGAAAAGGCTACTACATAAGCTGTCGCATTCTTAAGACAACTTGGTAGGCCGTCACATCTTTGTTTGGCAGTTCGGTGTCAAATTGTCAATTTTGGTAATACGACATGTCAACATGTCACATTAGGAGTAAGTGGTGGTCAAAGTTTATCTAGTTTAGAAGGTTGGTTTGGTAGTTGTAGTAAGACGACATGGGTGGATGTCGACTAATAAGGGCAACACCCTAGGCTATCGCAGTCATGTTATTGTGGAATCTGGGTCTTCAGATCCTTTGTTATCAGGCTTATTGGAGGTTGTGGCCTTTGGAAGACCATGAGCAAGAGTTATAGCCAGTCCCAGGTAATGGTGAGAGTTTAGTTGGGCTGGAACATGCTAGATTGTATGGCACGATTTCTAATACCCCGAGTTTCTATTCTACATTTTGTCTCCTAACACATCTGGTCAGGGAGACACATTAGTGAGGCGTCAGTAGGGGCCGACACATTAATGATTTCAAGACGTCTTGGTCCTGTGACGCATTAGTCCCCATCGTATTCCTTGTCGTGCCCAATCAACAAGACACATTAGTCTTCTTCGTGGGTCATCTAACACCTGTCAACGTGGCATGTATGTTAGTACGACATGTCTGGTTGTCGCGGTGGTCCTAGTGGACGCGTTGGTATCGTAACAGGGTGACGAGACACGTTAAGGTTGTTAACGTGGCATGTTCCTCTGACACGTTCTGGGTGCCGAAAGCTTAAAGCATTGGTTGGAGCTCCTTCTTCCTCTTCTTCCCCTTTTCTCGCGGAGAGCTCTCTCCCCCTCTTTTCCCTTTGTGTGTTTTGAGATGAGATTGAGGGTCGTGCATGTGCCATGGTGTCATGGAGCTTGCGTGGACAAGGAGAAAGTGGCCATTCACATGAGAAGGGACCCAATGGATCTATTTCACCATTTAAGGTAGGGATTCCTCCTCTCTTTCTTGTTTAGAAAAGTCGAAGCTGTGCTCCATGTCTTTGGCATGTTGGGGAGGCTCCCCCCACCTTGTGTGTGTGTGTTTGGTGGTTTAGAGCCGAGGATCCTCCATCTTGTGTCTGTAGCGAATTTCTGATATCACATCAAGTCGGTGGGACGTGTTAAGGTTTGTAACGCATCAGGGTCAACCAATCGCATTGGGTCTCTTAACAAGTCGGGCTTCCTTGGTCCCGTTAGTTTTTGTAATATAACAGGATGTTATAATGCAATAGGATCTTATGGCGTCAGGTCAGGTCGATGCCTTCTTAAGGCATCAACCTTGGGGTGACACATTACTGGCAGTTGGTGTTTGTTATGATCATCGTTTGTGGTTCAGGCGAGGGTGGTCCATGCTTGTATGTGTGTTGGGTTGGAATCCCCAATGCCTCCTGCTCGGTTCTTCATTCTATCATCCTAGTTCTAGTTTGGGGTGTTGGCATGGACCCTAGGACCGACTTTGCCCTTAGGACCTTCAGGTGGGAAATATGGTAGGTTGACCTACTACATTCATTAGCTAAAGGTGACACCTCTGTGGGCAAGTTCTGGTGGTATTGCCAGGTAGGTCACATTTGTCTAATAATCGATTTATCAGAGGCCAACTAATTATTAGTAGATCGATGGTTTTCGTATCGACTTTCGATGTACCAAGCTTCTAGTTGAGTTGCGAGTGCTTGTGTTGACCGATGGCCCTCTCGAGGGTTTCGAGAGGTGGGTCTATATGTGCCTCGTACTTGCTGGGCTTGTTGAGGGTTACAAGCCAGCTGTGTGGTGTGCTTCGTTGTTGTGCTTGCCCCATCTGTTCTCTGTCACTTGGTGCTCAGCACTTGAGGGCTTGTCCTGTTGAGAGGTTGTTACCATTCTTTGGGACTCCCATCCTCGTGAGCCTGTTGAGGGAGTACTTCACGCTACGAGCATGCTCGAGTTTAGTGAGTCTAGAGTAGAGGGGAAAACGGTGGTTGGACAACGACGTCGAGTCGTTTATAGAGCTCTCTCTTGGCTAGGGAGGGACGTTGAGGTGGTTGTGGAGTTTCTTCCTAGCGTGGCCCAGACAGTCCGTTCTCCTACTACCTCTCCCTACATGGTTTCAGAGCCATGTAGTGGTTTTCAAGCATGGGGCTGTAGCTTGGCCAGGTTGCGGTTATTGTTGTTTTTATGGTGTGCTCTTGTGGTGGCACTTTGGCCTCACTCTTCCAGGGAGGTTGTTAGCACGAGCCGGCTGGCGAGCGATGAGTAGCCTATTGGCGCTCTCAACTATCAGTGGCGGTGGCGTGGTTGCTGTTGTTGTTATTGTGCAATGGTTTTGCAAACCCTTTTACTTAAATATTTTTGAATATGACAAAATCATCTCTCATTCAGGTAACAAACAAATTCATCTAATTATCAAAAAGTCAAATTACTAAAGACGTGAGTGTATTATATTGAACGATTAAAATAGACAATATATGTCATCATACAAATGCTTACCAGTCAACACATGCTTAACTACTACCGATAAAAGTTTTCTAAGTCCACAATTATATTATCTTGTAGACTCCAACTCTTGAAGTCGAAGTAAGACTCCTGTAGACACGAGATTTGGCCCATCTCCCGCAAGGCTATTTGGCCCATTAAGCCTCGTTTGACCATGTGTTGACCAGCCTCGGATCCCATGTAGACGGCAGCATCGATGGCCGCTGACTACAGGTTGGCGGCAATCCCTCTGGACGCTGACCCAAGTTGGCGTCCACCTCGATGGACGTCTGCATGAGGTTGGCGGCCTGATCCCTGGACGTCAATAGGGTTTACCAGGTCTGCGCAACTAACCCGAGATTCCAGCCCACTAGCGCCCTTGTCTCGGCCATGCAACGCACATAGCCGTTCCCAACGGGTATATGGGCCATCTAGGCACCCTCTTGACCCAGTAAAAATCCTACATGGCCTCTACCCATTGGTTGGAGCATTTACACAAGGATTGCCACATGTGTAAGTGTGTTTCTTCACACTTAGCATCCTAGGCACCCCAACCCCGAGCTCCTCTGCCTATTTAACACCCCGTTGAGCCCTCTGAACAAGAGAAGAGAGGCTGGACGCCCTTATGCTGAAGCTTTGAGAGAGGAGAGAGAAAATCTCACCCTACCTTCCACCACTCATCCTCTTCACTCTCTCCACATTCGGGACGTCTAGAAGGGTTGCATTGGAGCTGGAGGAGCCCTACAAGGAGCCAACAACGCCAAAAACGAGGATCTACACCCTCTCCTCTCTCTCTTCTCTTACTTGTTTTGTAGCTAACTTGCATGTTCCACACACTTTTCCACACATCCTAGGCACGTAGGTCACCCTCCTACACACCTAGAAAGGGGTTTCCCAACCAAAAACGGAGGGAAGAAGGGTAGTCATAGCATTTGGCCACCCCTCTTCTCAAGTCCGCAACCGGTACGGGACCTTCCTTTTGGGTCTTTCTTATTTCGTTTTGAGCATTTACTACACTCCCTAGAGTTTAATAGAGTCTTTGTCTTGGCAGGAACAACCCGCAGAAGACTACGGGGCTCTTCTCTTTTGGCCGGCCAAAGGAGGAGAAGTTGAAGTCCCACCATCACCCGCAACGTGAGGCCACATCACTGACGTGATCACAGCAACTCCTTGGGCACAGGTAAGGCCCTGGCGATCACCAAATCTCCTTTTTTGCGCTTGTTTTCTGCGTTTTCCTTCCAGTCAACTCAGTCAACCGGAGGGTCAACGTGGTCAACCGGCGGCCCCTACATCGCCAACGAGAGCCCGACGGCTTCCGTGAGCGTCTGAGGGATCCGGCGACGGAGCGGAAACGAACCATCCACAACTCCGACTTGTGAACTAGTCACAACAGTCGAAGTACAACTCCGACTCCTTGAAGTCGAAGTACAACTCCGACTCCTTGAAGTCAAAGTCAGACTCTGACTTGTGAACAAAACACAACAGTCGAAGTCCAACTCCGACTCATTGTAGTCAAAGTCCAACTCCAACTCATTGCAGTCAAAGTCCAACTCCTACTTGTGAACAAGTCACAACAGTCAAAGTCCAACTCTGACTCCTTGAAGTCGAAGTCCAACTCTGACTCCTTGAAGTCAAAGTGAGAGTCCGACTTGTGAACAAAACACAACAGTCGAAGTCCAACTCTGACACATTGCAGTCAAAGTCCAACTCTGACACATTGCAGTCAAAGTCCAACTCTGACTCATTGTATTCAAAGTCTAACTCCTACTTGTGAACAAGTCACAACAGTCGAAGTCCAACTCTAACTCTTGGAAGTAGAAGTAAGACTCCGACTTGTGAATAAATCACAATAGTTGAAGTTCCACTCCGACTTCAGTATAGTCGAAGTCTGCACTTAATAGAATTTTATCCAGTTTCACATATATTAATGCTATTTCATTTTGATTAACTTTGTAATATACTTTTGTGAAGATCTTTACTAATAAATGGAGTAACTACATTATTTCAAACCCTTGCTCATCAAATATAACATCACTCTAGCTTATGTAAGTCGAAGTACGTTCTTCACATGTACTTAGAGTTCTGAACTCCAAGAAGTGCTTTTGCACATCTTGTTCTTTATGTTCTATGCATTTGAACTTATTTTAAAAAATAAGATCATATCTGGAGTACTATTTTTTAGAATGTTCCTTGATAGTTGTATACCTTACACATCCTTTGTAACGTTGCACGTTTTTCAGATCCTCGTGGATCCTTGTTTAGTGGGTTTGGTGGCCAATGTGTGGCCCATTAGATTGTGTTTCAGGTGTTTGCGCGAGTTGTGAGGCTTGGTGGGCCGGTAGTTGGGCCCAAAGCGCTCACAGGTTCTCTGCCTGTGAACGCGACAGGGGTATGCGTCGCGTTCTGAACGCGACGGCCCTGGTGGTCGCGTTCATGTTACCGCTGTTTGGCGGTCTTCGTCTACATGGCTGCCGCGTTTCGCGCGCTGGGCAGTCAGCTGACGTCGACCTTGGGAAGGCGACGGCCTCCTACCTCGCGTTCAGGTCGCGACGTAGGGATGTGTTGCGTTCTTAACCGTTGGGTGTTTTTAAGTTAGCTCTGGCCGGACAGAGCTGTGGGCAGCTCTGCTCGGCCAGGAGGAGCTGCTGCGGAGCTCTCTCGGGCGATTTGGCATTTTGGAGCAGGTTTTGGTGCGGTCTCACAGCGAGGACATCGCGTGGAGCGAGGGAGACACCGTGCCGTGGATGGTTTTCGCGTTCTTCGTGGAGGTAGGGAGAATCCACCTTGTGTTGTTGCGTGGATTGCATGAAATGCTTGTATGATTGGTTTTTGGCATTAAGAATAGTAGATACCATGTTAGGGTATTCATTAAAGCATGAAAACTGGAAATTAAACGTGGTTTGCATGGCTTGAGGTGGTAATTCGGAGAGAGGTTCCAGATTAGGGTTGTCGCCTGTGAAGGCGACAGACCCTTCTGTCGCGATAGGCCGACCCGTCGCATTAGGGTTTGCTAACGTGACACATCGGGGTGTCGCGATCTGAAGGCGACAGTACCCCTCGTCGCGACCTCAGCCGAGAGGTCTTTTTGTGCATGTTTTCAAGGTACGATTATCTGACTTTTTGTTAAGTGTTGTGCATGGCACCGGCTAGTGGTGCGTTGGCACTTGTAGTGCTCGTAGAGCATGTTGCTCACGAGGTGAGCGTGTTTTAAGTGGTTAGCGTATCACTTGTGTTGTATGCGTGGATTTTACGTGGTTTGGGTGTGTGCATGGCACACACATTGTCGTGGTGTAACTTTTTGATTCGTCGTAATGGTTAGGTAGTGAGGTTCTTGTGTGAACCTAGCCGCAGTCCTGTGGTGTCTATTAAGAACATTTAACTTGTATAGCATGTGTGGAATTAAGTATTAATGTGTGATTATTGTATATTATGTCTATGTGGCATGGAGGTCATGAGATGACCAATGACAGGCCGAGTTGTTAATGTTTAATGTGATAAAGGGGGTCATAAAATGATCGATGATTAATGATTAATGTAATTCATGAACTTGGTTGTGTAGGTTAGCTAGTAGGTCACGTGGTGACCAGGGACAAGCTACTCCTGACACTTGTGCCGTGATTTGTAGTAAAGATTGTATATATAAGTACCATGGTTTATGCGTTGCCGAGTTTGGTGGTCTGGTGCCTGTTCTGGAATACCTCTGCAGTCAGGTACCCCACGTTCTGTGTGAGCTAGGCACGTGTGTTTGTTGTGCTCGGGGTTTGTCCCGGTACTTGTGTTGTACCGTCGAGGTCTATGTCGTCTGTCCTGGACACCCTCACTCCTGTGTTTGAGTTGTACGTCCGGCTGAGGGAAAGACGACAGTGGGACAGCGACTTGTGAGAGTTTGTGTTTGGTCGCTTGTAGCGCGCTCGTAGTTGGGTGTACGGACACCAGTAGTCGACATTGGTCCCTAGATAGTCCTGTTTTCCAGTGCCTCACTTTAGGGAGCTTAGGCCAGAGTCCCTAAAGGTGCCAGGCATGGGCCTATAGGTGTGTGTGGTCTGCAGGTGTGTGTAGACACCCGATTCTGGCCTACAAGTCGAAACACATTTCTTGTTATCTTAGCAAGCCCCAAGTTGGTCATTCACCTTGAGGCCACCATTAGTCTTGCTTTGAGCCCATTAACAGCCCATTTTTCATGATATCCTGTCCATTATCTCTTAAAAGAGTCATTGAGCCTCAAATGTCCATTATTCTCCCATTTCATTGGCCAATAATTCAAGAATAATCGATTTTCCTTGACGCGACGGGTCGTGGCACCGCGTTAATCCTTGTCGCACCCCCTATGGCCGCCGCAACAGTCCATGCATATCCATGCACGTGGCCTTGCTTCGTGCCCTTTCTGGCCGTTGCGTTAGTCCCTGTTGCGCCCCTACGACCCGTCGCGACAACATCCGCATGCGCTGGCCTCCGCAACCACCTCCTATTTATCCTCTTATGGCCTTTGCATTTATCCCCATGCAACCCCCCAACCTCCTGAGCGCATCTTGGGATTGTGGCACTCTTTGGGCATCCCTTGGACTCTCACCCACGAGATTTAATAGCATTTATCTTTATTTGGATAATTATCATCTAAAAATGGGATTATTCTCTCTCATTTCTCTATAAAAGCAAGGCCTCTCCTTCAGGAAGAGGAGAGCCCCGATTTTCACCCCGAAGGGCTGTCGAAATTTCTTTTGAGCTAGACTTAGCCCGCAGCCCTCTCTTTCCCTCTCATTTCCACCTTTTCTCTTCACCAAGCTATGTCTTTTTCTTCATCCATGAGGCTTGGAAGTGGAGGAGGCGAATCTTGGAGCATCTACATCAACTGAGGACGTCATATAGCACCAGGGAGTCGCCCCTTTGGGGCTCTTTCTTCCTCTCCCTCTCATTTTCTTCTTTCATGCATGTTATTTCCTTTTAGTAGGTAGGATTCATTCCACTTTTCCACCCACGTTTTCCATCACCCAAGAGGTTAAAAATCATCCCCCAAGTCAGTTCCCACCATGCTCTTTTCTTCCACTTCATTTGTGAATAGCTTCTACACTTAATTTGTTCTAACAGGGTTTGTTTGTTTGTTTCTCTTGTTTTGGCAGGCATCCAAGCGAAGTTGACGAGCAGCTCTTGTTCTCTGGCCGGACGAAGAGCAGGAAGAAGGTCCTCTCACATTTCTCCCGCACTGTAGAGGACATGACGGATGAGGGCGACACGACAGAGAAACGCGCCCTACATAGGCGTCGCGACATTAAGCCCATCACGACGGGGTCCCCCGACGCGATCTCAGTAAGTCCTTCTGTCCTCCTTCCATTTCCTAACTTAGTTAGCCCATCTCATTCTCATTATTAGGCAACTATCTAAGTGGTGATCACATCCATTTTTTCCATGCTTCTATAGCTAATACATGTTTGCGTGTCTTTGGGGTGCACATTCCCCGTGATTACACCTTTTGGCGATCACGGTGGGACCTTCAGTGCTAGCCTTGTGAGTTTAGCCTGTTTGCCTGCATGTTTTGTTGTTTGAATGCTTTCCTAGAACCTGTTAGGTATGTTTTTTGTATTGTTTTGACGTTCCTGTCCTTTGTTGGGAACGCGGCGTATCGCATCGCCATAATCTAGTAGCATCGGCAGTGACCGATGCGACAAGAGGAATGCCCTTCTCCTCCTCTGTCCAATCTATTTCTGTTCTGAGGATTCATCCATGTCTCTTCCATGTTGTTCTGCCATGTGTGTTCGCGTTTCTGATTGTTAGAATCCTGCTAGGGTTCGGATTTTCCTTTTCTTTTACTGTTTGTTTTTTCGGATCCTGTCGCGGCGGGTCGCAGGGCCGCGATCTTGTTGCGCCATTCTTGGAGGGCGCATCTTCAGGTACACAATGCATGTTAGTGCTTTGATCCATGTTCCAGTTTCTGTGTGATCCATGAGCCTTGCTGTGTTATTTTGGTTATTCCATGCTTGTACTATGCTCTAGGTTAGTCTGTGTGTTCTTGGTTTGCGTGTGACTAAAGGTTTCGGCATTCTACTGATATCGCGGCTGGGTTCCCGGCCGCGATAGGGTCGCGGCGTATATGGCCGCCGCGACTTCGCCCGAGGCCTATTAGTCACCCTGTCTTTCTATTAGTTAGATATTCCATGCATTTTTGGGTACTTAGGCCCGTGCATACACTACTGATCCATACTGTTTAGGTTATCCTCCTTGGTTGAGTGGGTCCTCTCATCTGCGAGCACTCGTAGGCTGACTAGGGCTGCCTTCCGAGGGCCTCCGTAAGTCCTCGTGACCGTATGCATGTTGCGGTTCACTGGGCTGGTTGTACCTATTGTACCCTTAGTTTGAGCCATTCCCACGTGTGAGCCGTGTGTCTCCCCTAGTTACACCGGAGGACTTGAGTTCATACCTATTAGGGTCCTGCTTGACCAAGTGATATTCCATTAATCAATCCATTTAAAGGTTAAGTGCAAACTCTAAAATTTGGGTGCTAATCATAATAACCCGAGTGATTATTCGGTGCATCCCTTCTTATCTCACAGTCCCTTCTTGTTTGTAATAGAGTTTAGGATTTGCTTGGTTAGTGTCATCTCCCTTAATTGCTTAGGGGCGGTGCATGAGTCATTGTTTAGGTAGATCGAGTCAGTCCCCTCCCTCTATCGTTCTATATCATAATCCCCTGTTCAACATAGACCATTTCCGCGTCCTTGCCAATGATTCTCTGCCCATTGGGCTTCTGGAGGATGTAGCCCAACCCTCCGCGGCTGTCCTCTCTGGGCACATCGAGCCCTCTCTTGCCACCGGTGGTCAGTCTCGCCCTCCTTCTCCTCCTAGGGTGGATGACCCACATTCTCAATTTAGTCAGCTTTTCCCTCATCTGAGTCGGACCAAGTCTGTGAATTTCTGGCTGCTGCCAAAGGCAAGCGACCCTTATCTCCTCCCACTCACAGTTTTTTCCAACAGGCAGCTTCCTCCGCTCATGTTGTTTCAGCGCCACATGTACCCTCCACTGTGGCAGATCCTACACCTCTCTATCCGCGGACTATTCACTTTTCCGAGCCTAGCTACCTTCCGGCATGGGAGGTTCGGCCCAAGTCCCCTCCGATATCCTCTTTCTATCAGGCCGAATCGGCTCCCCTTCCCCGCGAAAGGTCCTACTCCGTGGAGCGATCTCGCTCTCTCATTCCCACTCACCACACCACGTTCCTCTCCGACTTCCTTGCTGAGTGGACATCAATGAAGTGGGAGCTCCATGACCTAAGGAGACAATTGGATCCGCGGAAGGCCGTGGACATTCCTCTTCCATCTTTTCGACACCTTCGGGTCCCACCTCAGTCAGAACTTCCTATGTACCGGCATTATTCTAGGGTAGGAGACCCTTATGTACATTTGAAAGATTTTGTGTATGAGTCTGCACCACACAAGTACGACCACCATCTCATGGCGTACTTGTTTCGAAAGTCATTGGATGGAGCGGCCCTCGAGTGGTTCTACTCTTTGCCCCCCGAAGAGGCCAAAGATTTTCGCATGGTTCAAGAAAGGTTCTTACAACAGTTTCAGGATTGGGTTGGACCCGAATATTCTTTTGTTGATCTAGTGGCTGAGAAAATGAAACCTGATGAGGAATTTGCTGTTTATGCCGACAGATGGCGCGCCCTTGCTGCTAAGGTCTGATGCCCCATGCCGGAGGAAGAGAAAGTTAAATTGTTGATTTCCAATGCCACACCCACCTACCGTGCCATCCTAGCTATGAACGACATCACCTCCATGCACCAGTTGTACATCCGAGCCCATTTCATCCATACCCAGCTCAAGGATTCACCCATCCACTCTATGTTTGAGGCTCCTAAATCCCGCTATCCCAAAAAGCCCCAGGGACCTGTCACTGAGGAAATCCAAACCAATGAGCAGGTAAGTGCAGTGAACAACCCCCAAGGCCCGGTAGGTAGGGCACCCCTTAATCAGCAACCCCAGCAACCATGGAACAATAGGTAGCCACCTCCTCAGGGCCAAAATCCTCAGCAAGATCAACGTCAATACAACCAGGTTCCTCCACCCCAAAATGGCTATGCTCCTCGAAAGCCCAATGGGCCCAAGAGGGCGCAATATCCTCCTCTTCCTGAAAGTTTAGCTGATATCTTTGCGGCCCTCATGTCTTTAAATGCTCTAAGGCTCCCTCCCGAGAAACCAAATTGGAACTTGGCAGTGGACCAAACAAAATATTGTGTGTACCATCGCCATCCGGGCCACAATGTGTCAGATTGCTTCCAATTTTGGGACATTATATATGATCTCCATGAGCAGAATCAAATTGATTGGGCCGAGATGAAAAGGTTGATTCAGACACTGAGGGACCAACAGGGTCAGAGGTAGCAACAGCAGCAGCAAAGGCGAAAGCAGCCACAGCAACAACAACAACAATTCCAGCAGCAACAACATCCGTTTCAGCAACAACAATTCCAGCAACAGTATCAGCAACAGTATCAGCAACAGCAGCAACCACAGCAGCCAGCCAATGATCTCGGCATAATTTGTAACCCTATGACGCAGCATCAACCCGCTCTGAACCCTCAGCCTGCTCCACCACCTCCTCCATCCGCTCAAGTTAACCCCGTCGTCCACCATCCACCACCAGCAGCCGCATGGGCCTACGACGACGAGCACAAAGTAGGCCAGCTTTTGGTTATTTCCCACGCCACACCTACTTCCACCACGCCTACTACCACCGCATCCATACCTACCACGCCCACTGTTGCCACCCTTACCTCACCACTCTATAACAACCCTGTCATACCGCCCGTTATCCTATCACCTCTCACATCCCATTCTCCCCTGTGCCAGCACCCTTATTAGCCACTCCCTCCATCATTGACACCACTTCACCTCCCCTTCACCACAACCTCGCCCTACAGAGCGGGCGGATGTTCCACCGGATGTACCCAAATGCATCCATGTCTATGCCGGGTCAGTCGACCCAACCTTCCAACAACCAGCAACAGCAATAAGACATTGAGGAAATAGATCCAGTCCCGGGGACCCAATATGACATATTGAAGCATTTGGATCAAACTCCAGCCAAGATATCCATCCTTGAGCTAATTAAAAGGTCGCAGACACATCAAGATGCCTTAAGGGCATTTCTGCAATGGGTCATGGTAAATGAAGATATGAACCCTGATAATCTGCCATCTGTTCTTTCCATTGTCAACAAAGGGCCAACGATTACTTTTTCAGACAGTGAGTTAGCTTCCCCAGAGGCCAGGAGAATGCCTTTATGTGTCACCCTGACCATAAACAAAGTGGCTGTTGATGCAGCATTGGTCAATACCAGAGCGTCTATAAATGTGTGCCCGCTGAGCACTTTAAGGTCCTGCAACATCTCCGAGCGCCGCTTGCAGCCCACTCCTACAACCATAGCGGCCTATGACAATTCCCGGCGGGCCTGCCATGGCATCATTTCTTTACAGGCTGAATTGGGCCCACTTGTCATGACTGTGGATTTTTATGTGCTTGATATTGATCTTACTTTCAAAGCCATTCTGGGTCGCCCATGGATTGAGGCGTTAGGGGCAGTCCCCTCTACGGCTCATCAATGCTTGAAATTTCCATTCCAAGGGCGGATAGTTAAAGTCAAAAGTGCGGCGACCACCCACGCTATAGAGGCCATCGAGAAGATAATGCCATCAGTCTGGCCATCTAACAAGCCCATCATCTCAGTGCTTGATGTGAATTTTCCATGGGCTTACACATTTTCCAGTAGCCGTCAGATTGTATCTCCATCAGTGGCCGCCGTTAAAAAGAACACATTGATAAACATGAAGGGATGTAATATCATGGTTAGAATTGGGTATCAACCGGGAAAGGGGCTTGTGCTCACCTTCAGGGGAGGACTCAAATTATTAATGATCCCAAGAAATTCACAAAGCAGGGGCTTGGATACCAAGAAGGATTTAAGCTTTGGGCAGCACAGTCATCTACATCGAAGTCAGACCAAAAGCCTCTCACCTGGACTCTATATGATCATTTTGTCAGAGGGCCCGTGCAGCCAGGCTACAATATTGTCACGATAGAAGCACTATTGTCCCCATATCAAGCTTTAGAGGCCCAGCGGCCCAGTAAAAAGAGGAAGCCAGAAGAAACAGGGGCAGAAGAGCCAGATCTGGAAGATTTAGTCTCATCCATCAGTTTTTTGTTCAAGGAGGACAACACCATGCAGTCCCCGGTAGCAGAGGCAGAAGAACAAGACCTTGAAGACCTCGTTTTGGCAGTCAGTCAGATGTTCAGCGAGGACAACATTCCGCACTCTCCAACAATGGAACAGTCAGTATCAGTAGCCACCACCAAGCGGCAGTTGCTTGGACCTGGTGAGGATTTTGAAGTCGTGAACCCCATCAACCCAACAAAGGAGTTCTGGCCAGGGTATTCCCAGCCTTCTAGTCATTTTGTATCTTCCATCTTTGTTTATAATTTAGCTTTCATCCCTTCTTCTCCTCCTCTCATCCTCCAATTCTCCCCCGATGCTCTCGAAGCGTTAACCATCTCTTTGTCCTCTTTCACCCTTTCTTTCGACGGCTCGATTCTGTCCCTCTCCCGATGCCTTCACCTGTAGATAGTTAATTCCCTTTCTTAGTCTAGTATGATTGTGTTTAATTCAACAACAAAAAAAAGAAGAAATTCTTCCATTCCCCCCTTTCCATCCTTTGGACGGCGATCCTTGTTCTCCCTTTCCACCCCTCTCCTTCGGACGGCGATCCCCGTCTTTCCCTTTCCAAACACATATCTCCTACTTTCACTTCCGCTGCAATCCCCGCTCCCCCGACGACGATCCCGTCACTCCTTGCTCCCAACACTCGGACGGCGATCCCCGTCCCTGCGTTTCCTTACTCTCGACGGCGATCCCCGTCACCCCAGCTTTCTTCCTTCCTCGGCGGCGATCCCCGCCTCTCCTTCCTCCTTCTGCGCGAAAGCTACGATCCTTGCTCGCCTGACCATCATGGTCATGCTGGGCGATCTGGGAAAGGGGCCTTCTGTTCCCCTACACCTAAGCTCCTCTGCGGACACCCTGAGCTCGGGTGGTCTGCCCTTGCCTCCAGTCCCATCAGAGGATTCCCGCGGCCCAGCCGCACCTGTTTATTTCCCTTCCAATAAACCTCTGGACACTTCTCCAGAGCCTCCTGTAAATATCAACCCTAGTTTAGACTCAGGGGTAGAATCTAACAAGTCCTCATCCCCGTCTAGGAAGAGAAAGGGTAGTGGCATACCTCGTAGGTATTTGTTGGATCTGGTGCAAAGGTGTGGCGCTCTTCTAGCTGTTGAAGAGTTTGCCCAAGAAGCAGTTGTTTTGAACATAGAAGCTCAGCACGAAGAGGAAGGGCTAGATGGCGGATTTGGAGTTTATGAGATCTTAGCTGAGGAAGACCCAGTGGATGAAGAGGATGGTGAGATAGAGGACGCTGCCGAGATGTATGCGAGTGGCATGAGAAGATTCGACGAGCCTACATCAGCAGTGGACGAACCCACCAAAGAGGTAAATGTTGGAACTGACGAAGATCCCAGGCTCCTAACCATAGCTTCCGGTCTCCCTCCTGAGGAAGAAGAGGCGCTTATATAAATTTTAAGGGAGTTCAAGGATTCTTTTGCCTGGTCATACGATGACATGCCTGGCATCGACCCCGAATTGGTGGAACATAGGTTAATCTTGAAGCCAGTGTCAGTTGCTGTTAAACAAAAGTTGAGGCGTTTCCTCCCTCACATTGCTTTAAAGATGAAAGAGGAGATTGATAAGCTACACAAAGCTAAGTTCATCCATGTAGTCCTTTATCCTTTGTGGGTGGCTAATATAGTCCCTGTAATGAAGAAGGATGGAAGAGTGCGAATTTGCATAGACTTCCGGGACTTAAATAAGGCATGTCCAAAGGATGATTTCCCTTTACCTCATTTGGATGTTTTGATTGATAACACCACTGGATATGAAACTCTGTCATTCATGGATGGATACTCGGGATATAATCAAATCCGTCTAGCCCCGGAAGATCAAGAGAAAACCTCCTTCACCATGCCCTGGGGAACTTATTGCTATGTGGTTATGCCGTTTGGATTGAAGAATGCTGGCGCCACTTATCAAAGGGCAATGCTAGCTATCTTCCACGATATGATCCATATTGATGTTGAGGTTTACGTGGATGATATTGTGGTGAAGTCTCGGACTCGAAGAGAACACTCCTCCGTGCTGGCCAAAGTATTCCTCCGTGCACAAGAATATCAATTAAAGATGAATCCGAAGAAGTGTGTGTTTGGGGTTTCTTCAGAAAAATTGCTAGGTTTCATAGTCAGCAAACGGGAAATTCAGATAGACCCACACAAGGCCAAGGCAATAAATGAGATGCCTCCTCCTAAGAACATATCTGAGCTTCGAGGTTTGATTGGTCGACTACAGTTCATAAGGAGATTCATATCTCAGCACTCTCAAAGATGTCGGGCTTTCTATGAACTGTCAAAAGGAGGAGCCAAATTCTAATGGAACGCCAAGTGCCAAGAAGCCTTTGATGAGCTCAAGAGTTATCTCATGAATCCGCCCGTGCTGTAGGTCCTTGTCTCTGGGAAACCCCTAATCCTATATCTGTCGACTATTGAGGACTCCCTAGGAGCTGTCCTTGGGCAACATGATGATTCTGGCAAAGAAAGGGTAGTCTATTACCTATCTAGGCTCTTCAATCCTTCCGAGCTCAAGCTCACCACAATGGAGAAAACGTGTGCAGCGCTAGTGTGGGTAGTGCAGAAATTGAAGCACTACTTCTTAGCCCATAAGGTGAGTTTGATTTCTAGAATGGATCCTATTAGGTATCTCCTAGAGAAGCCAGTCCTCGCCGACAGATTGGCGCGTTGGTAGAGCTTCTTGTCTCAATTCGATATCACCTTTATAGTCCAGAAGGCTATAAAAGGGTATGTCATTGCAGAGCACCTTGTTCACCTTCCTCTTCCTCACAGTGTCACGGTTCAAGAGGATTTCCCCGATGAAAACCTGTCACTCATTTCTCGCGATCCCTTCTGGTCGCTCCACTTTGATGGGGCTCTCAATTCTAGGGGACAAGGCATAGGTGTTGTCTTGCTCACCCCAGAAGGGATCACCATTCCGCTTGCATATCAACTCCAGTTCCCTGCCACCAATAATGTCTCCGAGTATGAGGCCCTCCTAGCCGGTCTGAAGCTCACGTACCTCTTAGGTGTGCGCCACCTCAAGATCATAGGAGACTCTCAACTCGTTCTCTGGCAGGTCCTTTCTACCTATCGCACTCGTGACCCCAAGCTCAAGCCTTATCAAGATCTGGTCACGCTCCTAGCCAAGCAATTCCACAAACTCATCTACATTCACACCCCTCGCTCTCAGAATATCCTGGCCGATGCCCTGGCATCCCTGGCCTCATCTCTCTCTTTCCCTCTCAGCCGCAACGCTGAGACAATCACTATTTAAAGATTAGAAACTCTCTTCTCTCAAGACCCTTGGTTCAATAACCTTAGGAGCTCTTTAGTCTTAAAGGCAGAGAGAAGAGAAGCGAAGGAAGTATTGCTTGTGGAATTAGGAGAAATGTGACGACCCAACCAGCAAACTGGCCCAACAACCGTGCCAGTTGGTAGACTTCCCAGGAAGGTCACCCATCCTGGGACTACTCCCAACTGAGCACGCTTAACTTCAGAGTTCTTTTTCAACTCGAGCTCTGAAAATGACTAGTCCGGGTTGTTGGTAGTTTGCTGATTTAGTCCATTTAACATATTCTTATATGGGGTGTTACAATCTACCCCTCTTATATAAGCGACGTCCTCGTCGCTGCTCACATATAGCACACAATCAAACCCCAGGCAGGCAGGATTCTAGAGGTGGCCCCCACAGGTTCAAGAGGTGGCTCCCACTATGTAGCACTTTGCGCCATTATGGCTTCAAGAGGTGGCTCCCATAGCGTAGCACTTTGTTCTGTGTGGCACTTAGTTCCTGCACTTCCGGCTGGGTAAGGCTCTGATACCATTTGTGACGACCCAACCAGCAAACTGGCCCAACAACCGTGCCAGTTGGTAGACTTCCCAGGAAGGTCACCCATCCTGGGACTACTCCCAACTGAGCACGCTTAACTTCAGAGTTCTTTTCCTGCTCGAGCTCTGAAAATGACTAGTCCGGGTTGTTGGTAGTTTGCTAATTTAGTCCATTTAACATATTCTTATATGGGGTGTTACATTCTGCCTCTCTTATATAAGTGACGTCCTCGTCGCTGCTCACATATAGCACACAATCAAACCCCAGGCAGGCAGGATTCTAGAGGTGGCCCCCACAGGTTCAAGAGGTGGCTCCCACTATGTAGCACTTTGCGCCATTATGGCTTCAAGAGGTGGCTCCCATAGCGTAGCACTTTGTCCTGTGTGGCACTTAGTTCCTGCACTTCCGGCTGGGTAAGGCTCTGATACCATTTGTGACGACCCAACCAGCAAACTGGCCCAACAACCGTGCCAGTTGGTAGACTTCCCAGGAAGGTCACCCATCCTGGGACTACTCCCAACTGAGCACGCTTAACTTCAGAGTTCTTTTCCTGCTCGAGCTCTGAAAATGACTAGTCCGGGTTGTTGGTAGTCTACTGATTTAGTCCATTTAACATATTCTTATATGGGGTGTTACGATCAGTCTGGCGACGTATATGCTTCAGGAGCAAGCAGACGCGTGGTGGTCTTTTGTGCTTCGCACGCAGTTCTCAGGAGTCGGATTGGAAGTGACTTGGAACGATTTCGTGACGTTGTTTCAGGCCAAGTATATCCTTGAACGTGCCCAAGATGAGAAGGAGCAAGAATTTTTGACGTTGACTCAGGGCTCAATGTCAGTTTTGGAGTATGATGCTAAGTTTGCAGAGTTGTTCAAGCATGCGCCTCACTTAGTGATGGACGAGAGCGAGAAGGCGAAAAAGTTTGTGATGGGTCTTAAACCATCGTTGAGAGTTAGATTGGTAGCATGTAACCATGAATCTATGGATGCGGCTTTCAGCGCGGCGTGTAGGCAGGAGCACAAGATAAGGCAGTATTTGGAAGAGAGAAGGCTCGATTGGATAAGTTACCGGAACCGTTCCAGCGGCAGAGGAGGAAGATGTGGCAGAGAAGGAAGATGCAGAGATTTGAGGAATGTCAGCGATCCGCTATGGTACCAGCAGAGTCAGCACTTCAGTCAGTGGCAACTTCAGGCAGCGAGAAGCCAAAGTGTGTGCACTGTAACAAGTGGCACGGCGGAAACTTATGTTGGGCAAAAGAAGGAAGATGTCTCAGATGCGGTAGCAAAAGTCATTGGATTAGAGAGTGCCCAAAGGTGAAGTAGTTCGCCCTGCGAGACAACACCGAGGATGTCACCGCAGGTGCGTGATTCGATCTTCGAGGGCAAAGATCCTTTTAAGGGGGAGAGGGTGTAAGGCCCCCGATTTTTCGTCCTTTTCTTTTATAAGTACCTTATTGTGCGAATGTTTACGTGTCATGTATGTAGCTAGATATACATAAGCATATAAGATGTGCGTGTAACTAATCGTATGCTTATACATATAAAACCTTTATTTTATGCATGCATGTAAGCATGTATGTATACATATGTGCTATCTATGCTATATATATATAATATTTACTTAAGTGGTAAATTAGGTGTATGATGTGTTGCTCAAATTATATATGTGGTATTGAATGAAGATTGGTATAAAAGTGTGCATTGTGTGTATAATTAGTTAGTAAGTGTTGTTTATTGCATTGTGAAGATAGTATGTACATTATACCGAGCACATTATATACCATCTTGACTATTTATGAATACATGTGTGTACTTAGTTGTGTATATATATATATATATATATTGTTTGGTTGCATGATGTAATTGGTGTGTATATTATACCCTATGTATTGCATACATGTACATAAGAAGGATTAGGGTTTCTGTGAAATTGTATGTTCTGGCCGAAGACCATGTCGACGGCAGCATCTGTGGACGTCAAGGACAAGTAGGCGGGGACCTCGATGGACGCCAACTATTATTATGGACGTCCGTTGATGTAGACGTCTACTTCCCTGACAATTTTCTGAGCAGCTGCATGGTGTGCCATGCCTCCGATTGGGGGATGCCAACCACCCCCCAACGGCTCCTTCGCCCCTGCCAAGACAGACCCCATGTCTTGTCTATATGACCACCCACCCCTTGCAACCTAGAAGTCCCTTTGACCCTTGCAAGAGGGGAAGAAACCCTGGCCCCAAAGGGTGAGAAAAACCCTAAAACCCTGAGAGCTGTGAGGAAACCCGAACTTGGGAGGCTTTGATCCAGCGGTTTGGAGCTTCTTCCGGAGATCTACTTCGACAAGGAGGGAGACAACACATCCGGCTACACATCCCCGGCCCTGGATTGCAGAGGGGAGCATCACAGAAGCCGGAGTGAAGGCATCTTGGAGGCTTCTTGGAACTGCCCAAGGAGAGCTTCTCCAACCATTTTGATCCCTTTAGGAGTTTTTCCAAAGGCAAGTAACCCTTCCACCTTGTCCATGTATGTGTCTAGGAGGTTTCTATCATTTTTATGGATTTTCCTCGTGTCCTGGATCCCCAACATTCACCATTCTTTAGAGCTCGGACTGTGTTTTTACACAGGTCCGAACTTGACGGCCAGATCTATTTCCGTTGAGATCTTGAGTCAGCGGCCAACGATATTGCCGTTTACTTTGTTTGACGGCCAGACTATGCCGTTGAGTTCTTCTTGACAGAACAGTGGACTGTTCTGCCCTATATCTTTAATTTCAGATTTCTACGCATGATGATATAATGTAAATTTTATATGTTATGTAAAATAGATAATGTGATGTGTGTGAAAATTTCTGTATTTTTCTGTAGATGGCATAATTTATTAGAATTATTGAAAGGCATGTGTAGGAGAGAGATTATGCATGTTTAATTGTGTTCCCATGATTCTGAGGAATTAAATGCTGTAGAATTTTATGAACCATGTATATATGTATCAGTCCATGCCTTGCAAATTTGGGAATTTTCCCATATTCTTGTGAATTTTATAATTCCTACAATGAGAGATAGAAAGCATGTGTAGACCTTGTGAAAATTTTAGTAAATCGTGCGATGAGAAATAAATTGGGAAAAATTTCTTGTGCCAATATGTATGTGTGGTTCATGACTGTGCATGACCAAACCTAAACCCATGTCATGTTCTATGTTAACTTAGTTTATGAATGGCATGAAACTGAGTGTTTTAATTTATATGCATGTATTCAGAAAAATTTGAAAACTTGTATGTGTGTTCTTATACCCGAAAACACCATGTGGTTAAATTTTCAGAAAAATTTGATGACAGTAGCCTATACTATGAGATTTCCATGTGAAAATGAGTTATAATTACATGTACCATGATTAAGGTTAAATGATGTGCGTTCCAATTAATCCATGAGGGCTACTAAATGCTTGATTTCTGTTATTAGTGGTATCATGCTAGGGAAGAACAGAACCATGTGCATAAATAAGAAAGTGTGAATATCATATGTAAAACGTGTGTTAATCGGAATGTGTAATGTGTAAAATGTGCCGTGTGTGACACTGCTTCCATAGAGGGCTGTGGAACTGTACCATGGAAAAGTCCCATGGGAAGGTTCAATGTGTATGTGTATCCTATGGGCATTAGGATGAAATCCTGGTGGCGGACAAGTACCGTCGATAGGGTGGAGAGGGCTTCTCCCGGTCTGCGCAGTACCAAGGCTTATCACTATTTTGCCTAGGTGATAAGTATGTGTTATGTGTTATGTGTCCTTCTAATGGTGGTTTGGACTATGTGTCATGGCATATAAATGTGAAATGTGAACGTGTATATGTGAAGATTGTGTAAGTGCCATGTGAATATGTGCAAAATGAAAGATGTGTACATGTGAATGTGTAAATGTGTAACATGTGAAACCAATGTGTTAGAGTGTAAAACTTTGATTCCTAATGTGATAATGATAGAAACATATTAGAACAGCAAGCTAATTAGATAAGCAATCATGTTATTGTGTGCAAGAATGTCCGTAGAATCCACGCTCGAATCTTCCTTTCACCATGTGCAAAAACCATGCCTAAATTGCTCTCATGATGTGGTGTGAATGAGACAAGTTCTTAATTGAGTTCATATGTTGACGGAATGAGAAAAGAACATGTGTTAGATTAGTTGTTTGTTTGAACATAATTCATATGTTATAAAACTAGTAGAAGCATTATGCTAGGTTTCCCTTGAATAACAATAGATATGCGTAGAAGGTGTAGGAGAGTGAACCATGTGATGTGAATATGTTAGAGTGTGAGAGATGAACTTGCATGTTTGAGACTTCTAATCCATGTCAAAACAGCAACCTTAATGCATGAGAAATGATAGTTAACATGTGCTACCATGTGTAGAAACCATGATGGTAGTGTTTCCTTTAATGCATATGAGAACCTCATGTTTAGTTGCTTTCATGTTTTAGTTAATTAGAAATGTAGCTTTCATGTGATTGGATGAGTAGAAACATGTGATAGATAGTTTAAATTGAAAGGTATAAATCATGTTCCATGTGCTTTAAATTTGTAGGAATACCCTGACAGGTTGTGATAATATCACATAACCTTGCTACACGCTTAGATTGAATGCGATTGAATGTGAATGCCTATATGATGTATACATGTATGAAGTGTATGGTGTTATTTGTTGAGTCTTTTAGACTCACTCCTTGCTTCGGCGTACAGGTTTAGTAGGTGACCCTACATCTTTTGGAAGAGACAGTGGAGAGCGACTCCGAGCGCGGAGAGTAGCTTGGCGGAGTCGTTATTGTTATATTTCGCTTTCATAGTATGTAATTTGAGACATTGTATTGAACTATTATATAATTGTGAACAAACTATGTAATTTGATGATAAAATTGTAGTTATGTGGACAATGTACCTTGTTTAAATTTCAGTTAAGTAAGCTTTAGCTTTCCTTTATTTGGTATATGGACTGTGGATGTCAATGTGGATGATGAAATTGAAGACAATAGTCTTTTCTTCCGCTACTCTGTACTTATATTTGTGTACATCTCAATCGAATGATAGTGTCGGGTAAATGTCCCGCTGTGGTGATCTTCGTCGTGCCGACGTGGGTTGGTACAACCATACCGGCATAGCGAGGGTCGTCACAGAAAATGGTATCAGAGCCTTACCCAGCCGGAAGTGCAGGAACTAAGTGCCACACAGGGCAAAGTGCTACGCTATGGGAGCCACCTCTTGAAGCCATAATGGCGCAAAGTGCTACATAGTGGGAGCCACCTCTTGAGCCTGTGGGGGCCACCTCTAGAATCCTGCCTGCCTGGGGTTTGATTGTGTGCTATATGTGAGCAGCGACGAGGACGTCGCTTATATAAGAGGGGTAGATTGTAACACCCCATATAAGAATATGTTAAATGGACTAAATCAGTAGACTACCAACAACCCGGACTAGTCATTTTCAGAGCTCGAGCAGGAAAAGAACTCTGAAGTTAAGCGTGCTCAGTTGGGAGTAGTCCCAGGATGGGTGACCTTCCTGTGAAGTCTACCAACTGGCACGGTTGTTGGGCCAGTTTGCTGGTTGGGTCGTCACAAGAAATGATGGCAGAAGAAAGGCCATGGTACCATGAGATTGAGTTGTATTGCAGAGACGATACCTTCCCAGAAGGAGCAGAAGCAGAAGATAGGAGGGCCATCCATAGAGCGGCGTTGAGATATACCATTGTCAGAGAAGTGTTGTGTAGGCGTGCTCTAAATGGAATGCTCCTTAGATGTTTGCAAGATGAAGAATCCTGGAAGGTGGTGGAAGGAGCCCACTCTAGTGAATGTGGAGAGCATGTGAATAGCCAGATGTTGGCTAAGAAGATCCTTAGGCAGGGCTACTACTGGCCAACCTTAGAAGAAGACTGTGCCATCTACGTATGTAGGTGTGTCAAGTGCCAGCTTCATCCCGATAAGATCCATTCTCCATCCTCTTCTTTGCATCCACTATCTTCCCCTTGGCCTTTCTCATGTGGGCCTTTGATATCATTGGACCCCTTGGTGATCCTAATGCTCAAGTAAAACAAAAATCTTTCATCCTTACTGCTACTGAGTACTTCACCAAGTGGGCCGAAGCAGAGGCATTCGCAGAGATCAAAGGCTCAACCGTGTGCAGGTTCATCATGAAGAACATCATCTCGCGGTTCGGAGTACCAATCGGCTTCGTCACCGACAATGGACCCCAATTTATATCACAAGAGCTTTAGGACCAATGTAAGAAATTCAATATTTCCTTGCATCATTCGTCTCCTTACTATCCGCAGGGCAACGGTTAAGCCGAAGCCACAAACAAAATGCTTTTGAAAATTTTAAAGAAAACTTGTGAGTCTCATAAATTCGCTGATTGGCCTGAGAAATTAATTGAGGCTCTGTGGGCCTATCGTACCTCCGTTCGCACGCCCATTGGGCAAACTCCCTTTTCGCTTACATACGGGATGGAGGCTGTATGCCCACATGAAATCCTCATTCCTTCGCTAAGAGTTCAGCTGGACAAAGAACTTAATCCCGACGAACGTCGAGATGCGTTACTTACACAGCTGGAACTCCTAGACGAACGACGTCTAGCCGCGGCCGATCATGTACTTTCATATCAAAATAGACTCTCAAGATCTTTTCAAAAGAAAGTGATTAAACGCAAATTCCAAGAAGGAGACATGGTTTTGAAGCGAATTTTCATAAAACCTGGAGGTCCTAGGTCAAAATTGCAAGCAAACTGGGAAGGGCCATACGTTGTTAAGGAAGTGTACCCTGGGAATGCGTATAGGCTTATCAATGCCGATGGTGAGGAGCTCTCTCACCCGTGGAATGGGCTGTATCTTAAAAGATTCTACCCCTAATAAAAAGGTTTTCGATAGCGACATCGTTTTGCAAAAGAATGTTAGTAGCTATGTGTCTCACTCCCTTTCATTTGTTGTCAAATGACCATTATGCTCAGTCACACACACCACACGGCAACCCAGGGCTAATTTTCCTTAGTTAGTGGTGTTCCTGCCTAGCCCTAGTATGGGGTGCGAAGGTCAATTCTCTTCTTGCTCAGACAAGGTCTAGGGGCAAAAGGATGCTGACTTGTGGACTAGGGGAGATGTAGCTCTTATGTATGAAGTCTCAAAGAGAGACGGTCTGTTCAAAAGAAAGAAAAGAAAAAGAAAAGAGAAAATTGATAAAAATGAGAAGTAAGCGAAAAATTGAAAATAGGGGCATGTCAAAGAGTGGCAGTACAGTTCCCCGCAGGACGCCCTTGAGCCCGGTCATACGCATGCCCCGGACAAAATAATGACCACAAAGTCTCTGGACAACAGATGGATTTCGTGTAAGATACACCCTTGCAAGTCTTGCAAGCCAGTCTCCCAAGCACCAAGTCCAAGTCTTGTCTCCTTTAAGTCTTCCTATCCCCGCTAATGACTGGAGAACCCCGCACTTGGTCTACGGTAGAACATTAGTGACTAATGGCAAGTGGCCTTTGGGGAGCCAAAAGCAAATACACACTGTGCTTATGTGATATTTGACAAAAATACGATAGGAATGAGATCCTTAGCCAATCGTTCAAATGTAGAGGATGTCGTTATTAAGAAACCCCAAAACAAAATCCAAAAAAATCAGAAAACCCCAAAAATCCAAAAAAAATCAGAAAATTCCAAAATAAAAAAAATAAATAAATAGAACATTCAAAAATAAAAAATAGAAATTCTCAAAATCCAAAAATTAGAAAATCCCAAAAATAAAAAAATGTGTGTACATATCGCTTTCTTTTGACATGCATTATTTCGATTTACTTTTTACCTATTTAAATAAGGCTCAACCCCTTGACAATTACGAAGTTGAAGTCATTTTTACTTAGTGCAAGGGGCTGAGCCAAAGAACAGATCTAACCTGTTTTCCTAAGTGTGCAGGGACAGGAAATTTTGGAACATGCGCAACGATGTACTCAGGGTACTCTCTTCCTTTCTCTCTCTTATTCGGATCTCATCTCACACTCGTGTCAATTGCAAATTCATTCATTTTCCATAAATATTGACATAAAATAAAAGATCCACTAAGAGATAAGCATTATGTACAAAGATAAAGGGGAGGTGGCTCACAAACTCCTCACTGTCCACCGCCACTCTCCCCGGATCCCTCATGCCTATCTGGTGGTGGTGGCATCTCACCACCACCCCGACCACTCCTGGCGCTCGTCTCACCACCGAGGCGCCTCTCCTCCTCCTCGTTCCTCCGGCGGCTGGAGGAACCTGCTAAGTACTGCCTGACGGAGGCGTCCGTCGCTCTGCTAGCTCCACTCGCGCCGCTCTTGCTCCGGCTCCGTGACCGGCCTATGGCCGTCATCATCTCCTGAAGTCCCTGCACTAGGGTCTGCTGTGCATGCAGATCAGCGCGCAGCTGGGCTAGCTCCTCCTGGTCCACTGATGACCCCTGCACTCGCAGTGTCGCCAGCTCCCTTGTCGCCTCTGCCACCCGTGACTTAGCTGCCTCCACCCGGATGCGCAGCTGGTCCCTCTCTCCTGTCACGGTATCGACCTGCCCCTGCAGTTGGGTCGCTTGGTCCGTGGCAGTCCTCAGCTCCGTCTCCTGCAGGGAAAGCCAAGTCAGTGCTAAATTTAAATAATTTTCAATTCAAATCACTATCTTACTTACTCGCTCGGCCAACTCCGCCCGCGCCTCCTCGGCTCTCCTCACCGCGGCTGCCAGTCGATCCTCTAGATCCGACTGGGAGCCCTCCATCGCTCTAGAGGAGGAAGCACCAGCCTCCACTGCTCTCCTCACCCGGTCTAACTCCCTCCGCTACACATGCAACACACGTCAGTTTCTCAAATCAGCCTATGAAATTGGTAGAGTATTGAAGTCTGAGTAAGTGCTTACCAGCTGCTCCGCCTCCCGCTGGGCTACCTCTCGGTCCTGCACTGTAGAGTGAAGCAGGGCCCGAAGCGAGGCAATCTCTCCAGCCACGTCCACCTGCAGTTCATTTCTAAACCTTTAGCTCAATTCCATTAAAAGCAATTCACAAGGTCTAGGCTTAGGAGATTTACCTGTCGTCGTGCGCCCTTATAGACTCTCACCCCGTACTTCAAGGCGAATGCCTGAAGGTACGCATCATTGGATGTGACGGTGGACTTGACTTGCTTGCCTCGATGCTCCCAGTTCTGGATCTGCTCCTTGGCCCGCTCTCGCCAGTCGGTAGTGTCATGAAGTCCCCGAAAGCTCCGACCAGGCCTAGGGGTCCGGTCTCGACTAGGGAACTCCACTGCACTCTGACATAGGCCGAGCGACCTCTGGGACAGGTGCAGGTGGAGAGGTAGCACAAGGTTGAGTGCATGCACCCACACCGACCTACCAAAGTAGGGGCGGGCCTGCACCAACCAGGGCTGTCCCTCATCCCCCTCCTCTAGATATGGCCGCCACACCACCTGCACATCAAGCACATCTTGTTAGTAGCCAAGTAATCAAAGCAATTAAAATCAAATTGAACTTAGAGAGAAGGGTTAGATCACTTACATCTAGCTGAGGGTAGATGTCAATCGCATCCTGGAGAGACGCCACGTGGTCCCCCAGGAGGTGCGTGTCATGGCACGACACCCATCGTCGAGCAATGGGCACGAGGCCCGGTCGCTCCAGAGTCCCCCTCCTCAGGCCGGGGAGGTGTAGGTAGGCCCAGACCTGCAAGAAAACAAGAATGCGTAGTTAGATCGCAATTATAATATCAAAAGGGCAATTTTAGTAAAGGAGCAAGAGAAGAAGAGTGTACCTATAGGAAGGGGTAGAAGCCACTGATCGCGGTCTGCCGGTCCAAGGAACCTAGGCTCTCGAACTGATGCGCCAGGAACGCTGCTCCCCACGCATAGCCCCCTACCTCACTTAGGTCCTCTAGTATTGGCAGGAACCGGTAGTGGACCGGGTCGCCCCTCGTGGCAAACAGGAGTCTACCAAAGAAGAGGGTGAGGAAGCGACGTAGGTCTATGTCTTCCTGAGCCCCTGGCTCACTAGCTAGGCTCTCTCGGCAACCCTCCGCCAACCACTGCAGCTGCTCGTCCACGGACTCGGCCACCCTCCTCTTGGTCTCAAACAACCCTAGTCTCTCCTGAAGCTCGACCCTAGAGACAAGGGAGGACCTCTGCCCTACGGTCAAACCTAGGAGCCTATGGGCAAGCTCTCGATAACAGGGGTAGGTGTAGCCACTCACTGGACGCCCGTAGACTCTAAGGCCAGTGATCCTGCTCACATCCTCCAGGTTGGGGATCATGTGTCCCCATGGAAGCACAAAGGTAGTCGCCTCTGTGTCCCACTTGCTACGTAGGGCCTGGGTGAGAGGGGCATCCGCCCTCATCCACTCCGTCCTCAACACCTCCCCAAACCCCATCTCGTCTAAACGGTCCCTCTGGAACCTGGGGAAGGCTAGGTAAACTGCTAATACTAAGATCCATGAAACCCGGGCCCTCATTTCTCCCTGCAAGCACAAATTTTAGTCATCAGTCAGTTTCATCCTGTTTAGGTTTTGGTCTCGGTTGAGATCGCGACAGCCCAGAGGACCGCGACCTTGTCGCGACGCACCGATGCATCATGACCAGGTCGCGCCCCCCTAGTGGACCGCGACCTTGTCACGATGGCCTTGGTCGACGCTACATGGTCGCGGCCCATTGACCCGTCGCGATCTCAGTCGCGAACAAACCGAAATTTTCCTTGTCCGGTGGTCATTTCTTTGGGCATCACGCCCTACATTAGGCCCTCTAGGGGTTTCCCCACACATCCACAACAAGAAATAAAAGGGTTTAGGGTTTGAGGCTTACCGTTTTCATTGTTTGCTCCCGGGCCCTTGTCGCCTCCTCGATGTTCACTGCCGGGGTTTCCTCCTCCTCCATCTCAACGTCTGGCACCACTTCCTCCATCGTGGCCGCCTCCTCGCGCTGCCGGGAGCTCCCCCTCGTCGCCGGCTGCTTCCTCCTCCCGTCGCTGGGCGAACCGCCACCACCATCACCTCCATGGCCACTTCCCTCCATCACCAGTTTAGGGGAGATTGAGAGGGGAGTAAGAGAGTGAGTAGGAGTGAGAGCGCAAGGAAGCAAAGGGGGGTGAGATTGCCGGAGTTTGAATGCATGAAAGAGGGAAAGAAAGGGGGCTTTTGCGTTTTTGAAGCTTCGGTTGATGTCGCGAAGTCGCGGGGTGTCGCGGTGGCAGGGTAGGCCGCGATAATGTCGCGACCTACCGCCCTGTCACGACCTGAATGCGACATCTATAGGGGTCACATTATCAACAGAGCACAGTGCACATAGAGTAAAAATCTGATTTTATTGATTCAATTCATTCATTACAATGTCCAATCTTCCCTACAATCAATTAAATGCACTTTTCTGCCCTAATTATCATCTGATAACCATGCCTACATCAATCACATCCCTCAAGCTCCTGGTGTAGTCGGACGAACCCTCTTCAATGCCTCGAGGAACTCTTGGGTCACATCCTCGTCCTCCACCACCTCCACCTGAAGGAGGCTCGTGGCGCACCCTTCCCAGTAGACGATGGCGCTCCGCACGTCCTGCTTATTTTGATCATCATTCCTCTTCCGTTCCTGGATGGGCAGGTAGTGAGAGAGCAGAGACACCACTGTGCATGAAGCACTGTACTGAAGGAAGCAGCAGTCCGGGTTGTACAGGACCAATGCCTCGTTGCCTATGAGCCGTAGAGCCAGTCCTGTGCGCTGAGGTAGGCATATCATCGTGTGGTGGAGGTAGCGCGGGCGCATGTCAAACTCTATCACCGTCATTACCTTAAAGTAATCGTGCCATCCTTTCAGTCCTTTCACTTGTGCGGTCTTGCACCAAGCTTGCGGTGTCATGTAGAGTGGTGTACCCACGAAAGCTAATGGGTGATGCAGCATGCTCTTGCACTTAGTAGAAAGATGGTCCATCGCCTGGAATTGAATGTGCATCCCCATCCAGAGCTCGAGGGCGATGATAGAACCATAGAAAGGGCCTCCGATGGCTGCAGAAGATAGTCCAACGTAAAGATAACCAAGGACGGCCTGTGCAATGCTCATACCTTCGGATACAGAGTCGATTATGCTCAGGTTGGGGAACGAGATGGCACCGTCTTCTGCCCGGAAGAGAATAATGCCGCAGATGCAAATGGCAGCAGCTTTGGCTATGGCAAGGTAGTTCCCAGTCTTGCGCTTGCACTGGGAGACAACCCACAAGGAGATGGGAAGGAGATGAACATGGTTCTGGCTAGTCATGCTGTGCAAATCTGTCTTCTTGGTTGTGATCTCCCCGAGTATGCTCCACGCATCAATTGGAGCCACGGTGTAGGAAAGAGCATGCTCCTCTCCCCTCTTGTACTTAGGGAGACCCAACATCAGCTCCAATTCCTCCAGCAGTATAGTGGCCTCAAACCCGGGGATGATGAATGTGTGTGTCTGCGAGTGCCACAACTCCGCTAGTGCAGTGAGGCTGTCCCACATATGCACGATCTTGTGATACTGTTTCGCCAGAACTAGCACCGTTGAGAGCCCCCATTCACGCAGATTCCGGGTAGAAGCTAGAGGGAGCATCTCTATCATGGGTGCCATCCACGGGACTTTTGAGAATCTCCTATGGCCCGGGAGGATCTAGAATAACAGAAGAAAAAGAAAAGAGGGTTGGTATCAACAGGAGGAGAGGAAGAAGAAGAAGAGAATGAAGAGAAAGAAGAACTAAAAGAGAGAGAAAGTGCACTTACTTGGAGTTCCGGCCTTGCACAAATGTGCCCGTGCACAGAGGAGAGGCGCTGTAGCTCGGCGTGGGACACTCGGGCCGCCTTGGGGCCTGCATAGGGCTTGATATCATCCTGGAAGGTAGAGAAAGACCTCTTCATGGCTGAGGAGAGAGAAACTTGAGAGAGAGGAAGAGATAGATAGAGAGATAGATAGATAGAGAGAGAGAGAGAGAGAGAGAGAGAGAGAGAGAGAGAGAGAGAGAGAGAGAGAGAGAGAGAGAGAGAGAGAGAGAGAGAGAGAGAGAGAGAGAGAGAGAGAGAGAGAGAGAGAGAGAGAGCTGCGATTTGGGGCCCTCTTCAGCCCTATTTATAGAGCCCTAGGGGGGGCTAGTCCATCCCAATCCCGTACCTAGGTGATAGAGCCATAGTAGGGTAGGTTTAAGAGTCCTAGGTGGAGTTTAGATAGGTTTAGGGGAGGATAAGATCGGATTTTTCCATCTTTATCCTGCGACTGGTGTAGCGACACCGCGATGCGTCGCGTTAAGGTTGCGACCACCATGGGCGCCGCGACTCTGTTGCGACCCCCAGGTGCGTCACGTTTCGATCTGTTGTGTCTTTGTTTGTCTATACATTGTTTGTTTTGATTTTCATTTGTGTGTATGTATATATTTTATCGTTGTCATGTTTATTTACTTTCATTTTTCGTCAGAAAAGTCAAAAAAATTAGAAAATAAAAAAAATCATAAAAATGGGACTTCACAGGTAAGTTCAGGTAAGTGTTTCTATCCCTATTCCCTTGCATTACTATATGGTATTCTACTTATTATATCATTTCAAGGACCAGTTAGTTCTCAATGTGCTCTGGGATTTGAGTTCCCTTTTATCAAAAACAGTGATGATCTAGGTGCACATTGTTAATCGTCGGATAGGCCGTTAAGTCAGGTAAATTTGGGAACGACGGACTCCATCTTGCACAGCGATTGCAGGAAGATTCTCGACTCATTCTTATCTAGTTTAGCAATATTATCCTTGATATATTTTCTATTTTCTCCTTTTTCTTTGCATTTGATTTAATGATTTCTTTTCTTTAGCCCATCATGCATCATGTAGGACTTTGAGCTTTCACGTCTCATCCCTGGCTAATGGTGAGCCCTTGTTGAGTGCCCAACCATTCCTCATATTCAAAACAAGAAATCCTATTCCACTCTGAATCGGAAGGTCTGCCTCCGAGTGAGTTGTTCCCGTCAGTTTGTCAAAGATTTCCCTGTCTAGATTCTCTATACAATTTCATCCTTATTCTTTTTGATCCGTTTTTGTTGCCAACCGCTCCCAGGACAGAGTCTGTGTTACCTGCCTGGCACGAACATGTCCCTCCAAAATGAAACCTGTAGGACAATCGGCTAGGGTACCTCTTAATCGAGGGGTTGATCGTCCTTTTCTTTCTTCCTTCTCGCCCAGACTTGCGTCTTCCTTGCATTCTGCTTGAGCAACTAACTCAGGGTTTTCGCGAAGATTCCACCTGCTTGTTGATTAGATCGGGAGTCTTTTTACCTTGGCTCCCACTTTTCAGTCCACTCCGCATCATTTCCGCTCCGCTGTCACTTCATGACACCTCTGCTGCACTTCTGCTTCGCTCCCCTGCAAAGTGGAAGCCAAGGAGAGGCAATCTGTAGACACCCGATTTTGGCCTACAAGTCGAAACACATTTCTTGTTATCTTAGCGAGCCCCAAGTTGGTCATTCACCTTGAGCCACCATTAGTCTTGGTTTGAGCCCATTAACAGCCCAATTTTCATGATATCCCATCCATTATCTCTTAAAAGAGTCCTTGAGCCTCAAATGTCCATTATTCTCCCATTTGATTGGCCAATAATTCATGAATAATTGATTTTCCTTGACGCGACGGGTTGTGGCGCCACGTTAATCCTTGTCGCACCCCCTATGGCCGCCGCAACAGTCCATGCATATCCATGCACGTGGCCTTGTTGTCGCGCCCTTTCTGGCCATCGTGTTAGTCCCTGTCATGCCCCTACGACCCGTCGCGACAACAGCCGCATGCGCTGGCCTTTGCAACCACCTCCTATTTATCCTCTTATGGCCTTTGCATTTATCCCCAAGCAACCCCCTAACCTCCTGAGCGCATCTTGGGATTGTGGGACTCTTTGGGCATCCCTTGGACTCTCACCCATGAGATTTAATGACATTTATCTTTATTTGGGTAATTATCATCTAAAAATGGGATTATTCTCTCTCATTTCTCTATAAAAGCAAGGCCTCTCCTTCAGGAAGAGGAGAGCCCCGATTTTCACCCCGAAGGGCTGCCGAAATTTCTTTTGAGCTGGACTTAGCCCGCAGCCCTCTCTTTCCCTCTCATTTCCACCTTTTCTCTTTACCAAGCTATGCCTTTTTCTTCATCCATGAGGCTTGGAAGTGGAGGAGGCGACTCTTGGAGCATCTACATCAACTGAGGACGTCATATAGCACCAGGGAGTCGCCCCTTTGGGGCTCTTTCTTCCTCTCCCTCTCCTTTTCTTCTTTCATGCATGTTATTTCCTTTTAGTAGGTAGGATTCATTCCACTTTTCCACCCACGTTTTCCATCACCCAAGGGGTTAAAAACCACCCCCCAGGTCAGTTCCCACCATGCTCTTTTCTTCCACTTCATTTGTGAATAGCTTCTACACTTAATTTGTTCTAACAGGGTTTGTTTGTTTGTTTCTCTTGTTTTGGCAGGCATCCAAGTGAAGCTGATGAGCTGCTCTTGTTCTCTGGCCGGACAGAGAGTAGGAAGAAGGTCCTCTCACATTTCTCCCGCACTGCAGAGGACGCGAAGGATGAGAGCGACGTGACATAGAAACGCGCCCTACACGGGCGTCGCAACATCAAGCCCATCGCGACGGGGTCCCCCGACGCGATCTCAGTAAGTCCTTCTGTCCTCCTTCCATTTCCTAGCTTAGTTAGCCCGTCTCATTCTCATTATTAGGCAACTATCTAGGTGGCAATCACATCCATTTTTTCCATGCTTCTATAGCTAATACATGTTTGCGTGTCTTTGGGGTGCACATTCCTCATGATTACAGTGTGGTGTTGTTTGGTCTCCACTGTTCTTTGGCTTGTGCTTGTGGAGCGGCAGTTGGACCTTTCATCCGTGACTGCGAGACTGAGAGATAGTTCCTGTGTTGTGTTGTCTGGGTTGGATACTGGCGTCATGAACCAGTAGTCCGTTCCGTGTGGTGGCGTCGTTCCTTTCCAACTCGTGCTTTTCCAGTGGTCGTGGCTTGTGTGTAGTGACTATCGAGTTGTGGTTTTACCCGTTGAAGTGTGCCCTGGCGTTGGCACAGTTGTAGTTGTGGTTGGTAAGTGGTGACTCACTGGTTGTAGTTTGACTCGTGTGTGTGCCTTGTCGTTGGCATAGTTGTGACAAGGTTTCTCCCGTGGTAAAGTGCCTTGTGGTGGCATTGGTTTGGTTGTGATTTCTGTGGTGGTACCTCGTGGTGGTAGGTACCTGTACCCTTTGTGGGTACCTGTTTCTCATGGTACATGGTGTACCAGCCTTTTCAGATGTTGTGGTGGAGCTGTGCTCTGTGGAGGTCGTGTGGTGAGACCTTCCACTTGCTGTGTTTTACCCTTCCTTGGGTAAACTTCCGAATAAGGTTATATTGTGTGAAGGATTGGCGTCATGGTAGCCAGTCCTGTTACTTAAGTGTGACATTCGATATATCGTGATTTTGGGTATAGTGGACTAGCTCTTGGTTAGCAGTCCTGTACCACCAGCAGTTGAGTTGTAGCTGTGTTTTGTGAGCTTGTGCTCCCTCGGGGTATGCCCCAGGTAGTTGTACTTTTTAATTGGACATGTAATAATGTATTGGGACAGTTGTACAATGTGGTTTACAGATATGAGCACATGTACTTTCTTGTGTCTTATACTGTAGTTGTTGTCTTTTATATTCTTACTGGACACGTGTGTGAGATATCCATTGCGAGACTTCGGTCCGTTTGCAGGAGGCAGATCTAGATATGGAGCCTTAATGGGCATAAATATCCTGGGTTGTCACAGTTGGTATCAGAGCATGGTCCAGTTAGAATATGAAAAGACATTGAAAGTACAATGTCCCAAGACATGGTTTAATGTCCACTGCTAGTAATAAGTCTACAGTTTTGTGTAGTTTTTAGTGTGGTTTTCACGAGAGCTTTTAGTATGAGAATTACGTGTTTTGTTTGTTAAACTGGCAGTTGTTAGAAATGACAGAGAAATGGCATGGTTAATGGTACAGTATGGGTGGTCACATCAGAAAGTCAGTTTGTGATTAAAATATAATTGTTTAAAAGGTTCTCAGTTATGAAAAGATTGGTGAATTCATTTATGGAAATTAGTGAAAGTGTTTTAATGAGGACCAGAGTTAGCAGAGGCAGGTAAAGGGTAGTGATGTGATGGAATGGCAGAAGAAATAACATTATGATGGGGAATAGTGCAGTGTGATCCATGTTGTTAAATGCATGAGTTGCGGCTGAGAACTCTGGCAAAAGTAGTTAATGTATCTGAGATTTGTGTGAATAGATATTAAGAAGTGGCGTGATTAAGTGATGTGTTAGGTTTGAGATAATTAAGTGAGGTAGTTCAGCTTGAGATGTGGTATTAGTAAACAGAGGAACAGTAATGTGTGGCAGTCAGATGAAGTGTGTTTTGTGATTAGAGATGGGTACAGTAAAGAGTTACAGAATAGTGCTGTTATGAATCATGATGATAATGGAAAGTTTGATACAGAGATTCATGTAAGTATGTACAGAGACGACCAGCTAGATAAAGAAAGAATAAAGAAAGAACAACATGTAATCAGATTTTTCTAAGAATTCCATAAGAAAGAGATTTGGTTAGTAAGTGACAGTGGATAAGGATTTCGCAGAAAGATTTGTATTGGATTACAATGTTCAAAACATAAGTGCAGTAATGTCAAATATTTATGGGCAATTTGTGGGAACAGGAAAGTAAAGTTTGTGCCAGAGGTAGATTAAGGTCAAGGCAAGATAATTTGTGAATGGACATTTGTGAGTAAGCTGCAATAGTGGAATTGTTTGTATTCGGTTGTGGATCAGTAATGTAAAATAGAGGGGTCAGGAAGAATCAGATATTGTGTTTGAAGGAAATAGTTTCAGTTTATGGCTTTGTCAGTACTTTAATAAGAAGGATAGTAGTGTGAATGGTACAGTAAGATTAGGCAGTTAGCAGAATAGTTAAAAGAAATGCTTTGCAGAAAAGATATGATGTTGTTGGCAGTAAAGTTAAAGTTTAGTATTACTAATCAGATGAATCAAGGAATGTGCAGCAGAAATTTGTGTAACAGTAAGCAACAAGGTGATCCAGATGAACGAATGGTTTTCGTATAAAAATGTCTCCAAAGTTTAATGTAAAGGTCGCAGCAGAACAGTTAAAGAATAGTGAGCAGATTAAGAGGTGGCATAGCAAAACAGAAAGGATAAGGAAAGGCATGATTAGTTTAGCAGCAAGGAATTATGAATAAGATGACATTGAGTAAGTTTTGTCTTGATAACAGCGTTACAACAGTGAGAATAGAAATTGTAAAAAGATATGGGTTTAGTTTGTTGAGTTAGTCAGAAAATATTGTCTGAAGTGAGAAAAGCATATAAAAGGTAAAGTATGTCTGTAATGATATGGTAAAATTCAGAATTAAGTGTGGCACAGAAATAGTTAAAAATAGAATCCGAGTAGGGTCAGTTAAGCAATGTAATTATGAGATAAGAAAAGTGCTGCAGCGTCAGCCTGGGAATACAGATTAAGGTAAGATGTATTGACAGTGGTATGCCAGAATTCAGAATTTAAGCAGGTGGTTCGATCAGAATAAGAAAAGTAGATAAGAAACTTTAGTGTTTTCTTCCAGGGTTAAGAAATAAATAAGATAATTTGGGAAACCAGTAAAGTTGAAATTGAGGTCAGAGTTATGGTTTTGCCCAGTATTTGGTATAATTAGAGTAGCGCAGCGGAAGCATGGTGGGTCTATAACCCACAGGTACAGATAAAGTAGAGTAATGGCTAATGGTGACAAGTGGATAATGGAGCGGCACCAAGAAATCCGGGAATGTAAGCAAAGTTTAGCACGACAGAATATCCAAAGGTAGCAGAATAAAGTGAAAGGATTTGAGCGGGAAAGGCGGCCCAGAAAGAAATGTTGCAAACACAGCCCAGAAACTGTGGAAGTAGGTTGAGTCCAAGGAGATAAAGCACCATCGACAAGGTAGACTCGCTTACAATTGAAAGATAAAGAAAGGGCAGAGTAGACTTGTGAATCAATAGATTCAGTCAGTGCTAATGATTTGAAAGGCAGGAGCAGAAGAAGAGTATCCTACTTGCTCTGTATAAGATTTAAATTCTTCTTAGATGATAGTTCGGTTTATTATGATTTGTTTTGAATGTCGAGGATGACATTCTTTCTTAGATGATAGTAATGTAACATCGCGCATTTTTCGGATCCTCGTGGATCCTTGTTTAGCGGGTTTGGTGGCCAATGTGTGGCCCATTAGCTTGTGTTTCAGGTGTTTACGTGAGTTGTGAGGCTTGGTGGGCCGGCAGTTGGGCCCAAAGCGCTCACAGGTTCTCTGCCTGTGAACGCGACAGGGGTATGCGTCGCGTTCTGAACGCGACGGCCCTGGTGGTCGCGTTCATGTTACTGCTGTTTGGCAGTTTTCGTCTGCATGGCTGCCGTGTGTCGCGCGCTGGGCAGTCAGCTAACGCCGGCCTTGGGAAGGCGACGACCTCCTACGTCGCGTTCAGGTCGCGACGTAGGGATGCGTCACATTCTTAACCGCTAGGTGTTTTTAAGTTAGCTCTAGCTGGACAGAGCTGTGGGAAGCTCTGCTCGGCCAGGAGGAGCTGCTGCGGAGCTCTCTTGGGCGATTCGACGTTTTGGAGCGGGTTTTGGCGCGTTCTTCGCGGAGGTAGGGAGAATCCACCTTGTTTTGTTGCGTGGATTGCATGAAATACTTGTATGATTGGTTTTTGGCGTTAAGAATAGTAGATACCATGTTAGGGTATTCATTAAAGCATGAAAACTGGAAATTAAATGTGGTTTGCATGGCTTGAGGTGGTAATCCGGAGAGAGGTTCCAGATTAGGGTTGTCGCCTGTGAAGGCGACAGACCCTTCTATCGCGACCAGGTCGTGACAGGCCGACCCGCGGTGTTAGGGTTTGCTAACGCGACACATCGGGGTGTCACGATCTGAAGGCGACAGTACCCCACGTCGCGACCTCAGCCGAGAGGTCTTTTTGTGCATGTTTTCAAGGTATGATTATCCGACTATTTGTTAAGTGTTGTGCATGGCACTGGCTAGTGGTGCATTGGCACTTGTAGTGCTCGTAGAGCATGTTGCTCACGAGGTGAGCGTGTTTTAAGTGGTTAGCATATCACTTGTGTTGTATGCGTGGAGTTTACGTGGTTTGGGTGTGTGCATGGCACACACATTGTCGTGGTGTAACTTTTATGATTCGTCGTAATGGTTGGGTAGTGAGGTTCCTGTGTGAACCTAGCCGCAGTCCTGTGGTGTCTATTTAAGAACATTTAACTTGTATAGCATGTGTGGAATTAAGTATTAATGTGTGATTATTGTATATTATGTCTATGTGGCATGGAGGTCATGAGATGACCAATGACAGGCCGAGTTGTTAATGTTTAATGTGATAAAGGGGGTCATAAAATGACCGATGATTAATGATTAATGTAATTCGTGAACGTGGTTGTGTAGGTTAGCTAGTAGGTCACATAGTGACCAGGGACAAGCTACTCCTGACACTTGTGCTGTGATTTGTAGTAAAGATTGTATATGTAATGTCACTCCCCCAATTTTATTTTAGCAGCGAAGTAAATTGGGAGACACGACGAACAAGCAAGCATTCAGAAGCTATAGACCAATAGCTTATACAAATAGGGCCCACAATGCAATAATCAAAGTTTCTTCCTTTATTTATCAAAATGAATATTACAACCTCCAATGTCAAATGAAACACTCCTTGCTCACCAATCTATCTATCTCTCAAAGAAAATGGAAATTACATTCATGACCAATCTAAATAAAAAGAAGAATGGACTCTCTATGTGTACTCTAAGCTCGACGCACAAGTCCCATCATTTAGCTTTACCTTCACTACCTGAAATGTTAAAGAGAGTAGGTATGAGCGCACTCACCCAGTAGGATTTACATCTTCCAGCAATGATATAAGTATTTACATTTTAAAAGCTAGAAGGTATGAACATGATATGTACAATGCAATTAAAACGTCGGTAGTAACACGTGTACAGTGTATCATGCAAGATAGTATGATCAAGAGATTGTAATGATCAATCTAGTAATAAGGTTGTATTCAAGAGTTCAAGATATTGTGAACAATGATCTAGCAAGATGGTAACTTCATGAACAAGAGCAAGATAGCATGTAACAAGATGGTCATGTCACTAGCAAGCATTTTGAGTAACCCACTCGGAGCACTCCACAAGAATATCACGCAGGATCTATTGGTGCCTCATGCAAGTACGTCCTTCAGCCACTCGGGTTAAGGACCAACACACAGTAGCAGGTAACAAGAAAGTAAGTTTATCACATGTAACAAGTACGTGCCATGCCAAGCACCAATCATGATTTCGCACCGCGCCAGGCACACGACTTTGTTAGGGGATCAACCTAACAATCAACTCCTGGGGTAACGAACATCTTTGAGAAAACTGGGCAATCAACACCTTGGGGTAAGCAAGACTTTGTCGGGGGCGAATCCGACAATCACACCCATAGGTAACAGGACTTTGCCAGAATCTCCAGGACCAGATATGGGCCCTTAGTCTGGTTCGTATTGCGCAACACTGGCATGTGTCCCGATGAGCCAGTCGACTCATGGGTGACAAGAACGAGTTTTGAGTCCATGACTCCAATATCATTAATGTACTTCAAGGACGTATCACAAGAAGGCAATGTGTGTCAATAAGGATAGACTGGTTGAGAAAGTTCAGGACTACCATGTCAATAGTAATGATTATCGAGAGTGTCATGTCAATAATGATATAGAGTTCAAGGGTACGTTGGGAATATCAAGTCAAGAGTTCAATCCGGAAGCATAACGACACATTTACATAGATTGTATCTTTAATAACTTGGTTTCATATGTTATACTCGATCACTCCGAGAAAGTCAAGATGAGAAGAGAAAGATCTCGTCAAGAATGCCAAGAGAAGAGATACATGCATAATAACTTCCAGGTACTTCATTGGTACAACCTGCTCGTTGGCCATGTGGGAATCCTTGGTCAGAGAAGACTTATGGAGGCCTTGGCCAAGGGGTCACTAGTCTGGCAGAAGGAATATCCGACGAAGAGTTCACCACAAGCCAAGAAGGGGCTTTTCTATCGTGCTAGAGTGTATGCGCATGCCGCGCGTGAGAATCGCTCTTGTGCGTGTGTGAATCCGATTATGGAAACTCCAGTTATAGAAACTCCATTTATGGAAACTTCATGCTTGGAAAGTATCATGGGTGCTACATCAAGAACACTAATCATGCATGACCAATTTTAGCAAGTACTATGTGTTTTAGTAAGTTCGTTTACAAGGCAAGAAAGTGAATAATCGGTAGGTAGAGAGCATGATCATGAACTTAAGATCAATTAAAAATCATGTGAACATATTTTAACTTTCATATGGGTTGTTAAATGTATGATAAGACTTTATAGAACCGTCCTAGAATAGATCAAGCTCACACATGCAAGGAACGACACAAAATGACGAAAACCAAGATGTATGCCCCTTAGAAGGCAAATACAGTCCCATCCCTTCACTTCCTTAGGTCATAACTCATTGATTTTTTATTTAAATATCACACATGAATATACCATATTGAAGCCCATTGAATGAGGAATCCAGCAAAGAAAACTGCTCATCAATCCGAGGTCTATAGAAAAGGTTATGAACGATTAAGTGGACATAGGCAGAAGGCGACACATTGCTTGTCGCCTTCAGAACATGAAGGCGACCATCATCTTGTCGCCTTCTAAAGAAGACCACAAAATTATCTGATTTTTGGTATGGGTCGTGACCATGATATTGTCACATTCTGGTAGCGACGTGTCGACCTGTCGCCACCTGAATATGACATTTGGGTTGCTTTTTCTACCTATTTCCATCTTGACTTGGATTGGGTTTGACACCTGTGGGTTTGAAAAATCAAAACAAATGCTAGGGTGATCCAAATCAGGTGAAACCACCTTTGTTAGTTAGAGTACTTCCAATAATTTGTACAGTAATGAATAATCACGAAACAAAGGTCGTTTGACTATGAAATAAGGCGTATTGTGGCTGTCTATGTGAATCTGACACAGTGCTCATGTTCGGGCTAATACTCTAAGTACGGTCAACTAAAATTGGAGAAGCCAGTGCCCAATGAAAGTAGACTCAAAGGATAACAAGTTCTATGTTGAACACTTGGTCCAAAAACGACTCCACAAAGAGGTATGGAACTCCTAAGACAATGCAAGGTTAAATTACGACTGTACAACGTCAAGATCATGCAAGATTTAATTCGTGAAACTCTCAAGATAAAAATTGGGAAAAACAGTAAGAACATGATCTATACATATGAATGCAAGCATGAACAAGTTTAATTAGAGTTTGGCATGTAGATGACCTACCTTTGGAGTTAAATAAGATTCGCTCTCCAGAAAGCCCTAACTTTGACTGCCTAGAGGAAAACACTTAATACACCCGATTCACTAGATGAAAATTGGGCAAACCAGTGGGATTAGGAACTAGTCTTGAAGAGCTTTCCAAGGATGTATGGTTTGCACAGTTTGGTCAAGGTTTCACTAACCTTTGGTGATGATCTTGAAGATACTCAAGTGCAGGTCGTTGCAGATCCGAGTTGGGAAGAGCACGGGATTCCTCCTTGCTCCAGCCTTCTCCTTGAGATCTCCAGCCACCATTGCCTCTAAGAATGCCTCCAATAACCCTGGGGGTCGTCCCATGGGAGAGAGAGGCTATATTTATAGAGAGAGGGGCCTTTAGTTGCCTAATTAAATTAGGAAACCTTTAGGCATGAATTTGGGTATACCTTTCCTCAACTTGGAGATTTCTCTGTCCAATTCATGATAGAATTGGTATGGAAGCTTACCTTAGGTGGTAACCACGAATTTGGCTTGGTTTGAAGTCTAATGATGGTCTATAGGGTGAGAATTTACCCTATCATGGTCCATCAATGAATATTTCTGAATTTCAGGTCAATTTTCTAGCATGAATTTATTTGTGGTCCAAAGAACATCTGTTGGCCCATTTCTTTCATTGGATTGTCAATACCCATTGTTTGAAGTCCAACCATAATTTTTATTTTAATTTATGACCCCTTTATGTATATGTGACAATGGTTTTTCAACTTATTCCTTAATTAAGATAATAAGTCACAAAATTCTTAAATTCAATCCAAAGGATTTTTATTGGTCCAAATTTCTTTATGGGTCACTAGAGAATAATATTTAAAGTCTAACTATGAGTTTTATGAAATTTTTAGATGTGTTTTTACATTTGGGATAATGGTACGTACGTATTTAACTAGTTTTAAATTATTAAGTGGTCATATTTTCTATTTATCACTAATTTTAAATTATTGAAATTCTAGGGTTGCTACATCCTCCCCACTTAAAAGAATTTGGTCCTCAAATTCATAGGACAATTTCTTCTTTCTAAACTGGGTCAAATCTCCCCCACTTAAGATTATGCATGTGGAGGAAAATTTTCAAGTAGATTACTTCGAGGTTATTGTATTGGTATGAATATATTAATTCTTCTCAATAATGACTTGAGCAATAGGAGAAGAGGATACTAACAAGGAGAATCAGAAGAAGCACCAAGATTACATGATGCTTGTGATGTCAATGTGAGTAGATCTACCTCATGCCCCTCTCTTCCTAGAACGTTCATTTCCTATTGTTGCTTGAAGTCAGCCTTGAAGTTGAGATGTCGTCTTCTTCAATTGAGAGCAACCACTGATCTGGTGGCCCATACTTCTGCATCGCAGACAAGCCCCCATCTTTCTCCAACACTCCTCAGCCTTATGTCCCATTCGACTACAGTGCCAACACTTCTCCTTGAATGGTTGGATTGCGTTCTGTGGTTGATCTTCTCTCTTAGGCTTCTTATTCTTTAAGTGACACTTGTCTTTATTTAACATCTTCTTAGGGCTTTTGGGTTGATAATCCTTGAATTTAATGGGTTGTCCCTCCTTTGGGGTGGACTTCCCATCTTCTTTCTTGGTCATCTCTATGGCGTCTTCTACTAATTGAGTTTGTTTCACTATATCATTATAAATTTGGATGTCCATTGACGCCAGTAAGGGAATATGTGACGGAACGTCTTGGCCAAGCCCGTTAAACCGATAACGTACTTGATCCGAGTCCGCCTCCCGCGAACGGGCCGAAGCCTCGCAAGGGATACCAAACCACAGTCCGTGTAAACATAAAGGAACACACCAACTTTTATATAAAATTCACAAGTTTACATAGCCAAATTTCCACAACAACTATAAAGAGGTACAAGAGCCTGGGGCATACCCCGAGGTACAACTAAAGAAAATAAACAACTATCTAAACTACACTGCTGGAGCTACTCTGCTGGAGGTGCTGACCCTGCACCGCTACGACGCGGCCCTGAACTGGACGTCGGACGAGAGACGTCCTCCTCGTTCTCACCTGTGGGGGTAGGGGTGAGCCTCTCTAGTCACTGGCTCAGTAGGGAATTCCCCCAAAACTGAGCAAAACAAACACCACGAGTACGAATAGTAGACAACACCAACAATTAATATAACAGCTAAGCAGGTAAGTAAAGCTGTAAAAGTACTCACCGTCTGCCGACTACGAGAAACAACATTAATAATTAAACGGCAAACCAGTACAGGTGTACAAGCTAAAGTAGAGACAGCCAACACAAGCCATGTGAACTGGTTCGCGACACCAGAAACTGACTCGGACAACTAACACAGGTCTACCTCTCAGTCTCGCAGCCACGGACGAAAGGTCCAGCTGCCGCTCCACGTGAAAAGGTCAAGCAACTGCGGAGACCAACTAAACACCACCACCTGTAGACCACACGGTCACAGGCCCATGCCTGACACCTCCAGAGACCCTGGCCTGGGCTCGCTAGAGTGAGGCACTGGAAAAGGACTAGCTGGGGACCAGTGTTGACTACTGGTGTCCGTACCCCCAACTACGAGCGCGCTACAAGTGACTAAAAAAACAAACTCAAGTGTCACTGTCCCACTGTCATCTTTCCCTCAGCCGGACGTACAACTCTAGCACAAGAGTGAGGGTGTCCAGGTCAGACGACACAGACCTCGACGGTACAACACAAGTACCGGGACAAAGCCCCGAGCTAACAGCCTGGCTCACAAAGAACCTGGGGCACCCAACTGGAGAGGTAACCACGGTAGGCGTCGTACTACTCGCCACGTACACAGAACCACGTGCACGTCACACACAAACCACGTGAAACCTCACGTAAACCACAAGTAACCACGGTCCACCACACGTGAACCCAACTGACTCGCGTAAACAACGCGCAGTCACTGAAGTAAGCAACTAACTGCATACCTTGTATGCTAAACACGAGAACCAAGTGCACTCAGTGCACCTCATACGTCAACACACGTGCATTATCGATAAATATCATAATTTAGTCTTTGTTGTTCATAGCCAGTAGGCAGCAACATCGACTGCCGCTTACACCAAGTCAACGGCAAGGGACCTGGCCGTCAACATCCTGGCTGAGGAGCTTGGCGACAAGCGATCTTGACGCCAAGTTCTTCGGCCATAAACCCTGCAGAAACCCTAATCCGGCTCTGCGGGTTTTCCAGCCATTTTAACTACAGAAAATCATATAGAAACTACTCTTTTATCATGCAGGAACCCAATATAACCCACTAGAACATGCTTCATACATTAAACCACTCAAACCACCCATTATCCCCGTATGGTGCAACATGATCCGAAAACGCACTATCATGCTGATTCAAGTAGGGTTTATCATGTTTTAATGTTTCTACGGAGCTACCAGGGTTCGTCCCCTACCTCAGAACGCGTTAGAATCTCCCGCAATCTCCCGGTTCACGCCGAGCCCTCCGCGAGCTCCCACGGGAATTGCGCCACACCACGACGTTTCCTCGCGTAATTCAGCAACACCACACGTTCTACGATCGTCCAACCACTCTTCGGAACCTATTAGAAGCTTCAGAGACACCAGGGCGCGAAGCTGGGGCAAGAGGGGAAGAGAGTGAGCTGAGAGAGCTGCCCTTGGGTGAGCCTATAACCTGCACCATTCTCAGGTTGGCGTCAACCCCCATGCCGCCAACAGCAACCGCCACCCTCTGCGTCCACATCTACTGCCGCCAAGTTCATGCAGTAAACGTCCACTAAGCTGGACGCCAACAGTCAACGACCACCCCTGGCCGCCAACTCCAACTGAACAACAGCAGGTCCTATTTCATTTCAGGACCAACCTTGCTCTTCACCTGCTCAAACCACACATCCACACCATGCATTCCACACAACCAACTCACACTGGCCTCACAACGGCCGCCACAACCGCAATACACACGATCCGCATGGATCCGAAAGGCACGCGACGTTACATTACTATCATCTAAAAAGAAAATTTCGACCTCGAAATTCATAACACAATTCAGAGTTAAACAACCCATACATACATACTTTTACAAGTACTATCATCTAAAAAAGAAAATACATAAGCTTACTCAAACAGATAGGGATACCCTTTAGCCATTTCCGCGGCCAACTCCCAAGTATCCTCACCACCCAACCTATTTTCCCATCTCACTTTAACTAGCTCAATTTCTTTATTCCTCAGCTTCTTCATCTTTCGATCTGTGATCTGCACCGGATACTCTGGCATAGTCATGTCCGGCCTCAGGTCACCACCTTGATACCTAATTATTTGAGTTGGATCTTCGATACACTTTCTCAACATGGAGACATGGAAAATATCATGCACATCGGCAAAATCAGCTGGCAAATCCAGCCTATAAGCTGCTTCCCCAATTCTTTCAATCACCTGGAAAGGTCCTACATACCTTGGACTCAACTTCCCAGATTTACCAAATCTCATAATTCCTTTAGTCGGGGAAACTCTCAGAAAAACAAAATCTCCCACTTCAAACTGAAGTGGTCTCCTCCGCACATCTGCATAACTTTTCTGTCTACTTTGAGCTGCCTGCAATTTTTCCTTAATAAGCTTCACTACTTCAGTGGTTTGCTGAATCAATTCAGAACCCACTAACTGCCTTTCTCCTACTTCATGCCAGTTCAATGGGGTTCTACATGGCCTTCCATATAAAGCTTCATACGGTGCCATCCCAAGACTGGTATGATAACTATTATTATAGGCAAACTCAACCATTCCCAAATGATGCTCCCAACTACCTCCCCAAACTAAACAACAAGCTCGCAACATATCTTCAATTGTCTGAATAGTCCTTTCTGTCTGACCATCTGTCTGGGGATGATAAGCGAAGCTATACCTTAATTCAGAACCAATTACTTTCTGCAGACTTCTCCAAAAATCAGAAGTAAATCTTGGATCTCTATCTGATACAATAGTCTTCGGAATACCATGCAGTGGAACAATTCTTTCAACATAAATATTTGCCAATCTGTCCACTGTCCAAGACATACTTACTGCCACTAATCTGCATACCTTAGTCAATCTGTCAACAAACACCCATATTCCATTATGCCCGGAACTCGACCTTGGTAAACCTGCCACAAAGTCCATCGCAATATCATCCCATTTCCACTGTGGAATAGGCAACAGTTGCAGTAGACCTCCAGGCTTCTGATGCTCTGCTTTAATCTGCTGACAGATAGCACATCTTGCCACAAATTTTGCTATTTCTTTCTTCATATGAGGCCACCAAAAATGCCTTCTTAAATCATGGTACATTTTAGTACTACCCGGATGAATAGTGTACCTAGATTTATGAGCCTCTTCTAGAACTCGCTGCTTCACCTCTCTTTCTAGGAATAAACAACCTGCCCCTGAGCCTGACCACACAATATCATCAATAGAAACTCCTTCCATTTTTACAATTTCAGGTAAACCTGCATCTGCTCTCTGAGCCTCAATAATCTGCCAATATAAAGACGGCTCTACTGCACTAGCAACTAGAATTGCCCGCCGCTGACTGCTGGGCACATACAAGGAATTCTCAGCTATTTCTTCATACAACTTCCATTCTTTAATCATCATCAGATTCATATATGCCTTTCTACTCAAGGCATCCGCTACAACATTGGCCTTTCCCGGATGGTAAGCCAAACTGAAATCATAATCCTTTAAATACTCAATCCATCTGCGCTGGCGAAGGTTCAAATCTTTCTGCGAGAAGATATACTTCAAGCTTTTATGATCTGTAAAAATCTCAAATCTCTCGCCATACAGATAATGTCTCTACATTTTCAAAGCAAACACAACTGCTGCCAATTCTAAATCATGAGTGGGGTAATTCTCTTCTGCTGGCTTCAATTGCCTGGATGCATAGGCTATCACTTTACTATGCTGCATAAGCACTGCGCCAAGTCCTCTCCTTGAAGCATCAGTATACAGCACAAAACCACCACTCCCTGCCGGTAATGTCAATATAGGTGCTGATGTAAGTCTCTTCTTTAATTCCATGAAACTTCTTTGACATTCACCGGACCATACAAAAGGCACTCCTTTCCTGGTCAATCTAGTCATAGGTGCTGCAATTTTAGAAAAATCTTGAATAAAGCACCTATAATAACCTGCCAACCCAAAAAACTTCTAATCTCGGTTATTGTCTTAGGCACTCCCCACCTTGACACAGCTTCCACTTTACTCGGGTCCACTGCTACTCCTTTAGCTGAAATAACATGACCCAAAAACTGAATTTCTTTCAACCAGAATTCACACTTACTGAATTTAGCAAACAACTGGTTATCCCTTAACAACTGCAGGGTAAACCTCAAATGAGCTGCATGCTCCTCTTCAGAAGCTGAATAAATTAGAATATCATCAATAAAGACCACAATAAATTGATCTAGATATGGATGAAAAATTCTATGCATCAGATCCATAAAACCTGTAGGAGCATTCAACCGACCCGGCATCTGGTTCCCTTCAATCATAACAGGAGCTTCATCTATATAGCTCGAAGTGAGTAAGAACTCACCTGTAGGAACCTCCACCACTAACTCACAAGACTTCTCCTCTAAAGGATGAGCTATGCAATCCAAAAATTCTTCGAAAATAAAAGAATGAGAGGCACCCGAATCAAATAAGACTCTTGCTGAATATTCATAAAGAGGTAAAGTACCTTCTATCATATTTGACGCCTCTGCCTAGGCTCGGGTGATAGCCATAACCCGGCCTCTCCCTCGTTGCTGCGGTGTTCCTCTGCCACGACCTGCCTGTGGCTGTTGAAACTGCTGAGGCTGCTGCTGCTGCACACCTCTGCCATACCCATATTCTCTTGCATAGGGACAATTGCGGATCAAATGCCCGGCTGATTACAATTATAACATCTATACCCTGGAGGAACAATAGGTTGCCTGGTAGTGCTCTGCTGCGACTCCTCCACCTCAGGCCTACCTCGGCCCTGCTGCAACTACTGACGACCTCCCCATCCTCTTCCTTTGCCTTTAAATTCTTGCTTTAATTTCTGGCCCCATTTCCTGAAACCAGATGAAGAAGGTCCTACTGGTGCCTTGCCCTTGCTTGCACCTACTATCTGCTGCTGTAGCCGGAAACTACCTGAACCTGACTCGCCCACCTGACGAGTTCGAATAGACCTCTCTAAAGTAGCTGCCCTCTGCGCTGCTTCTTCCACTGTCTTGCACATGAGAGGTACTATCGCATCCTGTAATTCCACTCTCAATCCTCTGATAAAATACTCAACCATCATGGTATTATCTGAAACCACATATGGCGCATAACGACTAAGTGCCATAAATCTCATCTGGTACTCTAAGACTGAAGAGTTACCTTGCTGAAGAGTTCAAAATTGCTCTCTTTTTACTTGCTGTACTTGGATCGGAAAGAATGTATCATTAAATACATCAAGAAACTCCGGCCAAGTGATAGCTTCTTCCGTCCTTCCTGCAAAAGTGGTTTGCATTTTCAATCGCCACCATTCCAAGGCAAAACCTCTCAACTGGTAAGTAGCTAACACCACTCTATCCGCTGCCGGACACCTCATAGTCGCAAAGACTCTTTCTATTTCATGAACCCAATGCTCAGCTGTATCTGGATTCAGCCCTCCTGAATAAGTAGGTGGCTGCAATCTCAGAAATTTCTCCACCTGCATTACTGGTTCTTCTGCTATCAACACTGGTGGTGGTGGTGGCACAGGTGCTACAAAAGGTACCTCCACTCTCGGCGTAACTGGAGCAACAGGTATTGCCTCTCCATCCCCAGGTGGCACTGCAACCGGTGGCACTGGCGCCTGCTGATCCATTCTGGCCCGAATATCCGTGAGGCTCTCCCAGATTCTCTCAATCATACGCTGGGTGCTTTCCTCTGGATCATCTCCTCCACCACCCCAATCTCTCCTATCAGCCATTTCAGAAATTTCTACATACACAAAACACCAGACAAAAATCAAAACCACAAATTATCAAAAACCAGGGTCCCTACCAGCAGTGTATAAAACCGAAATAAGGCTATGTATCTTTCTAATTCCCTTATATTAACACAGACCTTGCTCTGATACCAACTGTGACGGAACGTCTTGGCCAAGCCCGTTAAACCGATAACGTACTTGATCCGAGTCCGCCTCCCGCGAACGGGCCGAAGCCTCGCAAGGGATACCAAACCACAGTCCGTGTAAACATAAAGGAACACACCACCTTTTATATAAAATTCACAAGTTTACATAGCCAAATTTCCACAACAACTATAAAGAGGTACAAGAGCCTGGGGCATACCCCGAGGTACAACTGAAGAAAATAAACAACTATCTAAACTACACTGCTGGAGCTACTCTGCTGGAGGTGCTGACCCTGCACCGCTACGACGCGGCCCTGAACTGGACGTCGGACGAGAGACGTCCTCCTCGTTCTCACCTGTGGGGGTAGGGGTGAGCCTCTCTAGTCACTGGCTCAGTAGGGAATTCCCCCAAAACTGAGCAAAACAAACACCACGAGTACGAATAGTAGACAGCACCAACAATTAATATAACAGCTAAGCAGGTAAGTAAAGCTGTAAAAGTACTCACCGTCTGCCGACTACGAGAAACAACATTAATAATTAAACGGAAAACCAGTACAGGTGTACAAGCTAAAGTAGAGACAGCCAACACAAACCACGTGAACTAGTTCGCGACACCAGAAACTGACTCGGACAACTAACACAGGTCTACCTCTCAGTCTCGCAGCCACGGACGAAAGGTCCAGCTGCCGCTCCACGTGAAAAGGTCAAGCAACTGTGGAGACCAACTAAACACCACCACCTGCAGACCACACGGTCACAGGCCCATGCCTGACACCTCTAGAGACCCTGGCCTGGGCTCGCTAGAGTGAGGCACTGGAAAAGGACTAGCTGGGGACCAGTGTCGACTACTGGTGTCCGTACCCCCAACTACGAGCGCGCTACAAGTGACTAAAAAAACAAACTCAAGCGTCACTGTCCCACTGTCGTCTTTCCCTCAGCCGGACGTACAACTCTAGCACAAGAGTGAGGGTGTCTAGGTCAGACGACACAGACCTCGACAGTACAACACAAGTACCGGGACAAAGCCCCGAGCTAACAGCCTGGCTCACAAAGAACCTGGGGCACCCAACTGGAGAGGTAACCACGGTAGGCGTCGTACTACTCGCCACGTACACAGAACCACGTGCACGTCACACACAAACCACGTGAAACCTCACGTAAACCACAAGTAACCACGGTCCACCACACGTGAACCCAACTGACTCGCGTAAACAACGCGCAGTCACTGAAGTAAGCAACTAACTGCATACCTTGTATGCTAAACACGAGAACCAAGTGCACTCAGTGCACCTCATACGTCAACACACGTGCATTATCGATAAATATCATAATTCAGTCTTTGCTGTTCATAGCCAGTAGGCGGCAACATCGACTGCCGCTTACACCAAGTCAACGGCAAGGGACCTGGCCGTCAACATCCTGGCTGAGGAGCTTGGCGACAAGCGATCTTGACGCCAAGTTCTTCGGCCATAAACCCTGCAGAAACCCTAATCCGGCTCTGCGGGTTTTCCAGCCATTTTAACTACAAAAAATCATATAGAAACTACTCTTTTATCATGCAGGAACCCAATATAACCCACTAGAACATGCTTCATACATTAAACTACTCAAACCACCCATTATCCCCGTATGGTGCAACATGATCCGAAAACGCACTATCATGCTGATTCAAGTAGGGTTTATCATGTTTTAATGTTTCTACGGAGCTACCAGGGTTCGTCCCCTACCTCAGAACGTGTTAGAATCTCCCGCAATCTCCCGGTTCACGCCGAGCCCTCCGCGAGCTCCCACGGGAATTGCGCCACGCCGCGACGTTTCCTCGCATAATTCAGCAACACCACGCGTTCTACGATCGTCCAACCACTCTTCGGAACCTATTAGAAGCTTCAGAGACACCAGGGCGCGAAGCTGGGGCAAGAGGGGAAGAGAGTGAGCTGAGAGAGCTGCCCTCGGGTGAGCCTATAACTTGCACCATTCTCAGGTTGGCGTCAACCCCCATGCCGCCAACAGCAACCGCCACCCTCTGCGTCCACATCTACTGCCGCCAAGTTCATGCAGTAAACGTCCACTAAGCTGGACGCCAACAGTCAACGACCACCCTGGCCGCCAACTCCAACTGAACAGCAGCAGGTCCTATTTCATTTCAGGACCAACCCTGCTCTTCACCTGCTCAAACCACACATCCACACCATGCATTCCACACAACCAACTCACACTGGCTTCACAACAGCCGCCACAACCGCAATACACACGATCCACATGGATCCGAAAGGCACGCGACGTTACAGAATATATGCTGGATTCAATCCATTTAAGAATCTTTTTGCCTTCATCTTCTCTGTCCCAACTAAGTGTGGTGCATAGCGGGACAGTCTAGCGAATTGGGCTTCGTACTCTACCCTAATAACCCTTCTTGCTTAAGAGCAGCAAACTCCGCAACTTTCTTCTCACGAATCCTTTCTGAGAAATATTTATTATTGAAGTGTTCTAGGAATTCAACCCAAGTAATTGGATTATCAGGCAATGTAGCTTTGGTGGCCTCCTACTAGGTCCTTGCATTACATTCTAGTTGAAAAGTGGCCAGTAGGACACTCTCTTAGTCCGTGCACTGCATTACATTGAACATCCGTTCCATCTCTTGCATCTAGTTTTCAGCCTCCTCAGGGTCAGGAGATCTATCAAACTTAGGAGGATCCATTCCTCGAAAATTCCTATGTAACTCTCCTACCTTGACATGAGCTCCACCTTGTACAACTTGTTGCAAGGCCTGCGCCAACTCCTGTACTGTGTTATGCATATCGCGCCATTGGCCACGCCTGGCTGCCATCACCAAGAATGTTTGGGATCCAGAGAGAAGATTAATAGTTAGTTATAGTCTAAGTTATTCTTTGTGAATATGAATTTATTAACTTTTGAACTATTCTAACCACGGGCTCTACCCATCTCACTAGGTACTAACAAGAAACCTAGCTTAGTGCTAGACACAAATAGCGTAGGAACCTAGATCCTTACAACATGATCCTTTAACGTAGTTTCATAACTTAGCCTCTAATGTATCCTAGGACTTTAGAAAGCCTAGGCTCTGATACCACTCTATCACGCCCCCAATTTTATTTTAGCAGTAGAATAAATTAGGAGACGCGACGAACAAGCAAGCATTCAGAAGCTATAGACCAATAGCTTATACAAATAGGGCTCACAATGCAATAATCAAAGTTTCTTCCTTTATTTATCAAAACGAATATTACAACCTCCAATGTCAAATGAAACACTCCTTGCTCACCAATCTATCTATCTCTCAAAGAAAAGGGAAATTACATTCATGACCAATCTAAATAAAAAGAAGAGTGGACTCTCTAAGTGTACTCCACGCTCGGCGCACAAGTCCCATCATTTAGCTTTACCTTCACTACCTGAAATGTTAAAGAGAGTAGGTATGAGCGCACTCGCACAGTAGGATTTACATTTTCCAGCAATGATATAAATATTTACATTTTAAAAGCTAGAAGGTATGAACATGATATGTACAATGCAATTAAAACGTCGGTAGTAACACGTGTACAGTGTATCATGCAAGATAGCATGATCAAGAGATTGTAATGATCAATCTAGTAATAATGTAGCACCCCGGATATTTTAATCACATAAAAATTTAAATAAATGGAAATAAATAATTTCCATAATATTGGATTATTTAAAACATACGTACCATTATCGTGTGTGCTAAAACACATCGGAAAATTCCATAAAATTATAAATCAACCCCACACATTATTCCTAAATGTTCCACAAAGAAATTTATGCCAAGAAAAATCATATTAGCCAAGTTTAAAGTGTTTCGCGACTTATTATCGTAATTCATGAATAAGTCGAAAAATCATTATCACACGTACTTGGATGAGTCGGAAAACTAAATAAAAATCATATATGACTTCAAATAATATCCTCTAATGACCCATCAAGAAATTTGGGTCAATAAAAATCATTTGGACTAGGTTTAAGAGTTATTGTGACCGATTATCCAAATTAGGAAACAAGTCAGAAAACCGTTAACACGAAAATACGATGCAACCGTAAATTAAATAAAAATGTTGGGGGAGACTTCCAACATTATCTATTAATGACCCAATATCATGATTGGGCCAATGGACATCATTTGGCCCAATAATCAAATAAAGCTAGAAAATGCATGGAAATTCGTAACTCTAAATAGGCTGAAATTAGAAAGAGGTAATTTGAGTTGAATTAGGATGCAATCATGCATTCTTGGCAACCCAAATTCGTGCTTAACTATGAGGGGAGGTTTCCTAATGCCTCACACCCTCAAAGGGAGGAAGAAATCCTCAAAAATAGGAAACTAACATGCCAATCCCGCAACCCTTCTTTCCTTGTTGCATTAGGACTCCTAAAATCCATAGATATTTAAATACTCTCCACCCAAACCCTAGGGACGAGTTTAGAACTTGCTGGGGTCGTGTGGAGGAGCTCTTGGTGGTTGGAGAGTAGGAGATCAAGCATACCGAGCTCATCTTCTTCCCCCGTTCATCTGTTATGACCTGTACAAACCACCTTCTTGAAGCCGATCAAAGGTAGGCAAAACCTAAACCAAACCTTGCAAGGCTTATACCCCTGGAAAGAGGGTCAAGTCTACATTCTAACCCAAGTGGAATGCCCAAATTCCATGCAGTATACTTGGAGCAGTAAGCGTTCTCCTCCAAGTGGTCTGAACATGGGTTTTCTGCAAAAAACGGGACTTCTTCAACCCAAAAGGTAGGTTTTCTCGGGCCAAACCTTAACGTATCCTATACCAATGTGTAGAGCATCAAGTTAACTTTCGTTTCCCACTGGTTTCATCGAATTTCATTGAGTAGATTTTGAACTATAAGTGTTTTGCCAACATCGCGCACTGTTAGGGCTTTTCCCGTTCTTTGTAAGTTGTATGAGATTCAAGACCGAGTTAGAGTAAACTCATAACATGAAAGTTATTCTACTAGTTGTCCTCGTCAGGTTTTATGTCGAACATTTTGTCTAAATCTCATTAGTTAGAGAGTTATAAGCATGGTAAGAGGGTTGCTGCATGAAACTACGTCTTCAGGTTACACTTGTCTTCTACGTTGAGTTTGACTTGATTAAAGCCTGTCAAAACCACCCTCATTATTTTCTAATTCCGATTTACTGGAAGTACCCTTGCATGTCTAGGACAGTTTAAAACTGGTTTCGTTATTTTTCATACCCTATACAAATTGTTCTCTATTTTAGAAGCACCTTTTGTCAATATAAGGCAGTTCTGGACCGCAATCCAAGAACATGTCCTTTCTCTGCAGACGCCAGGCACGGACCCTGTGAACACGACATCCCGATAGGCCGTGTTCACAAGGCCATCGCGACAGAGCGCACTGTCGCGATCGGATCGCGACCGGACATGTCGTCGCGATCTGCCTTCTTGTTCTGTCATGCCTGTCGCGACCTGTACAAGGCACTGTCGCGTTCTGTTCCCGACCCGTCGCGACCCTTACTGGGGTCTGTCGCGACCTGGCCCCGGGCTGACAGCCCTGTCGCTTTCCTTATATGTACCTGTCGCGATCTTAGGATTTTTCATTAAACCCCCACTTACCATCTTGCAAACCTAACCGCTATACCTGAGGTCTGGTTGATGTGATATTTAGTGTGTAATTCACATGTTTTGGGTCTGATCAATGCATGATAGTTATTTAATGGCTTAAAAGTGATTAATCTATTTAAAAGCTTTAATTACATGAATGCTATTCTAAGTGCTCCTTAAATGTTATGATCCAATGATGCTACTTATGATTTAATCTTCCTACTGTTCTACCATATTTAAATGATAATGGTTATCATAAATCTTGCAAACCATGATTAGTTAAAGTGCATAGTTTTATTCCATGTTATATTGTCAAGTGCCTCCTGTGAGTTTGAGACCGATGGTTTGTGAGTTGAGACACGCGTACATCACTACACACTTACACATCTAGGCAGCCCTTTCTTGAGAATTTGGAAACTCTCTACCGGTCATTCCGAATCGGTAGACTAGCGACCTTTTCTTCAAGGCCTCCGTAAATCTCCTCTGACCATGGATTCCCACATGGCCGACAAGTTGGTTGTACCATTGAAGTTCCCTGGAGATAGCGTGCACTTCTCTCGTCTTGTTCTCGTGAGTGTGATTTACAATCTAGACTAAAGCCATTAATGGAAAGATTGAACTAAAGTATAAATCGTGTACCGTTATGCGGCCAAATTTATCTCTTGACCATTGTTATCATGAAATCATATTCAATTACTTATTACTTGTTCCCATCATCATCATGAACATGACATTACACCGGCTTACTTATTGAAACTCTCATTGGCCATTATTAATGACTGTGGGTATCTACATTTAAAAATTTACATGAGATGCTGACAGGGCACGGCGTGTGTCTAAGGGCTCCAATCTAGCCCCAATGACGGCGAGTCATAGATATACTGTTAACCATGGGGTATAATGATTACTGGCGTTGCATCTGCGCTGGGAGTATTGCTTGCTTGTTGAATGATAGATACAATAACCACATACACGTGTCCTAGTGTACATTCTTGATGGATCTTTTCTCAGTGTACATTAGTGTCTACGTGCCTGATTAGTGTTACATGATCGTGCTCGTGCGTTCTTTCTTGTTTGCTTGCGTGATATGGCCATCCTGCATTTAATGCAATTAGTGATATCTTGCGTTCTTGACATCAAGTGAAATCTCGCGTGCTTGTACAAAGTGATCTATTGCTAGTTCTATCTTGTCATCTTGTTCACAAATCTTGTTCTATCATAATCACTCTCTCTAGCTTGTTTCATGTATCATTTTTTAACGAGTTTTATTCGTACTTGCATATCATTCATCGTACTTACCTAGTTCTAAATTGTTAATCACTTATATCATTGCCCGCACATTGAGATATAAATCCTACTGGGCTAGTTTGCTCATCCCCTACTTTTACCCAATCTAGGTGACTATGAAGTTCAAGAGGAAGAGCAAGTCGAGGATGGGAATGCGTCCGAGTGATGAGCGTTCCAATTATGAGTCTATCTATAGTTAGTTTATTTTGAGTGTTAAAACAATGTAGTAGGAAGTGAGGTATTATGTACTTTTACTTTTATTGAGTCTTAGTCCTATAATAGTTTCCATTTGGAACACAATGAGTTGAGATTTGAATAAAAGATTAGTTGAGTTCAATATTTGAGCCCTATGATAATGTATGTTATTATACATTTAGTGCGTGCTAGCTAGAGGCTTATTTGCCGACTGTTCACATCTCGGGATATCGACTCGAATTCTTCAGACAACTAATATCCGCTGCGTAATTCTCGGGACGTAACAATTTAATGGTATCAGAGCCTAGGAATACCAAATAGGATATATGTCTCAGGAATAGGAGATACCTATGGAACCTAGGTCATGGAAATTAAATATAGTACCTGGTGAGAATGGGTAGAGACTGAGACTATGATAGAAAGAATTAAACACTGCTACCCATTGACTCTTATAATGTATCTAGAGACATTAATTGGTTTCCATCCTTTTCTCAGGAACCTTCATAACTCTTACACTCAACTGCAATGGCTCGTAATCAATGGCAAGCTATGCAAGAAACCGTGGCTGGGTTGACCCAGGCATTACAAAATGTAGTTCAGGTTGGAAATCAGGATGCCGCTGCAAGGAATGGAGCCGGTGATCTGCACCAGAATTTTAGGAGTTTAAACCCTCCTCGTTTCTCTGGATCCCCTGACCCAGATGAAGCAGAAAATTGGCAGGAAGAAATAGAAAGGATCTTCCAAGTAATGCAATGCACCAATAGGGAGAAAGTGATACTGGCCACTTTTCAATTTACCAAGGATGCTTGAGCATGGTGGAAGGCCACATCGGCCCATCTGCCTAATATAGCTGAATTAGAGTGGGCTGGATTCCTGGAGATATTCCGGAGAAAATATTTCTCTGAAAGAGTGAAGGAGAGGAAAGCGGCGGAATTTGCCGCACTAAAGCAGAAGGGAATGTCTGTGGCTGAGTATGAGGCTCAGTTCGCACGTCTTGCTGTATATGCCCCACACTTGGTGGGAACTGAAAGACTTAAGGCAAATCGGTTCATGGATGGGCTCAGGCCCATGTTCATTGAAAGGCTCGGACCACACAACATTCAAACTTACACTGAGATGGTCCAAAGAGCTCAATTGGTAGAAGACACTATGGCTAAGGTGGAAGGCATGAGGGGGAAAGACATCTCAAAGCCGACCTTTATAAAAAGGGGAGCAGTCGATACAACTGGAACTTTCCCCAACAACAACAATAATAACTACAACAACAAAAGGCCAACCACGGGGAAGGACTATAGCATGGAGAAAAATATCAAAGTAGAAGAAACAACGATGGTTGAATATTGTAACTTTTGCAACAAGCCTGGACACAGAGCAGAAGAGTGCTGGAAGAAGGCAGGAGCTTGCCAGCGATGCGGGAGGCGCGACCACCGCCTTCCCAACTGTCCCATGCTAAAAGACCAAGCTGGAAGGAACCAAGGAGTGGTAAAGCGTCAAGGACGGGTGAATGCAATGACGCAAGCGGAGCTTCCGGAAGGAGGTATGAATGTTAAACCCCTAGACTGATCTTATGATGTTTTCTTATTGGTACATTTCTAAGTGGGGGAGATCATTAAGGAGAAATTAGAAATGAATAATCTAGTCATTTCACCATAGTCCATTTGGTGGATTAAGATGGAGCTATAACAACCGTGGAAGAAAACAGGAGTGGAAGGAACCAAATGAATAGTACGGGTGGCCATAGGTGTAGATGTTGGACTAGCATCCACGATGTTGAAACAAGTTAGAAGAATTAAATCCGAAACGACCTCAAGGGTCATAACTGTCAAAAGATAATTAATGATCTATGAATTTGGGGACCAAATTCTCTTAAGTGAGGGAGAGTGTAGCACCCCGGAAATTTTAATCACATAAAAATTTAAATAAATAGAAATAAATAATTTCCATAATATTGGATTATTTAAAACATACGTACCATTATCGTGTGTGCTAAAACACATCAGAAAATTCCATAAAAATTATAAATCAACCCCACACATTATTCCTAAATGTTCCACAAAGAAATTTATGCCAAGAAAAATCGGATTAGCCAAGTTTAAAGTGTTTTGCGACTTATTATTGTAATTAATGAATAAGTCGAAAAATCATTATCACACGTACTTGGATGAGTCGGAAAACTAAATAAAAATCATATATGGAATTCAAATAATATCCTCTAATGACCCATCAAGAAATTTGGGTCAATAAAAATCATTTGGACTAGGTTTAAAAGTTATTGTGACCGATTATCCAAATTAGGAAACGAGTCAGAAAACCGTTAACACGAAAATACGATGCAACCATAAATTAAATAAAAATATTGGGGAGACTTCCAACATTATCTATTAATGACCCAATAACATGATTGGGTCAATGGACATCATTTGGCCCAATAATCAAATAAAACTAGAAAATGCATGGAAATTCGTAACTCTAAATAAGCTGAAATTAGAAAGAGGTAATTTGAGTTGAATTAGGATGCAATCATGCATTCTTGGCAACCCAAATTCGTGCTTAACTATGAGGGGAGGTTTCCTAATGCCTCACACCCTCAAAGGGAGGAAGAAATCCTTAAAAATAAGAAACTAACATGCCAATCCCGCAACCCTTCTTTCCTTGTTGCATTAGGACTCCTAAAACCCATAGATGCTTAAATACTCTCCACCCAAACCCTAGGGACGAGTTTAGAACTTGTTGGGGTCGTGTGGAGGAGCTCTTGGTGGCTGGAGAGTAGGAGATCAAGCATACCGAGCTCATCTTCTTCCCCCATTCATCTGCTACGACCTGCACAAACCACCTTCTTGAAGCCGATCAAGGGTAGGCCAAACCTAAACCAAACCTTGCAAGGCTTATACCCTGGAAAGAGGGTCAAGTCTACATTCTAACCCAAGTGGAATGCCCAAATTCCATGCAGTATACTTGGAGCAGTAAGCGTTCTCCTCCAAGTGGTCTGAGCACAGGTTTTCTGGAAAAAACGGGACTTCTTCAACACAAAAGGTAGGTTTTCTCGGGCCAAAACTTAACTTATCCTATACCAATGTGTAGAGCATCAAGTTAAATTTTGTTTCCCACTGGTTTCATCGAATTTCATTGAGTAGATTTTGAACAATAAGCGTTTTGCCAAAGTCGCGCACTGTTAGGGCTTTTCCCGTTCTTTGTAAGTTGTATGGGATTCAAGACTGAATTGGAGTAAACTCATAACATGAAAGTTATTCTACTAGTTGTCCTCATCAGGTTTTATGTCGAACATTTTGTCTAAATCTCATTAGTTAGAGAGTTATAAGCATGTTAAGAGGGTTGCTGCATGAAACTATGTCTTCAGGTTACACTTGTCTTCTACGTTGAGTTTGACTTGATTAAAGCCTGTCAAAACCCTCATTATTTTCTAATTTTGATTTACTGGAAGTACCCTTGCATGTCTAGGACAGTTTAAAACTGGTTTCGTTATTTTTCATACCCTGTGCAAATTGTTCTCTATTTTAGAATCACCTTGTGTCAATATAAGACAGTTCTGGACCGCAATCCAAGAACATGTCCTTTCTCTGCAGATGCCAGGCACGGACCCTGTGAACGCGACGGCCCGATAGGCCGCGTTCACAAGGCCATCGCGATAGAGCGCACTGTCGCGATCGGATCACGACCGGACATGTCGTCGCGATCGGATCGCGACCGGACATGTCGTCGCGATCTGCCTACTTGTTCTGTCATGCCTGTCGCGACCTGTACAAGGCACTGTCGCGTTCTGTTCCCGACCCGTCGCGATCCTTACTGGGGTTTGTCGCGACCTGGCCCCGGGCCTGACAGCCCTGTCGCTTTCCTTATATGTACCTGTCGCGATCTCAGGATTTTTTATTAAACCCCCACTTACCATCTTGCAAACCTAACCGCTATACCCGAGGTCTGGTTGATGTGATATTTAGTGTGTAATTCACATGTTTTGGGTCTGATCAATGCATGATGGTTATTTAATGGCTTAAAAGTGATTAATCCATTTAAAAGCTTTAATTACATGAATGCTATTCTAAGTGCTCCTTAAATGTTATGATCCATTCATGCTACTTATGATTTAATCTTCCTACTGTTCTACCATGTTTAAATGATAATGGTTATCATAAAATCTTGCAAACCATGATTAGTTAAAGTGCATAGTTTTATTCTATGTTATATTGTCAAGTGCCTCCTGCGAGTTTGAGACCGATGGTTTGTGAGTTGAGACACGCGTACATCACTACACACTTACATGTCTAGGTAGCCCTTTCTTGGGAATTTGGAAACTCTCTACCGGTCATTCCGAATTGGTAGACTAAAGACCTTTTCTGCAAGGCCTCCGTAAATCTCCTCTGACTATGGATTCCCACATGGCCGACGAGTTGGTTGTACCATTGAAGTTCCCTGGAGATAGCGTGCACTTCCACTCTCGTCTTGTTCTCGTGAGTGTGATTTACAATCTAGACTAAACCCATTAATGCTAAGATTGAACTAAAGTATAAATCGTACCGTTATGTTGCCGAATTTATCTCTTGACCATTGTTATCATGAAATCATGTTCAATTACTTATTACTTGTTCCCATCATCATCATGAACATGACATTACACCGACTTACTTATTGAAACTCTCATTGGCCATTATTAATGACTGTGGGTATCTACATTTAAAAATTTACATGAGATGCTGACAGGGCATGGCGTGTGTCTAAGGGCTCCAATCTAGCCCCAATGACGGCGAGTCATAGATATACTGTTAACCATGGGGTATAATGATTACTGGCGTTGCATCTGCGCTGGGAGTCTTACTTGCTTGTTGAATGATAGATACAATAACCACATACACGTGTCCTAGTGTACATTCTTGATGGATCTTTTCTCGGTGTACATTAGTGTCTACGTGCCTGATTAGTGTTACATGATCGTGCTCGTGCGTTCTTGCTTGCTTGCTTGCGTGATATGGCCATCCTGCATTTAATGCAATTAGTGATATCTTGCGTTCTTGACATCAAGTGAAATCTCGCGTGCTTGTACAAAGTGATCTATTGCTAGTTCTATCTTGTCATCTTGTTCACAAATCTTGTTCTATCATAATCACTCTCTCTAGCTTGTTTCATGTATCATGTTTTAACGAGTTTTACTCGTACTTGCATATCATTCATCGTACTTACCTAGTTCTAAATTGTTAATCACTTATATCATTGCCCGCACATTGAGATATAAATTTTACTGGGCTAGTTTGCTCATCCCCTACTTTTACCCAATCTAGGTGACTATGAAGTTCAAGAGGAAGAGCAAGTCGAGGATGGGAATGTGTCCGAGTGATGAGCATTCCAATTATGAGTCTATCTATAGTTAGTTTATTTTGAGTGTTAGAACAATGTAGTAGGAAGTGAGGTATTATGTACTTTTGCTTTTATTGAGTCTTAGTCCTGTAATAGTTTCCATTTGGAACACAATGAGTTGAGATTTGAATAAAAGATTAGTTGAGTTCAATATTTGGGCCCTATGATAATGTATGTTATTATACATTTAGTGCGTGCTAGCTAGAGGCATATTTGCCGACTGTTCACGTCTCGGGATATCGACTCGAATTCTTCAGACAACTAATATCCGCTGCGTAATTCTCAGGACGTGACAAATAAGGTTGTATTCAAGAGTTCAAGATAATGTGAACAATGATCTAGCAAGATGGTAACTTCATGAACAAGAGCAAGATAGCATGTAACAAGATGGTCATGTCACTAGCAAGCATTTTGAGTAACCCACTCGAAGCATTCCACAAGAATATCATGCAGGATCTACTGGTGCCTCATGCAAGTACGTCCTTTAGCCACTCGGGTTAAGGACCAACGCACAGTAGCAGGTAACAAGCAAGTAAGTTTATCACATGTAACAAGTACGTGCCATGCCAAGCACCAATCATGATTTCACACCACGCCAGGCACACGACTTTGTTAGGGGATCAACCTAACAATCAACTCCTGGGGTAACGAACATCTTTGGGAAAACTGGGCAATCAACACCTTGGGGTAAACAAGACTTTGTCGGGGGTGAATCCGACAATCACACCCATAGGTAACAGGACTTTGCCAGAATCTCCAGGACCAGATATGGGCCCTCAGTCTGGTTCGTATTGCGCAACACTGGCATGTGTCCCGATGAGCCCGTCGACTCATGGGTGACAAGAATGAGTTTTAAGTCCATGACTCCAATATCATTAATGTACTTCAAGAACGTATCACAAGAAGGCAATGTGTGTCAATAAGGATAGACTGGTCGAGAAAGTTCCGGACTATCATGTCAATAGTAATGATTATCGAGAGTGTCATGTCAATAATGATATAGAGTTCAAGGGTACGTTGGGAATATCAAGTCAAGAGTTCAATCCGGAAGCATAACGACACATTTACATAGATTGTATCTTTAATAACTTGGTTTCATATGTTATACTCGATCACTCCAAGAAAGTCAAGATGAGAAGAGAAAGATCTCGTCAAGAATGCCAAGAGAAGAGATATGTGCACAATAACTTTCGGGTACTTCATTGGTACAACCTGGTCATCGGCCATGTGGGAATCCATGGTCAGAGAAGACTTATAGAGGCCTTGGTCAAGGGGTCACTAGTCTGGTAAAAGGAATATCCGATGGAGAGTTCACCACAAGCCAAGAAGAGTCTTTCCTATCGTTCTAGAGTGTATGCGCATGCCGCGTGTGAGAATCGCTCTTGTGCGTGTGTGAATCTGATTATAGAAACTCCAGTTATGGAAACTCCATTTATGAAAACTTCATTCTTGACAAGTATCATGGGTGCTACATCAAGAACACTAATCATGCATGACCAATTTTAGCAAGTACTATGTGTTTTAGTAAGTTCGTTTACAAGGCAAGAAAGTGAATAATCGGTAGGTAGAGAGCATGATCATGAACTTAAGATCAATTAAAAATCATGTGAACATATTTTAACTTTCATATGGGTTGTTAAATGTATGATAAGACTTTATAGAACCTTCCTATAATAGATTAAACTCACACATGCAAGGAACGACACAAAATGACGAAAACCAAGATGTATGCCCCTTAGAAGGCAAATGCAGTCCCATCCCTTCACTTCCTTAGGTCATAACTCATTGATTTTTTATTTAAATATCACACTGAATATACCATATTGAAGCCCATTGAATGAGGAATCCAGCAAAGAAAACGGCTCATCAATCCGAGGTCTATAGAAAAAGTTATGGCTGATTAAGTGGACATAGGCAGAATTAGGCGACACATTGCCTGTCGCCTTCAGAACATGAAGGCGACCATCATCTTGTCGCCTTCTAAAGAAGACCACAAAATTATCTGATTTTTGGTATGGGTCATGACCATGATGTTGTCGCGTTCTGGTAGCGACGTGTCGACCTATCGCCACCTGAATATGACGTTTGGGTTGCTTTTTCTACCTATTTCCAACTCCGACTTGGATTGGGTTTGACACTTGTGGGTTTGAAAAATCAAAACAAATGCTAGGGTGATCCAAATAGAGTGAAACCAACTTTCTTAGTTAGAGTACTTCCAATAATTTGTACAGTAATGAATAATCATGAAACAAAGGTCGTTTGACTATGTAATAAGACATATTGTGACTGTCTATGTGAATCTGACATAGTGCTCATGTTCGGGCTAATACTCTAAGTACGGTCAACTAAAATTGGATAAACCAGTGCCAAATGAAAGTAGACTCAAAGGATAACAAGTTCTATGTTGAACACTTGCTCCACAATCGACTCCACAAAGAGGTATGGAACTCCTAAGACAAGGCAAGGTTAAATTGCGACTGTACAGCGTCAAGATCATGCAAGATTTAATTCGTGAAACTCTCAAGATAAAAATTGGGGAAAACAGTAAGAACATGATCTATACATATGAATGCAAGCATGAACAAGTTTAATTAGAGTTTGGCATGGAGATGTCCTACCTTTGGAGTTAAATAATATTCGCTCTCCAGAAAGCCCTAACTCTGACCGCCTGGAGGAAAACACTTAAATACACCCGATTCACTGGATGAAAATTGGGCAAACCAGTGGGATTAGGAACTAGACTCTAAGAGCTTTCCAAGTATGTATGGTTTGCATATTTTGGTCAAGGTTTCACTAACCTTTGGTGATGATCTTGAAGAGACTCAAGTGCAGGTAGTTGCAGATCCGAGTTGGGAAGAGCACGGGATTTCTCCTTGCTCCAGCCTTCTCCTTGAGATCTCAAGCCACCATTGCCTCCAAGAACACCTCCCATAACCCTAGGGGTCGTCCCATGGGAGAGAGAGACTTTATTTATAAAGAGAGGGGCCTTTAGTTGCCTAATTAAATTAGGAAACCTTTATGCATGAATTTAGGTATACCTTTCCTCAACTTGGAGATTTCTCTGCCCAATTCATGATGGAATTGGTATGGAAGCTTACCTTAGGTGGTAACCACGAATTTGGACTTGGTTTGAAGTCTAATGATGGTCTATAGGGTGAGAATTTACCCTATCATGGTCCATTAGTGAATATTTCCGAATTTCGGGTCATTTTCCTAGCATGAATTTATTTGTGGTCCAAAGGACATCCTTTGGCCCATTTCTTTCATTGGATTGTCAATACCCATTGTTTGAAGTCCAACCATAATTTTTATTTTAATTTATGACCCCTTTATGTATATGTGATAATGGTTTTTCGACTTATTCCTTAATTAAGATAATAAGTCACAAAAATTCTTAAATTCAATCCAAAAGATTTGTATTGGCCCAAATTTCTTTATGGGTCACTAGAGAATAATATTTAAAGTCTAACTATGATTTTTACGAAATTTTTAGATGTGTTTTTATATCTGGGATAATGGTGTGTACGCATTTAACTAGTTTTAAATTATTAAGTGGTCATATTTTCTATTTATCTCCAATTTTCAATCATTGAAATTTTCGGGTTGCTACATGTAAGTACCATGGTTTATGCATTGCCGAGTTTGGTGGTCCGGCACTGTTTTGGAATACCTCTGCAGTCGGGTACCCTAGGTTCTGTGTGAGCCCGATACGTGTGTTTGTTGTGCTCGGGGTTTGTCCAGATACGTGTGTTGTACCGTTGAGGTCTGTGTCGTCTGTCCTAGACACCCTCACTCCTGTGTTTGAGTTGTACGTCCGGCTGAGGGAAAGACGACAGTGGGACAACGACTTGTGAGAGTTTGTGTTTGGTCGCTTGTAGCGCGCTCATAGTTGGGGGTACGGACACCAGTAGTCGACACTGGTCCCCAGCTAGTCCTGTTTTCCAGTGCCTCACTTTAGGGAGCTTAGGCCAGAGTCCCTAAAGGTGTCAGGCATGGGCCTGCAGGTGTGTGTGGTCTGCATGTGTGGTGTTGTTTGGTCTCCACTGTTCTTTGGCTTTACTATGTGGTTGTGGAGCGGCAGTTGGACCTTCCGTCCGTGACTGCGAGACTGAGAGGTAGTTCTTGTGTTGTGTTGTCCAGGTTGGATACTGGCGTCATGAACCAGTAGTCCGTTCCCGTATGGTGGCGTTGTTCCTTTCCGACTCGTGCTTTGCCAGTGGTCGTGGCTTGTGTGCAGTGACTCTCGGGTTGTGGTTTTACCCGTTGAGGTGTGCCCTGGTATTGCACAATTGTAGTTGTGGTTGGTGAGCGGTGACTCACTGGTTATAGTTTGACTCGTGTGGTGTGCCTTGTCATTGGCACAGTTGTGATAAGGTTTCGCCCATGGTAAAGTGCCTTGTGGTGACACTGGTTTGGTTGTGGTTTCCGTGGTGGTATCTCGTGGTGGTAGGTACCTATACCCTTTGTGGGTACCTGTTTCTCGTGGTACATGGTTTACCAGCCTTTTAAGATGTTGTGGTGGAGCTGTGCTCTGTGGAGGTCGTGTGGTGAGACCTTCCACTTGCTATGTTTTACCCTTCCTTGGGTAAACTTCCGAATAAGGTTATATTGTGTGAAGGATTGGCGTCATGGTAGCCAGTCCTGTTACTTAAGTGTGATATTCGATATATCATGATTTTGGGTATAGTGGACTAGCTCTTGGTTAGCAGTCCTGTTACCTATGTGTTTGAGGTTTGCCTGTGAAGCTTGTAGCCTAGGCAGTGGTTTGCCCGTGTGGCTTATAGCTTAGGCGACTCATTGTTGAGGTAATGTGCCTGTGAGGCTTGTGGCCTAGGCGTTTCAGTTGTTGAGCGGACTAGTAGTGCTGTGCTAGTCCTGTGGTTTCTCTTTCTTTCCGAAGAATATGTATTTGTTTATGAATTATTGTTAAACCTGTTATTTATTATAAATGTTGTGAGCATGCCATGGTTTGGCTTTTAGTGTTGCCAGTGAGACCCTCTGGGGTTGAGGTTCTTCTCTGTTGTGTGTGGTTTTCGGGTGGTCCTCTACTGAGCCTGTGACTTGTTGAGGCTCACTCCCCTACAGTTCTTTTCAGGGCTTGCCATTTGTGTGGCTTGTGGAGACGTTGTGGCAAACTTGTACCACCAGCAGTTGAGTTGTAGCTGTGTTTTGTGAGCTTGTGCTCCCTCGGGATATGCCCCAGGTAGTTGTACTTTTTAATTGGACATGTAATAATGTATTGAGACAGTTGTACAATGTGGTTTACAGATATGAGCACATGTACTTTCTTGTGTCTTATACTGTAGTTGCTGTCTTTTATATTCTTACTAAACACGTGTGTGAGATATCCCTTGCGAGACTTCGGTCCGTTCACGGTAGATGGATCTGGATATGGAGCCTTAATAGGCATAAATATCCAGGGCCGTCACATCCTTTGTCAGTGTCATCTAAACTGACAGGTTTCCAGGTTTTAAGGATAGATTGTCCCAGACACACTGCACGCCGAATAGGTGTCCAGTTCTCCTTTATTGCTCACCTACCCTCATACACTTTAAGGATAGTACTTTTCTCTTTAACAGATAAATGTCTTGTAAATCATTTACTTTCTCTCTTCTCTATCTAATACTTTATTCAATTCAAGACTAACCATGAAGAGGAGAAAAGACTTTGTATAAATATGGTGCTTGCAAACATTTATTGTGGCTGTCAATAGGAGCATGCAGCTACACATATAGCCAAGAAGCCGTTGACACAAATGACCCAAAAGATAAACTTCTCAAAGCTCCTTTTGTGCCCCAATGAATAAAATTCAAAGGGTTACATTCCAACGTATAGCTGAAGATTCTAAATAGATTTTGAAGACTATATAAGAAGCCGAAGTTTGGATGAACATGACATACATATATACATGCTCACATAGAGATACATACAGAAACACTCAAGAGAGCCACTTGAAAAAGAGCAAAAGCAAGAGCTTTCTGTAAAAACAAAGTACTCCAAACATTTAAGATCTTAATTGCTCAACCAGTCTATCATTAGGTGGATTAGAATTACCAAATCAATTCTTAGGATCCACTCTTGGATCAGAAAGAGAGAAGTGTTTCAATTCTTCTTTCCTTAAATCTCTTTCTGTTCATCTGTGCTTGCTCATCTTCAAAACAACACTTAGTCTGTAATCTCTTTGAGTTGTAACCGACAGGGGGTTTGTTCCCTGTGTGTTTCATTTTGATAGAAGGGAAGACCTACTATAGTAGGAGGAGTGTTATATCTGTTTGGTTTAAGGGAAGACTTGATTGGGAGCAAGTGGTTGTAATACCCCTTTTTGAAGGGAAGACCAAGTTTTCTTGGTGGTTAGTGGAAATCACAAAGTGTGCTTGGGGACTAGATGTATGACTCCTAATTGAGAGGAGGTCCGAGCCAGGATAAATCTCTTATGTATTATTTGTGATTATGTCACACCCCTGATTTTAGCAATGGAATTAAATCGAGAACGCAACGAACAAACAAGCATTCAGAAGCCGTAGACAAATGGCTGATATCAATAGGGCCCATAATTCATTAATCAAAACTCATTTATTCATCATAAGTAATCGTTACAATCTCTAAATGTCAAAATAAGGACAACTCTCCACTACTAGTCTCATCTATCTCTCAAAGAAAGACTAAATTACAATGATTACTAATCTCTCACTAACTAGAATAAAGAAAGACTCTCTAAAGTGTACTTCATGCTCGGCGCACAAGTCCCATCATTAAACATACTCCTCATCTTCACTACCAGAAATGTTAGGAAGCAGGTATGAGCAAACTAGCCCAGTAAGATTTATATCTCAATGTACGGGCAATGATATACGTGATTAGCATTTTCAATAAGTAGAATCTCTACAAGAACATGATGACTAGACATGCATGACATTACTAACAAGTTAACTAGCTGAACATAGTAGAATAATCAACGGATATCATAGCGAATCATGTACTGACTTTCATAAGCATTGGACAAGGAATTCAAGAATGAGATTGTATCACATAAACAAGAACTGGCCATATTCACAAAAAACACATGATCACATTGTCAAACATATCATATCAAACAAGGCACATTCACACAAATCTTGCACACATGCTGGTGCCATACCACGCACCGCAAGTCCATACTCCCGCGGTTAATAAGTACGTTGGGGTGCTCCTCCCCAGGACCAGACATGGCCCCTTATTTGCACAGGCATTGGTCATTGGACCGAAGTCCCACATTGTGCCGATTAAACATATACATATTATGACCACAGATTTTCAAGACAAACACACAGTAATAAGGACAAGGATCTTTCATGGAGTTTAAAATATGACAATAGCTCGAGAGATCAATTGGATAGCATGACGGCTTATTTTAATTTTCATAAACTTAAATGTCTTGACAATAGTATAGAAAAATGACAGATCGTATACGGAACAAGTGCTCTCTATCTCCAGGAAACTTCATGGTACAACCAGCTCGGTCTCTATGAGGGAATCCACAGAGTACGAAGACTTATAGAGGTCTTAGTGGAAAGGTCGCTAGTCTGCCAATACAGAATGATCAACAGAGAGCTTCCAATCCCCCAAGAAGGGTGTGCCTATTGTGCAAGCGTGTAAGTGTTGTGACTCAAAGACTTTTCTAACTTATGCATGCAAAGAACGGTAGTATATGCAATAATTGGAAAACATATCAAATAAGGAAAGTCCAAATTCGGAAAGTCACAAAATAGCAAGGATCATTAAAGGAAAGCTTTAAACAGAGCAGGTCCATCTCTAAATATAGCATGTTCTCTTCAAGCAGGTTTATGGCACAACTTATAGCATGACATATTTAACATTAAGTTAGATCATAAGGACAAAGAGGCATAATCAAAGGAAGAGTATGATCAATCACTTTCATATAGAGCATTAGAATCATATTCACGTTATTAACACTTTTAACATGTGTTTGATAGCTTTTAGGGTCTTGGGTGCACACAGACATAAAGGACAATGTAAGGAGGCATACAATAACAAAAAAATCAAGGTTTGTCAAAGTAAGAAGTCTTTGGTACACAGTAAAATCGCGTTGGAACTAGTGTTGCACTTTAAGGAGGGTTAACATATTAAAAAAGGATGAAAATAATTTTGGGTCTAAATCGCGACCACTTACCAGACAACTTTTTCTAGTCTTATAGTGGATCCTCAACTTAGGCTTACATGAAAATTGAGGGGTAAGGTGGGTGGGAAAAGTTGTCAAAATTGCGTCCACTTAGTTGGACGCGGTTCACATATGACCTGAAAACCGAAATGACATGCAAAACGATACATGTCAAAGTTAGGGTCGGCTTCAAATTCGTGATGAGATGATCAGACGCGATTAAAAACACCTCAAATTCGTGACCACCTCAATTTTCGTGTTTTAGTGGCCTTAAACTGCGTCCACTGGACTAGACGAGATTCAAGTGCTCAACCTGAACGTGGACTGGGTTGCGCGATCTCACGTTTTGGCTTAAAACTCAAGGTTCTAAGGATTTTTAGATGAAATGTTTACCATGAAACTTGTTGGAAACTTGGAGAACAAAAATCCTATGGCTTTGGCTTCATACAATTTGACCTAGGGATGCGTAAATTATGGGGTTAACAAGAAAAACCCTAAAACTACGCGACGATCACAAAACACTTAATACTCTTTACTCACACAATAAAAATTGGGAAATAGGGGCAAATGAAAGTAGACTCGAAGAGATTTTAGATGGTATATGCCATGTTAAGTTTGAGCCCAAGATCACCTACCTTTAGTTGCTTCCAACACCTAGGTCTTCACAAGTCGAAGTAGGGGTAAAGGGGGATGGAGACTCCTCAATCCTTGCTCTTAGGCCGCCTGTCTTGCTCCTGAAGGTTCTTCCCACATCCAGAAATGAAGAGAACATGCTAAATTCGGCCATAGAGGGTCTTATGATGGTTTTATAATGCTAGCTATGGCCAATTCTGAGTTTGGGTTTCTAAATCTTATGGTAGTCCTACCATGACTAGAACTACCATATGAAGCTATTTCCATCTTAATCCAACACCAATTAGCAAGTAGTAGAGAGAAAATTCATGCTCTCATGTTGGGCTTAGGTTTGGGTCATGATAAATGGCCCAATTAACTCATGTTTCAGCTTAAATGACCAATTTTACTAATGGGTATTGGGTTAATACAAATTTTAAACATTATTTCCTTTTTTGCTTGACCACCTATTGGCCCAATAAACATGATTTGACCTCAAACATCTATTTCACTTTAGTTAGTTATATGAAATAATAGGTTTTCGACATTATTGGGTTTTATCACCTTAAGTCAGAGTTTATGGTTTTATTAACTCAAACATGTTTGTCTGGCCCTAATTTCTTTACTATTATTTGTATTCCTTTATTTAGTTGGTCATCATAACTCTTCGTGTGATTCTGAGTTGGTTTTATACCTACGATAATCGCTTTTGTCTTAAGACGTTGTTCAGCATTGGCCAACCCAGTTCATGTCTTGACCCATTTTCTTTATTACTCCTTGAAATTTATAGTTTAGTGTCCGAACATAAATTTTCATTTCATTCTGTTGAAATGTCCTGCATGTGATAATGAGTTTTCTTATTTATTTATATTTTAAAATTTTGGGTTGCTACAAATTATTTTCTGTCAAGATACAATTGTTTCACACACAACACACAAAATACTAACATATCTGTTTAGTGTTATTTCAGATTCAAATATTTTAATTTGCAGAAAGTCCTATTCACCCCCCCCCCTCTAGGACATTTTAGATCCATCTAGATCTAACAAGTGGTATCAGAGCTGTGTCTTCTCAGAAGAATCAAACGATTTGAGAAGAGATGGCAATAGAAATGCAGAACACTGAAGGTCAATCCATTAAAAGGCCACCATACTTTGACGGTGAAGATTACCAATACTGGAAGATGTGAATGAAATGCTTCTTATGTGGTACAGACTTTGATCTATGGCAGGTATTTGAACAAGGTGATTATGTCATCATTACTGAAGCTTTATCTCAGTTGTCCTTAGATGATAAAAAACATATGTCTTTAAACTATAAAGCTAAAAACTATCTCTGTTGTGCTTTGTCTAAGAAAGAATTTAATTGAGTATCTGCATGTAGATCTGCTAAAGAAATGTGGGACAAATAAAAAATAACTTATGAAGGTACCGACAAAGTTAGACAAACCAGAATAGATATTCTTATTTCTCGATATGAACAATTTAGAATGGTACCATGTGAAAACATTACTCAAATGTATAATAGGTTCACTGGTATAAAATGGACTAAGTTCATTAGGTAAAAACTATACAAATGAAGAAACAATTAGAAAAATTCTCAGATCATTAACTCAATCTTGGACTCCTAAAGTAACTGTTATAGAAGAAGCAAATGATCTAACTGAACTCTCTATAGAAAAGTTAATATGATCACTTATGGCTCATGAAATTAACATGGAAAGATTCACTAAAAGTTCTTTGAAAAAGAAAATGTCTAATGCGTTGAAAGCTATAGCCTCTCCTTCCTCCTCATCTGAAGATACAAAGGAAAATTCTGAAGATAGTGATGATGAAGCAATGCTATCAAGAAGACTCCAGAGAATTCTCGCCAAGAAAAAGAAGTATAGATCTAAGAGATACTTCAAGAAGGACAAAAAGAGTAAAGAACCAACATGCTATGAATGCAAGCAGCCAGGTCACTTCAGATTAGAATGTCCTCAGCTCAAAAGGAAAGATCCAACTGAGAGGTATCACAAAAAGAAAAGTAAGGAGAAGAAACACATGAAATACAAGAAGGAAGCAATGGCGGCTACTTGGAAAAATGAAGAAGTTTCAAACTCAAGCTCATCCAACTCATAATCAGAAGAAGATCAAGTAAATCTAGCCCTCATGGCATGACTAGATCAGATAAATTCTGAAACTTCATTTACTTTATGTTCAGAATTTGATTCAGATAATTTAGAAGATGCATTCAATGAATTGTATGAAATATACAAAAGTGTTGACATACTTCGCAGCGGAAACGTAGTAATAAGAGAAGATCCCACAGATGTAGATAGACGGCTACCAGATTCGCCTATATAGATCCACACCTTATATCTGAGGTCCGGCGATGACGAACCTCCGTCAGCCGATACCCAAAAGAGAATACCCGATGTCCCACACTTGGGACAGTACCTTCTCACATAGAGAAGACTACACCTGCAAGACACACTTACAGACTCACTCTCTCACACACATGCATGCCAATGGGATCCACAAGGAAGATTCACTTGTGGATGAGAAATGAGATGCACTGGGTGTGCATGGTACGACCCTTCCCTTTACCTCTGCCGGGGTATTTATAGGGACAGGGTGTGAGGAGGAGGTGGTAGAGGCGGCGAGTGGGGAGGCGGTAGCCTCTGCCGCCTGGAGAGGCAGCAGAGCTGTGGCGGAGCTACTGCCACGCGGCAGCAGCCCTCCTCGCCAGTACGCCTCGCGTGCTGGCGAGACCCCCACCGCTCAGCGCGCCAAGCACGCTTGCGCACGTGGGAGACGCCAACGCGCCCCTACGCGTTGGCGTCGCCCCCTCCACACGCGAGAGGCGGTGCAGGTGGGCGGGCCCCACGCGGGGCCCAATGGGCAAATGCCCAACAATCTCCCACTTGCCCATTTAGGGTTCAATGCCCACTTACCCACACAGGGTTGACGGCGCACCCAACATTCTCTATGGCATTCGACATCAACGGTCATACCGAAAATAAGGCGTGCAACCTCTGTGAGATTTGCCGAGTCACCAACAAGCGTTCCATTAAGTCGTCATCTACTAACGGAACACTTAATCTCAATATGTACCTCAGGCTCTTAATATTCACCTGATTCTGATACTCCGTATCTCTTAGAAGGCAGTATCAAATCCAAAAGCATAACACTCATGACTCTATTACCACATAGGAAACTGAGTCTCGCGGCCGGGATATGAGTAATTAAACATGGTGAAATAACAAGATACCTTCCCTATGCCGCTCGTGCCAATTCAATTTGTCTTAACCGCTTTCCTAGACATGTTCCGCTGGACGGTATCATCCATCGCCCTAAGTAACATGCTAAAGTAGCGACATTAAGCTTCCTTGTCATGGCACAACGCTGCAGGTCACTAGGGGTACATCGGGAATCACTAACAAACGTGATTCATGAGCTCACACAATGATGAAGAGAGAACCATTCATCATTCTCATATGCAGTTGTATATTACACATGTGGTATGATTCACATGCTGCGATGTTCCTCCATTCATATGGGCGTGTCAAATAACACCGCACGGATGCAAATCCAATTGTAACAAATACAATTGACCAGAGTCCCACAAACCAGTCACTCTCATTTAGCGCCCTTTTGCGACTCACATATCCGGATCTAACAGGCTACACAGGATTATAACAATAATCCACATGGTCAATCTGAACTAATTCAGATTTCATCTCGGCCTCAGCCAAGGTGGCATACTCACAAGACTCAGGATATTGTGCTCGACCTCTAGTCATCTAGAGTTCCACAACATCAAGTGCCTCATCTTTGCTCCCTATCAATAAGCGCCAAAGGCGGATCACCCGTGTGAGAGGGCTGATCCTCTTAGCCTGGTGACACTCTAACAATGTATAAAGTAATCATTTGTTCACATAAATAACACTTTATGATGAACAAAACTTTAATGATGTCAAAACATTGTAAATTACTATAATTTACAAAGACCCATAGATCCACAATGGGTCACAAAACTTTCTCTGGCTAAAGGTTTCATTAGTAGATCTGCTATCATTCTAACAGAACTAATCTGACGAAGCACCACTAACCATTTTGCCACCAAATCCCTAATGTAGTGGTAACGAATATCAACATGCTTCGTTCTGCCATGAAATTTGGAATCTTTGGCGAAGGCCAATGCCGAGGTACTGTCAACATATAACAGTACACCCTCATTCTGATGAGGTGTAATCGCCAAATGCTGCAACAAACTTTGCAACCAAATCGCCTCTTGGCTAGCAGCAGAACAAGCAACATATTCGGCTTCCATCATGGATAGGGCAATGCAAGATTGCTTCTTGCTACTCCACGAGATAGCTCCACCAGCCAACAGGAACATAAAGCCTGAAGTGGACTTATGCTTATCTCGGTCACCAGCCCAATCCGCATCACTATAGCCGATGATTTTCAGGTCGCCACCCTTGTAACGTAGTGCATAATCTGACGTCCCTCGCAAATACCGTAAAATCCTTTTAACGGCTTTCTAATGCGCGAGACCAGGGTTACTTTGGTAACGACTTACCAAACCTACTGCGAAGCTAATGTCTGGCCGAGTACACAACATAGCATACATTAGACTTCCAATCGCAGCGGCATATGGCACACTAGACATACTTTCTATTTCTTCTTTACTCTTGGGGCATTGACAAGTACTTAGGACACATCCTTTATCAAGTGGAGTATCAATGGGTTTAGAATTGTGCATTCGGAAACGCTTCAGAATCTTATTAATGTATGTCTCCTGGGACAAACTCAGTGACCTTTCCGAGCGATTCCGCACAATCTTCACTCCGAGCATATAGCTTGCTTCACCCATATCTTTCATCTCAAAGACGGAAGATAACCACCTCTTAGTGGCATCGATCAACTCCATATCATTTCCAGCCATTAAAATATCATCAACATATAATGATAAAATGAGGAGACTAACTCCCACTCGCTTACAATACACACAATGGTCCTCTTCAATCATCTTAAAACCATATGAGATAATAGCCTTATGAAATTTTATATACCACTGTCTAGACGATTGTTTCAATCCATAGATTGAACGCTTGAGGCGGCAAACTTTTTGCTCCTCTCCTTTAGTCTCAAAACCCTCTGGTTGAGCCATGTATATTTCCTCGTCTAGTTCTCCATTGAGAAATGCAGTCTTTACATCCATTTGGAACAATTCCAAGTCGAGATGCGCGACAATGGCTAGAATAAGATGAACAGATGAGAATCTCACCACTGGTGAAAAGGTCTCATCATAATCTATACCCTCTTTCTGGCTATAACCTTTCGCCACAAGTCTTGCTTTATACTTGTCAATAGTCCCATCAGCCTTGCGTTTAAGCTTGAAAACCCACTTGTTTCCAATCGCCTTACGCTCAGGTGGAAGATACACTAACTCCTAGACTTCATTCTGTGCCATTGAAAGAATCTCCTCTTGCATGCCAATTTCCCATTCTTTCCTAGATGATGACGCAAGAGCTTCCTGAACAAATCTAGGCTCTTCATCATCCGTGGGTTCACAAAGAAGTACCTCATTGTCAATTTCAAAAAATCGACGAGGAACATACCCACGCTTGCTACGACGTAAAGAATCTTGACTTTCTATTGGTGCACTCCCGCTGGACGCACTCCTACTAGACTGACCATCCCTATCATTTTTGGCAGACATTGGTATGGGAACACATTCCCTCCCTTCGCCGGAAGATGGTAGGATGTTTAATTGTTCATCTATTTCAAAAAGATCAAGATTCTTCTCATTGTCGCCAAGACTAGGAAATTCATTCTCTAAGAAGACAACATCTCGGACCTCACGCTCTATCATTCCTCCATTTGGATGATGTCCATACATGACATAACCTATTGAGCTCTCAGGATATCTAAGAAACATAGACTTTTGAGCTCTAGGGCCAAGTTTCCCAAACTTACTCGTCATGTGATGAACATATCCAGCTGATCCCCATAGACGTAAACAATTTAAGTCTGGTTTGTGACCATGCCACAATTCATATGGGGTAGAAGGAACTGATTTAGATGGCACTCAGTTAAGAATGTAGGCAGCAGTTAACAGAGCATCTCCCCAAAAAGACATTGGCAAATTTGCCTGTGCCATCATTGACCTAACCATGTCTAGCATTGTTCTATTCCTTCGTTCTGCAACACCATTTTGTTGCAGCATATATGGAATAGTGAGTTTCCGACGTATACCTTTTTCTCACATAATGCTTGGAACTGATCCAACAGATATTCGCATCCACGGTCTGTCCGAAGAGCTTTGACACTCCTCTCCTTCTGATTTTCAACTCTAGCTAAGAAATGCTTGAAACAATCCAGCACTTCATAGCGATGAGCAATCAAATAGACATATCCGTACCGCAAATAATCATCAATAAATGTGAGAAAATAGTAATATCCATGCCAAGCTCTGACACTCATGGGTCCACAGACGTCAGAATGGATTAATTCCAATGGTTCGGAGGTTCTAACAGCTTTTCCAAAAGGCTTACGACATGCTTTTCCTGCCAAGCAGGGCTCACATATGGGAAAGTTGACCTTAGCGAGAGACCCTAAAAGGCCTTCTCTAGCTAATCTAGCCATTCTATCTTGTCCAATATGGCCTAAACGAGCATACCATGTCACATAATCTAAATCTTTTTGAGCTAACGTAGGCATAACTATAGAAGAGGAATTAGAAAAGTTGTCAATCAAATCTAAGATATAAAAACCATCACGTAGCAATGCATGTCCATAAAAGACATTATCCAAGATAATGGTTACAAGACTGCCAGAAAAGGATAAACAAAAACCCATTGCTGACAAAGTTGAAACTGACAAAAGATTATATTGGATTCTAGGCGCATATAGTACATCACTTAAAAGTAATGTACGTCCGTTCGCAAAATAGAGTTAGTATGAACCGACTCCACAGACTTCTTCACTGGCACCATTGCCCATGAAGACTCTTTGCATGCCTTCTGGAATCCGATGATAATCCACAAAACCCACTCGATCCATCGTTATATGTTTTGTTGCTCCTGAATCCACGATCCACACAGGATTAGGATGAGCAGTCAAAATATGTGTACAGACAAATGTACATGGAGAGCAGGGGAAGTGAGTTACCTTTTTCGGCTCAGGACACTCATGAGCGAAATGGCCTCGCTTTTTGCAGTTAAAACACTTCAGACGGTTTTTGTCTTTCTTGCCGCCACGCTTCCCACGTTGGCGCTTGAAAGCTTTATCCTTGATGGAATCTGGTGCAGCGTCTGATCCTTTGTCCTTCTTTTGCGACCCCTTTTTCTTGAAGCATCTGCTTCCCTGAGCGACATTAGTAACAGTGCGATGCACAACCTCGCGCTCTGCTTCTAACTCCACATGTCAAGATATATCAATAAAATTTTTGATATTCTCATTGTGAGTCAGAATTTGCTTCAAGTGGGTCCAAGCATCTGGCAAAGATCTAATCACTGCTTGCACCTGCTGTTCATCAGTGAGATCATGACCTGCAGCCTTCAAATCACGGACCATAGATGAAATCACCCTAAGGTGTTCACCAACCGTGTGTCGTGAGTCCATCCGATAGGTCTCAAATTTCAAAACGAGAGCCCTTAATCGGGTGACTGAGGTCCCACCAAAAATGAACTTCAATTGATCCCACAATTCTTTAGCAGTGCCGCAGTTCTCAAACTAGCCAATAAGATCGTCGGCCATAGAGCTTAACAAAGTAAAGCGCGCACTACGATCTTTCTTAAACCAAGCTACATAAGCTTCTTGGTCTATTTTGCTACTGCCCTCAATGGGCGGTGACAAGGAAAATATTGAAGCTAAATCTTGTTAATGGAGAAAAATCTAACATCATCATAAAATCAGAAATAGAAAACTATAAGAACAACTCACTGAAACCAAAAGATCAAACAATTTATCATGTGAAGATTTAAAAGTAAAAAATAGTAAGATCATGGAATTAGAAAATAAGCAAAATGAACTTAAAGATAAAGAAAAATTGAAATAAGAAAATGACTACTTAAGAGCATATAGACAAAATAACTAAGTGTAAAACATCTTTATTAGTTAGACTAAAAGGTGCCAGAACAGGAAAGAAGAAGTATGGAGTAGGATATAACCACCAATAAATGTAGAGAAAATCATTTATCCTGAACAATATCCAACTCCTAACTTTTTAAAATAAAGCCTAATTGGAAAATATAGAAAAGTAGATCAACATCAACATAAATAGAAAATGAATAAAATGAGAACACAAATACAGAATGCATATAGTCTATGTTGCTCTCATTGTAACCAGTTAGAACACACCATAAGCACATGCACCACTAGGCACTTACAGTGGATTCCGAAAACTAACCAACAAGGACCCAAGAAAATTTAGGTACCAAAAGTCTCAAATTAATTTTGTGTGCAGGATCGCCTGAGAGCATCCAAATGGTATTTGGATAGTAGGTGCTCGAGACATATGACAGATGATAGAAAGCTATTAGAAGTGAAATTGGTCAAGTAACATATGGAGACAATGGAAAATGAAACCTTATTGGATATGGAACAATTAGAACGAAGACCAAAGATTTAATAAAAGATGTATTATGTGTTGAAGAACTCAAGCATGACCTCATCAGCATCAGTCAACTTTGAGACAAAGGTAACTTAGTCAAATTTCAGAATGACAAGTGTATAATTCTAAAAGATAAGAAAGTAGTCTTTGAAGCTCACAGAGTGAAGAATCTGTATACACTTCAACAGGTAGAATTGAAAGAAGTCAATCTATGTCTTGCAACTACCAAAAACGAAGAGACTGAAGACTAGGAAATGCCAGCACTTTAGTGATAAAAAAATTAATAAAGCATGATCTATTTGAAGGTCTTCCAAAACTCAAATTGAAGAAATTTGAAATCTGTATAGCTTGTGCAAAAGGGAAGCTGACCAAGAAATCTTTTCAGTCCAAGACAATAGTAACAACTACAAAAGCATTGGAACTCATCCACATAGATTTATTTGGACCAATAAGAACTGCAAGTCTTGGAGGAAAATATTATGGCTATGTTATTGTTGATGGTTACACAAGGTTCACTAGGATATCCTTTTTAGAAGCCAAGTCAAAAACATTCTCAGCCTTCCTAAAGTTTAGTAAAATAGTACAAAAGAACCAGAAGCAGGAAATCATCAGTATTAGATCAGATCATGGTGGAGAATTCAATAATGAAGACTTTGTTAGATTCTGTGAAGATAATGGCATTGGACATAACTTCTCTGTACCAAGAACACCTCAACAAAACGGTGTAGCAGAAAGGAAAAATATAACTCTGCTAGACATGGCCAGAATAATGCTCTCTGAATACAATCTACCAAAGTATTTTTGGGCAGAAGCAGTCAACATAGCATGCTATATAATCAATAGGTGCATGATTAGACCTATACTGAAGAAGACACCATATGAACTCTACAAGAACAAAAAGCCAAATATTAGTCATCTTCGGCCCTTTGGTTGTAAGTGTTTCATTCTGAATAATGGTAAAGAAAATTTAGGTAAATTAAACTCAAAAAGTGATGAAGGATTTTTATTAGGATATGTTTCAAAACCAAGATGATATAGAGTATTTAACAGAAAAACATTAGCAATTGAACAAACAATACATGTCTTATTTGATGAAACTAACCCTTCCATAAAAAGAGTAGAAGAAGAAGATATTATTGTTGAAGATCTGTGCATGAATCTGGAACAAGCTTCACTGGAAGAAGATGAAGAGAAAAATGAGGATCCTCTACTAGAAGAACTACAACAACAAGAACAAGCACATTAAGAACTTCCTAAAGAATTGAGGTATCATAAAGACCATCTAAAAGAAAACATAATAGGTGATCCTCAAGACAGAGTAAGAACCAGAGGTATGTCTATTCCTTGTGATTATACTACATTTGTATCACAAATTGAGCCTAGGACAATCAATGATGCATTGATAGATGAATCTTACATCCTAGCTATACAAGAGGAACTTAACCAGTTCCAACGCAGCCAAGTCTGATTTCTTGTGCCTAGACCTTCTGACCATCCAGTTATTGGAACCAAATGGGTATTCAGAAACAAAATAGATGAATCATGAGTAATCACTAGAAATAAGGCCAGACTGGTAGCTCAAAGATATTCACAAGAAGAAGATATTAATTTCGATGAAACAAATGCTCCAGTTGCTACATTACAGGCAATTAGAATTTTGTTAGCATATGCATGTTCTTTGAACATTAATTTATTTCAAATAGATTTGAAAACTATTTTTCTAAATAGTTTCATAAAAGAAGAAGTTTATGTTGAACAACCACTGAGTTTTGAAGATATTAATTATCCAAATCATGTCTTCCGATTAAAGAAAGCAATATATGGTCTAAAACAAGCTCCAAGAGCCTAGTATGAAAGACTGAGTGTTTATCTTCTATCACATGATTTTTCAAGAGGTAAAGTAGATAGCACCCTATTTATTAAGAACTTTTCAAAATAGATCATAATCGTTCAAATATATGTTGATGATATTATCCTTGGTGCTACAAATGAATCACTTTGTAAACATTTTGAAAACCTTATGCAAAGTGAATTTGAAATGAGTATAATGGGTGAACTTAATTACTTTCTTGGCTTGCAAATCAAGTAGACCAAGGAAGAGACTCACATTTGTCAAACCAAGTATATTTCATATTTACTTAAGGAATTTAGTTTTGATAAATGTAAGCCATTAGGAACTCCCATGAGCTCAAGCATAAAATTAGATAGTGATCCCATTGGCAAAAAGGTAGATCAAAAGATCTACAGAGGAGTGATTGGGTCACTACACTATCTAACTACTAGTAGACTAGACATAATCTTCAGTGTATGTTTGTATGCTAGATTTCAAGTTGATCTCAAGGAATCACACTTGAATGCTGTTAAAAGAATTTTTAGATATCTTATAAATACAAACAAACTTGGTTTATAGTATCATAGAGGTTCTGAATTCAACTTGCTTGGATATAGTAATGCTGACTATGCATGATGCAAAATAGACAGAAAAAGTACTAGTGTTACTTGTCAATTTCTTGTAGGATGCTTGATTTCTTGGTCTTCCAGAAAATAAAACTCAGTAACATTATCCATGACAGAAGCAGAATACATAGCAGCTGGAAGTTTCTGTACTCAACTTCTGTGGATCAAACATCAACTAGAAGATTATGGTTACAAACTAAACTCCATTCCAATGCTATGTGGCAACACTAGTGCGATTAACCTGACCAAGAATCCCATTCAGCACTCAAGAACCAAACATATTGAGGTTAGACATCATTGTATCAGAGATCATGTAAATAATGGTGAAATTTTACTTGAATTCATTGATACACCATCAATTAGATGATATATTTACTAAACTCTTCCTAAAGAACAATTTACTTCAATTAGAAGAGAAATAGGCATGTGTAAATCTAAATAACATAACAGTTTATGACTGAAAAAATCTAAGTATAGATTTCCAATCTGACTATCATCACTCCGACTCCAGTTACAATTCGTCTTCCTAATGTAAACGACAGAGTCAAAATTTGTAGTCGAAGTTTTGCAATCGACTTTATGTAGTCGAATTTGAGCAGTCGAAATACATATTAAAATAATTAGATAAAACTCATTTGTCTTTTTCAAAATCCTTATTTAATTCTTAGCCGTTGATCTTAAGATCCTTGTACCCTATTTATAAAAACCCTTCCTTTCTCATTCCCTCTCTACCACATTTGAAACATCTTTGACTCCTTTCATCTTTTTATTGGTTCCCGCTCTCATCCTTCAACTCCAGAGGAAACCGTGTTGTGCTCATCTCAAATATCTCATCTTATTTGAAGAAAGGTAGGTTCCTTAACCATATTTTGAACATCTCACTCCTTCTATAGAATCCTTCGAAGTCATTTCCTCCCTTTCCGTCCAGATGGGCTATTCTAGGGAACTCAATGCTTCGTTCTTCACCCCAGATCAGTTCTAGAAGTTTTCCTCCACCAAAGCCTTTGTGTGCCCCGGCAAAGTTGTTGACTTTTCTTAGATGACTGGCAAACTCAGTATTGTGTCAGAAACACTGGAAGCCATTGCCTGGAAAAGACTGTGTGAGATCCAGGACACAACTTATGCAGATGTTGTAAAAGCTTTTTATATTAGCCTAGTAGTTTTAGAAGATGGGTCACTAGAAGGATCTATTAAAGGCACCAAGGTCACAGTATCCGAAGCTATTCTATTAAAAATCTTGGACTGCCTCACATCAAGTCACGAGTTGAATGGGGCAGTTCCACCAGATAAATAGAGGCTAGGCATTATTGGTGAGAAAGGTGTTATTCAAAAGAAGGCTCTTCCATTAACCAGTTGTCTACATAAAAGAGATTATTGCATGCTATCATTACAACTATCATCACGCCAAAGGCAGAAACTCATTCCTCCATATCACCTCTAGAGATGGAAACCTGCTTTACTGGGCCATTCAGAGGCATCTAGTGAACTTGGACTTAGTGATCATAGATAGGATTATGGGGTCCATGCATTTCAATGAGTCATTGTCATATGGACCACTGTTAATAGTTCTGTTCAGAAGAAATCATGTCAACATGGATTCAGAGATTGCCACACAAGTCAAAGAAAATATAGGGCTATCCACACTTAGAAGAAGACACTACTGTCTAGTGGACAATGTTCAAAGTATATGGGTAAAACACTTAGTACCTGATTGCACCCATGAATTATTTGCTGATGATATGACAGTTGCACCTTTCACTTAACCAACTGAATCTCTAGTTGAAGAAAGAATAGAGGAGACTGTCCCTACAGTAGAAGAACAAGGAACACCAGTTTTAGAAGAAGCAGCCCTAGCAATGGAACAAGTAAACCCTAAAGAGATTATTGCTCAAGTCATCAGGGATATTATCAGAAAATCTATTGTAGAAGAAGTTGATCCTCCACCATTTTCTAGCTTTCCAGAAGCTGTTGAGGAGGAAGCTTATTATCATTTATCTCCTCCACTTATTGAGACATCAAGACCCCAGCCAGGGTCTCAGGGGGAGAATAGTGGAAGCAGAACCATAAATGATGTTTTTGATTTGGTCCTTAAGCAACAAGAAGTTCTCAGTATCCTACAACTGCAACTTCATCAAGTGGATGTCAAATTTTATTTTGATACAGATGAACTTCAACAAATGAAAGACTAGATGTATCAATTTGTATGCAATTTAGAAAATTTAGCCACTCTATGCCACTACTACACCATCTGTATCTGTGCCTCCTACCACAGAGCCAGAGCCAGCAACAACAACAACTACAACAACAACAGAAATAGAAACAACAACAACAACAGAAATAGCAGCAGCAACATGCCTATTAGTAACAACCACAGAAGTCCCAACTTCAGAGGCAGATGCAACTGAACCTCCCTCAGAGTCTCAAGCTAAGGTTTTCAAGCATCGATCAAAGAGTAAATTGGTTAAATTTGGCTCCATTCTTTTTCCCATCAAACCTCTTTCTCCTCCACCTCAAGACAAAACTCTTCCCACTTCAACCAAATCTCCTTCTCCTCCACCTCAAGACAAAACTCTTCCCACTTCAACCAAATCTCCTTCTCCTCCACCTCTAGATACAACTCTTCCAACTCAACCCTCTTTATCTCATTCACACAAGCCATGCGCGGGCAGGGGGGCATGCGGCAGGCGCTGGCGGGGAGCAGCAGGTAGGACGCGCAGGGGCACGCGGCAGGCACTGGCGGGGCGGAGGCTGCTGCGCGCACGCAGGCGCGGGCAGGCGGACGCTGGCGCGGGTGATGGCGGGCCGTGCAGGCTGGTGCGTGCGGGGTAGAGCAAGAGAGAAACAAGAAGAGAGAGAGAAAGAAGTAGAGGAAGAAGAAAAGGAGGGCAGAGGTCTGCTCACGAGAGGGGGGGAAAGAGAGAGGAAGAAGAGAAGAAGGAGGGGGAAGGAAGAGAGAAGGGGGACGCGCCCCAGAGAGGGAGAAGAGAGAGCTGCGGGGGAAAAGAAAGAGAGAGAGAGAGAGCGGAGGAAGGGAATGAGAGAGAAAGAGAGAAAAGATCTCTTTTTAAAATAGATAGAGAGAAGAGAGGAAAGAGGAGAGATTAAAGGGAGAGATTTTTAGAAAATAGAGGAGTGATTTTAAAAGAGAGAATTTTAAAAATTGAAAAGATAGAGAGGGAAAAGAATCTCTCTTCATTCTCTTGGTCCAATTAGATTCCTTGGCCCATTTAAAACCTCATTTCTTGGTCCATTAATCCTGCAAACACAATACAACAAAGATTTAATCAATTATCGCCCATGTAATCCAATGATAATAGAGATTTATGAATTTATCAAGTATTTGTCAATAAAATGGCACGATTATTCATAACAATTATGAGATTATCACATCCCCCAACTTACTCATTGCCAGTCCCTTAGCAATGCACACAAGTGAATAATTGGGACTAACAAGAACTCAAAACATCATTTTCCATGTCAAGAAAGCAGGGATGAGACTGATCAACACTAAGTATTTTCAGTTCTAGTAGCCAGTGTCAAAGATAAACATGTCAGTTCATGTTATTAGACAGTTCCTCAAGATACACTTGAAATTATCATTTCCTTCGTAAATGTACTTGTGATCAATAAGTATTACTAAGATAGTGCATGAGCTTTTTACCCATTACTTAGAGATGATATCAACTCTGCACTCCTTAAATCCAATCCTCGAATGTCTTTTTTTTTGTCTCTTCATTTTCATCATTTTTTTTAAACTTGGATATCCTTTCACCGTTTGACGCGAACTTCTATACTTCTTGAGGTGCCAAAGTCCGGTTACTAAGCTAGGGATTTCCTTCTTCATTTTCATTTTGTCATCATTTTTTTTTTCATAACTTGTAGGCAGGTAGCTTTTTCCCCACGATTAGTTTTCAATAAGAGTGTAGAATTTCAATCCTCAACATGGGTATTAGGTAAAACTCTCATCACTCTCATGAATGACACTTATTCATCATCTAATTCATGAGTGTAGGTTCAATAAAATTTGAAATATATTTTGAGGAAAATGCTAAGAACATAACTACAACACTCATCCTTTAACGTACCACTAGCACAAGTATATACTTAGAGTAAAATCATTCTACAATGACGTATTCTTTTCATGAAAAATGATACATGAAGTATAAAGTTTGAGATGTTTAGTAGGATTTTAAAATTTGAAAGATTTTCACAATAGATTTTCATAATTTTCCCTCCCCCAACTTGAATGACATTGTCCTCAATGGCAAATGATATAAAATAAGGTACAACCAATGAAAGCCATAGAAGGAGAGATACAACCTGACATGAACAGAAAGGCAAGTTACTCCATAAACACATCTGAGGGCATCGGGACTCCAATCACCTAAAACACAAAAGAGAAACTCAATTAGTTGACATTTTTAAAAATATTGGGTTGCCTCCCAACAAGCGCTAAGTTTAACGTCTTCAGCCAGACACCATGAAGCTCCATAACCAACGAGTTGCATTAAGAATGAGCCACCATGTGATCTTATCCTCCTTTAAGTGCTAGCTCTTGTACCATTGGAGGAAAAGACTGGATCTATACATACGTGGGCCAACCTGTTGCCAAAGAGAGTCAGAAAATGATAGAGGAAGAATCATGTCTTCAATTATACAATATTCCTCTACAGACTTATGGTCTTTATATGTATTGAACACTTCAATTCAGACCTTACTTTTTTCCAAATTCTTTTCTTCAACCTCGATTTTTGGATTCATATTCATATTGTTGAGGTGAGAAAGGGTTTGGGTATCATGGATCCTTGGAGATTCCACCATATGCCTAGTGTCAAGGAGACCATAATTGTTGGGAATTGGATGTGTAGGCTCTTTAACACAAAGATTGTCATCAAGTCCAAGTGGATTTGACCAGTTGGCTAATTGCATAATGTTCAAATTGACTTTAGCTTTGCCAATGTCAAGGATGGGTGTTAGATCCACATCATCCCCTAAATCATGAAAGTCCCCATCAGAGTTACTGCCAAGTAAAATTTTCAACTCTTCCCCTATCTAAGTAGAATGGTTTATGACTTGACTCCATTCCATCTCCACACTCATCTTTTCTTCATCCCCTCCTTGGGTTAAGGTCACATTAGACCTAGGAAAGGCAAGAAATAAAGGTTTATCACCATCTAGCTTGTCCACTTCCTCTTGTTCTCCCTCCAACTTGAGTTCAACTAACTCCCTAGAGTATTCTTCACAGGTGACATCATGCCTGGGTTCTTTTGGCAGTTAAATTCAAGTTGGGTAAAAATCATGGATTGATTTGTAGCACTACCCATCTCCTCTTGATCTGACTTAAAATTACACTCAGTTTGCCAAGTGGACCTGTCCATAGTCACATTAGGCTGTGAAATTTCAAGTGAAAGTTGTGGGTCAAATTGCTGATCAAAATCATGAAATTTATTTTCATAAATGTCAATTGATTAAGTTGGTAATTGAATATTTTGCCTCTTTCTGATTTCTATCAATTGATCAATTAGAAGGTCAGTTTTGGTAAAACAAACTCAATTCTGTAGGAGGGACGTTCATCTTTTGGGTAAGGAGTGGAGGTGGAAGGCCATTGAAAATATTGTGTTTCTGCTTGGGTGAAAGATGGCCCATTATGGAACAAATTAGTATGGTGCGCCTGATCTTGGGTAAAATATGAGAGTTGGGCCACCCCAGGGGATGTACTTTCATAGTGGGCTGACAAGAAATGTGTATTTTCAAAGTAGGCTGGGCCACGTTGAATGAGAGATGAAAATTGGTTTGGGCCATGGCCTATATAATGTGCTGGGTTGGCCCACATATGATTGTGAATGAGAAAAATGAGACTTTTTTTTTCTTTTTTCTTTTTTAAAAAAATTTAAATTTTTAAAATTTTTTTTAGGCAGAGACAAATAAGTTGCAAACAATTAACCTAAATGACCTAGGGATCTGGGATCTAAATGTAAGCTTTCTCACAAAGTGACTTAAACCCAACCTAAGTCCACTAACATGTATGTCCACTGGCCAGGTAAGAGGTGGGGTAGTGGGAGGCTCCCCCTACTTTCGTAGGGACCTAATTAGATAACCACTTTCCCGCTTAGGCATTTGCCACTTAACCTCTAGCCTTAGACACCAGTTTCCAAAACTTGATAGTGGGCCTAGGTAGCCAAAATCTCAGTGTGAACCCTAGGTTCAATATCTACTGCCTTTTATTAAGAGCTGGGAATGCAAAAAGATGCAGGAGAATCGTGGTTTGTGGGCCAAGGAAGGGTGATGAAATCCCCACCTTATCTTTTAAAGATATTGCCCTTAAAGTATTTTAGCAATGAGATGCACACCATAATTCACACAAGGGGTTCTATGCAAGTATGGAAATGCATGAGCATGCTTTTGGAAAGTTAAAGATTCTCACCATGCCTCCTGCAATCTTCGACAAAAATAGAAAATATTCAAAAAGACATTCCTAAAGATGAAATTCTAAATGATGCATGTCCTAAACATGGAAGGTTTCTAATCTTGAAATGACATCTTTTTATTGGGTTCAAGTGATTTTTTTTAATTAATGAACCTGACTCGCCAACAAGAAACTTTTTTTTTTTTCTTTTTTCTAAGTTACCAAAATATGGAGCATGCAAAAAAAAAGGAAACATAATCAAAGGGTATATGGATACTTACCTTCAACGCAATCCTTCATTTTTTTTGGAAATAAAAGAAAAAATAGAAAAGATAAGAAAGGGAAAGACTTATCTCGGAGAGCAAGTCCTTTTTTTCTGATTTTTTTTTTTTCAGATTTCCATCGTATTCACAAATACCTACAAAAAGAAAGAAAAAGTTAGATGGAATATATACAAAAAACACCAAGATTATCAAAACTAAAAATCTAATTCCCCGACAACGGCGCCAAAAAATTGATAGCCCACAATTGCGTCGTTGAATAAGCGGCTAACAATCTTAAAATAATCGGCCTACACTAAACATTTTGACACTAGTTAAGTGGTGAGACTGAGTCGAATCCACGGAGAAAAAGATTATTAACTTTAAAAATCTTGAGTTTCTTTGATTAGAAAAGTGTGTAGAGGATTTTTAAACTAACTCCTAAGATTAATTCGATCAAAAAATCTAATCTAAATGAATAAATAAGAAGAAAGAAATAAAGATAGAAAGAAACTAAATTAACAAGACTTAAAAATTAAATTCTACTAACGACCAAAAGAGTTTAACAAAAGTATACTCAAAATTAAAATTAAAGTAACAACAACAATTTAGAAGAATAGAAAATGAAGAGAGAATGAGAGAGAGAGAAAAGAGATAGAGAGAGAGAGAGAGAGAGAGAGAGAGAGAGAGAGAGAGAGAGAGAGAGAGAGAGAGGAGCGAGAGGGGGCGACCCGCCTCCTCTCTATGTGCATGCAAATGCATGCACGTAGAGGAGGGGGCGGCAGCGGCGAGGCAGGCGCGTGGCGGGCGGCTTCGGCAGGCGTGTGGCAGGCGGGTTGCACAGGGGCAGGCGGCACACGGCAAGCGGGCATGCGCGGGTGCGGGCAGGCGCGGCGTGCTGCGGGCATGCGCGGGAGGGGCCGGTGGCGCGCAGGGGGCACGCGGCAGGTGCTGGCGGGGAGCGGCAGGCAGGGCGCGCAGGGGCACGCGGCAGGCGCTGGCGGGGCGGAGGCTGCTGCGCACGCGCAGGCGCGGGCGGGCGGACGCTGGCGCGGGTGCTGGCGAGCCGTGCAGGCTGGTGCGTGTGGGGTAGAGAGAGAGAGAAACCATAAGAGAGAGAGAAATAAGAAGAGGAAGAAGAAAAGGAGGGCGGAGCTCTACTCGCGAGAGGGGGGGAAAGAGAGAGGAAGAAGAGAAGAAGGAGGGGGATGGAAAAGAGAAGGGGGATGCGCCCCAGAGAGGGAGAAGAGAGAGCGGTGGAAGGGAATGAGAGAGAGAGAGAAAAGATCTCTTTTTAAAATAGATAGAGAGAAGAGAGGAAATATGAGAGATTAGAGGGAGAGATTTTTAGAAAATAGAGGAGTGATTTTAAAAGAGATGGAATTTTAAAAATTAAAAAGATAGAGAGAGAAAAGAATCTCTCTTCATTCTCTTGGTCCAATTAGATTCCTTGGCCCATTTAAAACCTCATATCTTGGCCCATTAATCCTGCAAACACAATACAACAGATATTTAATCAATTATCGCCCATGTAATCCAATGATAATAGAGATTTATGAATTTATCAAGTATTTGTCAATAAAATGGCACGATTATTCATAACAATTATGAGATTATCAGTGCTCCGCCTCCCCCTCTCCCTTTCGTGCGTTTCAGGCAAGGAGGAGGGTCGTGCTCGTGTTCCCGGCATCGTGGATCTTGCGTGGAGTGAGGAAGTGGCCAACCGAGGTGAAGGGCCCCATTGGGGTTCATTCTTCGTGAAAGGTAGGGATTACTTGAACTCTTCTCGATCCGAGCAGATTGGGAGCCCCTCGGGGTTTATAGATAGTGTTTACTGCTTTCCCCATGCTCCCCTCCCCGGAATGGTGTGTTTGTACCTTGTGGGAGGCCCGGGATTGAGGATCCCATCGGTCTACCTCTCTGCTACTGTCGCGACGGCTTGGCGCGTCGCGACATCAGAAGAGGCGTCGGCTCGATCGGGCGTGACCTTATCGCGACACGTGTGGCAGTCGCGATAAGGGTCAATGTCGCGATGCATTTCTTGGTCGCGACAGGGTTGCTGTCACGACGCACTGCCCTGTCGCAACAGGGTTTCTGTCCCGGCGCCCTACCTCGTCGCGATGGCGTCGTGACGGCTTTGGGGGTCATGGCAGTACCTGTGTTGCCTCGAGTGTTTTCCGTGGCCCCGGTTGTGTGTCGGCGTGTGCCCCAGGGCAGGCCTTGCCCTTAGGACCTTTTGGTAGGGAACGCGACAGGTTACCTCTCTGCGTTCAATGACCGAAGGTGACACCTTCATGGTCGTGTCTTGGCAGTGGTGCCAGGAGGGTCGCGTCTATCTAATAATCGATTGACCGGCGGTCAATCGATTATTAGCAGAGCGACGGGTTTCCGTGCTGTCCGGTAGTGTTCTGAATTCTAGCCGTTCGTGCGTGTTTGGTTGGCAACGGCCCTCTCGAGAGTCTGTGCGTGCCTCTTGCCTACTCGGCTTGTCGTGGTTACAAGCCAGTAGTTCGGCGTGGTTTTGTTGTGCTTGCCACGCCTTTCACCCGGTGCTTGGCACTTGAGGGCTTGTCCCGTTCAGAGGTTGTCTCCGTTTCCTGGGACCCCTGTCCTCGTGAGCCTTAGAGGGAGCGTTTGGGGCTACGAGCGTGCTCGAGTTGGCAGCCGACAGAGCAGACTCTGGAGCTAAGGGGAAAACGAGGTTAGACAGTGGCGCTGAGTCATTTGTAGAGCTCTCTTGTCTGGGTCTGGGACGCCAAGGGGTTCAGAGTGCTTTCCTGGCGTAGACCAGACAGTCCCTTGTCTCACTGCCTCGCTCTACGTTTGTTCTGGAGCCATGTAGGGAGGTCAGGCGTGGGGCCGCAGCTTGGCCAGGCTATGGTGTTGCGTGTGTTGTGTGTTCTTGGCGGTTCTGTCTCGCTCTTTCAGGGAGATTAGAGGCGAGAGCCGGCTGGCGAGTGAAGAGGGTGCAGACGGCACGTCCCCCTCTTAGCTGCCAGTGGCGGTGGCTTGGTTGCTGTTGTTGTGACGACGTTTCCTCACGACGTTTCTAAGTGTTATCCGTTGCCCGAGCTTGCACGGCGGTTATAGCCTGGCTGTGCTTGGTTTCCGCAACATCGTTGGTCTGGCCTTGTGCAGACCCGTGCTTCTGGTGGTTTCCGCTCGGTGTTCTCTCGGTTCCGTGGTTCCGTTCTTAGGTGCCAGTCCGTGGTGGCACCGGCGAGTGTGGTTTTCCGACCTGGTGGTGTGTCTGAGGTCTGGGATGGTTCTGCTTGTGGGCCCTCGACCTATGGAGGTCTGAGGTGGCCGTGCTTGCGGTGAGGCGTCGTTCTCACCTGGTTGTAGCATGACCTCGGCAGGTGTGCCGAGGGTTGCTTCCACTCTGTGCTCGACTCCGTTGGTTTCTGCGGGAGTCGTGTGTGTGCCACGACCTTGTTGGTGGTCGTGGCATCGTGTTGTTCTCTTCCGCTGCTTAGTAGTACCCTGCTGTAGGTGTTACTCGCTTTACAGCTTTCTAGGGTAGTTTCCTGTTTTCGGAGTTCCTGCTGCTTGGGCCGGTGAGGGACTGGTAATTCCTACTGGGCCTTGTTCGCATAGGCTCACTTTCCCTACTTCCTTCAGCTAGGGGCTCGTCGTCGCGGGAGCTCGGTGTCGGACGGGTTTGCGGAGGCGGCTGTGGTGCCGTGTGTTGTCCGCAGCAATGAGAGCGAGCGTTGTGAGCTCTTGTAACCGAGTGAGCTGAGAGTTGTGTTTTGCAAGTCCTTGGGGTATGCCCCTTAAGGACTGCACCTTTCTTCTTGTACCTGTGCTTTTACTTGGGACCCGTCGTACAAATCTTTTGTATATTGTACATATTGTTATAGTTATTCGAATTCAGTACATATCTCACTGGACTATTTCCATATAACCCTTTCGGGTCATCGGATCCGTGGGTGGCGGCGCGACCTTCGGGGGCCTCTGACGAGGGTCCGAGAGGTCGGGTCTTTACAGTTGGTATTAGAGCGAGGAGTATATTGAGATTTGTAAGGAAGTAATAACTATAGCTGTCCCAAAGAAAGGTACTAGTGCGCTGCTGACATCATCCGACTAGTGTTAGGCTTGTGCCTTCAATTGTTTTGTCGGTGTGCTGCTTCCCTGCCAGTTTCGTGTGCGCACTGCAGTGGATTGCGGTTGTTGTTGTGTTGCGCGCGTGGAGAGCGTGGTCGCTCAGCGTGTTCATGCCGTGGTGGTGCAGTTGGCGTTGGACTCGCTGGCAGTGGTCTTCCCCATATGGAGGACGGTTGCAGGCAAGTCCAGGTGCAGTGCTCCTAGTCGTCTTCGGCGCATTTGGGTGTGTGTGTGCCGCTGAGGCTGAGAGAGCCTGCGTGTGCTGTGGCCTTCACCGGTGCAGGGTTGTTTCCTGTGGAATGGTGGAAGGTGTCTCTACCTTGTTGGCTGCCCATTTGTTGTTGGGGTGTGTGTTGCGTTTGTTGTGTGTGTGGCCTCTTGTTTGTGCACTATTGTGCGCTGTGCTCTGCTCAGTCAGCGTTGTTTCTTGGGCTAAGTAGATGTTCTATGTGCCGTGTTGCATCGCTAGTTGAGTGCTGCGACACTTGCCTGTGGTTGTTGTCAGCCTAGCGCTGGCTGGTTGTGAGCTCTGGTGAGGTGCTCCCGGAGTTCTTCTTTGTTGGTTCTGGCGGGAGTGAGGTTTCCCCAGAACTGTGTTATGCCCATTTCTGGTTGTTGTTGCCCTACCCTCGAGGCTGAGGTGCATTGCTTGGTTGCCCTGTGTTCTGGTGAGGTTTCCCAGAACCGTTTGTTATTGTCCTAGTGAGGGTTTCTCTCAAGACTGCTTCGTGCTTGTTTCTGTCATACTGTGCTACCTCAGGATTTGAGGTATGCTACTTCTGTTGGTTTGGCTGGTGCGTTCTGGAGGGTTTTCCCAGAATGGTGCCTTGGTGGTTCTGGTGGAGGTTTTCCTAGGACCGGCTTGTGTTGCTTCTGTAGTTCTGCTTGCTGCAGTGTTATCTCTGATGGTCCGTGTTGTTTGGTCGTTGGGTTGTGCATTCTGGTGAAGGTTCTTCCTAGGATCGCCCTTTGTCGTTTCTGGTGGAGGTTCTCCTTAGAGCTGCTTCGCATTGTTTCGGTTGTCGCTTCTCTCTCTTGGTAGAGATGAGTTTTCGTCGGTGCCGGTTGGACTGTCTGTGTTACAGTCTGCTTGGGCGTCTCCGGTCAAGGCGTTGTGTGCTTGACCATGTGTCTGGCTGTTGCGTTGACCAGCTTGTCTCGTTGTTTGTTTCCAAGTTTTCTCGGCCGCGCTGGTGGGACTGCGTGTCCCCATGGCTTGGATGGTTTGCTTCATTTCTCGCGCCCTGTGTCCTCTCCCAGATGGTGGTCTGATGAGTGTAGGGGGTGCTCGGCTGGCTGTGCTTTCTGTGGAAGCATCAGTCTCGCGTTGTGGTTTGCCCCTCGCGTGCGGAAGAGACTCGTTGTGTGTCTTCTCCCCTTGCTTTTGTTGGATGCTTGAGGTGTTGGTGCTCCACTGTGGTGTTGTGTCGCCAGGGTGCGCATCGTTGCGACCTTCTGGTGGAGTCATCCTCCCTTGAGTCATTTCTGGGTTGAGCTGGTTGCTCCCCTCGTATTGTCGTTTTTCTTGTGGCACCGTAGGGTCGGTGGACCTGTTTGTGCCGTTTGTCGTTGTGATGGTTTCGTGCTACCTGCCTGAACAACTTGGGGCATTGGGTCCCTGTTCGCTTAGTGCAAGGTAGTACCGTTTTCTCGTTTGGTTGCAGGCATGAGTGTTGTTCTGCTGTGCATTGGTTCTCCGTGGTTGGCTTGCTCGTGTAAGCATTGTTTTGATGTGTGCCTTGGCTTGTGCCTTAGAGGCTTTTCGTGCCGTCGTTTTGGTGTTTGGCCTCTCTATCAGTCGTGATAGAGGTGGTGCTTCTTGCTCTTGTGCACCAGGGAGTTGTTGCGGTTTTCGCTCCTTGTGTAGCAGATTCGGTGCTCCGTGTTTTGTGTTCTTCTTGGAGCGGACGTGGTTGTCGCGGTCTTGAAGTAGTTGTTCTCGGCTTCCGTGTGCTTCCGTTGTGGGTCTCCGGTGGGGAGCCCCCTTCGGTAGGACCTGTGTCATCTCGGGCCATCGGTGCAGCTGTGTGTGCTGCACCTTGTGCGTTTTCTTCGATGCTTCGTGTTTATGTGCCTCAAGGGCTGGGGCCGGTGTGGCATGTTGTGCCCTTTCAGGCTTGCGGTCTGTTGCATGTGGCTTTCGGCGGGTCTCTGGTGAAGAGTCCTTCCTATTAGCCCGTGGTGTTGTTTCAGCCACGGGTGCACTTGTGTTGCACTTTGCTTAGTTTTGGTGTGTGCTCGTGCTCGAGTGTTTCGGTTTTGTGCCATCTGGAGCCTTGGTGCATTGTGTTGTACCTTGGGTGGCTCCTGGTGCTTGTGATAGCACCATGTGTTGCGCCGTGTTCCTGATCGTGAAATTTGTGTGTCGTTTCACGACTTCGCTCGGTGTTGGAGGCATTGAGCTTTCCGCCTCTGGGATACGTGTGCTAGCCTGAGTCTTGTGGTTGTACCGTTGCCACTGTGGAGTGGCTGCTTTGCCTTGTCTAGGTAGCCCTATCGGTGGTACACTAGGCTTTGGTCGTAGTATGTGTCCAGGTTTTCCCACCCACTTTGGGAGCGAGTGTGTTCGGTTGTGGTACCCTACTTCGGTCTAGGTCCCTCTGAGGCCGACGTGTTGTTCTCGACCTTTGCAGTTGTTTTTGGTTCTTGTGTGGTTATGCGTCTTTTGGTGGTTGGCATGTTGGTACCCGCGCTGGGCTCTGTGTGCGCGTGGTGGGTGTGTTGCCAACTCTCGTTGGTTCTCTATTTATGCGTGGTGTTGGTGAGTCCGGAAGCCGATGGCGGAGTCTCCTATCAGTTCGTCTGGTGACAGTGAGGCCTATTGGCTTGCTAGTACTCGACCACGTGGTTTGATGACGTTGTGAGGTGCTCGGCTTTGGCTTAACCTCAGATGTCTTCCGTGTTTCCGTCGTGGTGTGCCACATTGTGGAGTGTGTGACTCCTAGTTTCTGTGGCTCCGCGTGCGTTTGGTGTCCCTGTTGGACCACGAGGAAGGTCTGGGTGAGAACTAGTGGTGACAGTGGATGCCATTTTCACGTGTTGAGGGTACCTTCGTGTGCATTTTCTGTCCCTGTTGGACCGCGAGGAAGGTCTGGGTGAGACCTAGCGGTGACAGTGGACCTTGTTCCGTGTGTTGCGGATTCTCCGCGAGCGCGATGTTGCTCTGGTTCTCGTCGCTCGCATGGCTTCTTGGTTGGGCTGGTGACCGATGCTAGCTATCGCTAGTAGCGTGAGGCCGTTCCCCTGAGACTTGTGGTTGGTTCTCAGGTGTATCTTGTGTTGTTGTCGGCAACTGTGTCCTCTGTCGAGTTCAGCTAGCGACAGAGTGGGTTGCTGGTTGGTTGGTCCCCACAGCGGGGTCTGTTGGTGGATGCAGCCATGTGGTTCACGGCTGGCGTTTTCTGCTGTTCAGGTCTGTTTTGGCGTTACTCGGCACCTGTGGGGTTGTCGTCCCGATTGGACGCCCCACGTGTGGCTAGAGTGAGCCGTTGGTTTCTCGGCATGGTGCTCCAGGTGCGTTGGAGCATGTTGTACGCCATTGAGTTTTTAGTTCTGTGCCTCCCGTGTGTTTGGGGCTCGTTGTGTGAGTCGTTGGTTTTTTCGGCCTTGTATGCTCCGCGCGTGTTTGGTTGTGCGAGTGTTGCCACGAGGAAGTCACGTTGAGACTTAGTGGCTTTTTCGCGCTGGTCTTACGTTTGCTCCCTGTGCTTCATTTCGTGCCTCGAGATCCTTTGGGCTTGCCCCAATTTCGAGGACGAAATTGTTTTTAAGGGGGGTAGAATGTAAGACCCGGTTTCCCAGCCTTCCGTCCGGTGTCGTGGGATGATTGGCCACTAACGCGTCCTGGCTGGGTGACGCGTTGGTGTCGCATTGGGGGTGCCCGACGCGACAGTCATCCGTGTCGCGGCGAGCTTGTAGGTCGCGTTCTGGTCGCGCCCTGGCTCTCTGTCGCGTCTTGGTGTCGTGCATGGTCAACTGCTTTATATCGCTTCGGTCGTCTGACGCCTGTCAGAGTGGAGGGTGTGTCAGTACGGCTTGTCGTGTTGTCGCGGCGCCCGTGGGGAGTGCATTCTTGTTGTGGTCCGTGGACCCATCGCATTAAGGTTGTTAACGCGAAAGGGCGGTCCGTCGCGTTCTGGGTGCCGGGGGCTTAAGGCGCTGGTCGGCTACCCCTTCCCCCTCTCTCTCTTCTTCCTCCCTTCTCCCTCTCCCTCCAGTAGTGCTCCGCCTCCCCCTCTCCCTTTCGTGCGTTTCAGGCAAGGAGGAGGGCCGTGCTCGTGTTCCCGGTGTTGTGGACCTTGCGTGGAGCGAGGAGGTGGCCAACCGACGTGAAGGGCCCCATTGGGGTTCGTTCTTCGTGAAAGGTAGGGATTACTTGAACTCTTCTCGATCTGGGCGGATTGGGAGCCCCTCGGGGTTTATAGATAGTGTTTATTGCTTTCCCTATGCTCCCCTCCCCGGAATGGTGTGTTTGTACCTTGTGGGCGGCCCAGGATTGAGGATCCCATCGATCTGCCTCTCTACTGCTGTCCCGACGGCTTGGCGCGTCGCGACATCAGAAGAGGCGTCGGCCCGGTCGGGCATGATCTTATCGCGATGCGTATGGCGGTCGCGATAAAGGTCGTTGTCACGATGCGTTTCTTGGTCGCGACAAGGTTGCTGTCGTGACATGCTGCCCCGTCGCAATAGGGTTGCTGTCGCGGCGCCCTACCCTGTCGCGATGGCTTTGGGGGTCACGATAGTACCTGTGTTGCCTCGTGTGTTTTCCGTGTCCCTGGTTGTGTGTCGGCGTGTGCCCCAGGGCAGTCCTTGCCCTTAGGACCTTTTGGTAGGGAACGCGGCAGGTTACCTCTCTGTGTTCAGTGACCGAAGGTGACACCTTCGTGGCCGTGTCCTGGCAGTGGTGCCAGGAGGGTCGCGTCTGTCTAATAATCGATTGACCGGCAGTCAATCGATTATTAGCAGAGCGACGGGTTTCCGTGCTGTCTGGTGGTGTTATGAGATTCTAGTCGTTCGTGTGTGTTTGGTTGGCCGAAGGCCCTCTCGAGAGTCTATGCATGCCTCGTGCCTGCTGGGCTTGTCGTGGTTACAAGCCAGCAGTTCGGAGTGGATTTGTTGTGCTTGCCCCACCTTTCGCCCGATGCTTGGCACTTGAGGGCATGTCCCGTTAAGAGGTTGTCTCCGTTTCCTGGGACCCCCGTCCTCGTGAGCCTTAGAGGGAGCGTTCGGGGCTACGAGCGTGCTCGAGTTGGCAGCCGACAGAGCAGACTCTAGAGCTGAGGGGAAAATGAGGTTGGACAGTGGCGCTGCGTCGTTTGTGGAGCTCTCTTGTCTAGGTCTGGGATGCCGAGGGGTTCGGAGTGCTTTCCTGGCGCAGACCAAATAGTCCCTTGTCTCACTGCCTCACTCTACGTTGGTTCCGGAGCCACATAGAGAGGTCAGGCATGGGGCCGCAGCTTGGCCAGGCTGCGGTGTTGCGTGTGTTGCGTGTGTTGTGTGTTCTTGGCGGTTCTGTCTCGCTCTTTCGGGGAGGTTAGAGGCGAGAGCCGGCTGACAAGCGAAGAGGGTACGGACGACGCATCCCCCTCTTAGCTGCCAGTGGCAGTGGCTTGGTTGCTATTGTTGTGACGGCGTTTCCTCATGATGTTTCTAAGTGTTATCCATTGCCCTAGCTTGCACGGCGGTTATAGCTTGGCTGTGCTTGGTTTCCGCGGCATCGTTGGTCTGGCCTTGTGCAGACTCGTGCTTCTGGTGGTTTTCGCTCGGTGTTCTCTCGGTTCCGTGGTTTCGTTCTTGGGTGCCAGTCCGTGGTGGCACCAGCGAGTGTGGTTTCCCGACCTGGTGGTGTGTCCGAGGTCTGGGATGGTTCTGCTTGTGGGCCCTCGACCTTATGGAGGTCTGAGGTGGCCGTGCTTGCGGTGAGGCGTCGTTCTCATCTGGTTGTAGCATGACCTCAGCAGGTGTGCCGAGGGTTGCTTCCGCTCTGTGCTCGACTCCGTTGGTTTCTATGGGAGTCGTGTGTGTGCCATGACCTTGTTGGTGGTCATGGCGTCGTGCTGTTCTCTTCCGCTGCTTAGTAGTACCTTACTGTAGGTGTTACTCGCTTTACAGCTTTCTAGGGTAGTTTCCTATTTTCAGAGTTCCTGCTGCTTTGGCCGGTGAGGGACTGGTAATCCCTACTGGGCCTTGTTTGTGAGGCTCACCCCCCTACTTCCTTCAACTAGGGGTTCATCGTCGCGGGAGCTCGTTGTTGGACGGGTTTGCAGAGGCGGCTGTGGCGCCGTGTGTTGTCTGCAGCAGTGAGAGCGAGCGTTGTGAGCTCTTGTAGCCGAGTGAGCTGAGAGTTGTGTTTTGCAAGTCCTTGGGGTATGCCCCTTAAGGACTGCACCTTTCTTCTTGTACCTATGCTTTTACTTGGGACCCGTTGTACAAATCTTTTGTATATTGTACATATTGTTATAGTTATTCGTATTCAGTACATATCTCACTAGACTATTTCCTTACAACCCTTCCGGGTCTTCGAATTGTGGGTGGCGGCGTGACCTTTGGGGGCCCCTGGCGAGGGTCCGAGAGGTCAGGTCGTTACAGAAGGAGTATAAATATAAAGAAAACAATGATGGAATGATTGCGGAATACCTTTTGAATGGGGAGATGTATGGGAGAGTGCGGGTTCGCTTCTTCTTCAAAGAGCACAGCCGGCGTGGTAGAAGCCTTCTTCTTGATTGATTACCATTGCAAATAAACACACAAAAAGTGTTGGATCGAGATAGAGCTTTAGATGTCCAAGAGGGGAGGTGAATAGGACTTCTTACACTTTAAAATTTATCTGAAAATAGATAACACTAGATAGTATTATTAGTACTTAGTGTAATGTGTGTGAAACAAGTGAAAGACTTGGCGGAAACAATCACACAAAGTGCACAGAGGTTTATCCTAGTTCGGCCCTTCCAGATGGAAGTCTTACATCCAGTCCCCAAGCACCACTTGGGATTTTCACTAACTGCCAAGAACACTTGGCCTGTTAGGATCGGATATTCGGTTATGGCAAAGCTAGAAGGGGGGGTTGAATAGATTTGCAGCGGAAACTTAAGCAATTTAAAAATTACTTCGGATTAATAGATCTACTCAATTAAAACCCCTTTGATCTGATGCAATGTGTGTGAGCAAACTAACAGTTAGTGTGTAGATGAAATCCCTATGCATGCATCTAGCACAATACAGTGCAAACCACAAGTCAAACCACAGTGCACAAGGGATTTTTAGGTGGTTCGGAGATCACACCACGTGACTCCTACGTCCACCCCCCACACAGTGAGGACACACTACTCAAGAACTGAGTACAACACACACACGAGCACACCGGCTCAACCACACACACACACGCTAGATCAGGTTCACAACAGATCAGATCCTCTAGCCTTGATCTGATCCACACACCACTGTCTGATGCAAACAAGCAATCAGAACAACAATCCACACTTGCACAACATCCACGTACTGATCTCAAATCAATGCACACACACAGATATATGAGAGTAGTGAAAAGAGAAGAGTTTGAGATGAAGAATCAAATCCCGATGTAGATCTCTTCTCGTTGGTCGTCCAGAAGACTCCAAGCTATGTCTTGACAAGTATCAGTTGATGGAGAAGCTTGAACCACGGACGAACCGGCTTCAACTCCGCTTGGAAGGTTGTTCTTCTTCTTTGTTCTGGGCAGAGGGATGAAGCAGGGCAGCAGGAAGAAAGCCTTCTTCTTGACCTTTGCTTAGGGTTTTGGTATGGTGACTTCTTGCTGCGAAAATAGCATCATATGATCCATATATAGTGGTGTCCAAGCATAGAGAGTCGTGCTAAAAGGAAACACCAAAATATAGATCATATCCCGGCCATTAGATCTTCCCGAAACTCCGTCTGTCGACAGCCGACTTGCTGCTGTTGACAGATGCTGCAGGTTTGCAAGAAACCGGAAGACTGGACTTTCTGGAAATAGATTTATGAGTGGATCTGTCGACAGGCAAAAATCATCTGTCGACAGATGCACTATTCATCTGTTGACAAATGCACTATTCATCTGTTGACAGGTGCACTATTTCAGCAACTTGTCTTGTTCTTTTGCACTTGGATTTTGGGCTTTGTCTTGTGTACATTCACACCTACATTAAAAGACATAATTAGTGAGATATAATGAACATATAAAACATGTGTTTCATTTACATCCAATTGTCATTCTCATCAAGTTTCACACATTCATAACACATCAATTTTGTCTTGTTCATGAAATGTTCATCATAAAAAACAAACATACCATTTGTGAACATTTCACAAAACATCAACTAGTATTGCTCATCATCAAAAACATTTAAGCACTTGTTGTAACCCAACATTCTCCCACATGAGAACCCAACATGGCCTTCTCTCAACCTGAGAGGTATTATAGCCCAGTTGCTCCCAAACAAGTCTTCCCTTCATAGAGGAGTATTACAACCACCTACCACTGTAGGTCTTCCCTTTATAGAGGGGCACTATAGGGGAAAAAAAAACCCTGCTAGTTTCTTACACAAAAATATACACAGTGTGTATGCTCAGAAGGATGAGCAAACACAGAAGATCAGAAAGAGATACAAGTATGAGTGGAAGCTCTGACTCTTTTCTGACTCTAAGAGGGTGAACTAGAGAGTTCTAGAATAGCAGAAAGCGACCCAAAAAGCAAAACTTTTGAATGCAAGAGAGCTTGGAAGTCGAAGCTTGAAGTAGCAAGCTCTCTTCAGATCTTGAGCTCTTTTCTCTTTCTGAAGTGTAGAATGTGGTTGTGTATACTCATACACTTGTTGTCTGCTTTGTTCAAGCTTTAGTTCCATATATATAATCTTCAGTCTTTAGCTTTTCGTTGGGAATCTATTCATTTGAAAGTATCCATTTGAATTTGAACGTTGAGACTTGAGACAGTTGAGATGTCCATCAGATCATTAGAGGGCTTGTCTTCTGTCTTTTGAGTCTCAATGACTTCAGGCTATAGGGATAGTTGCATGATTCTTCTTCAAATATCTCTTCCTGAATTTCTACAAGCACCATACCATATCTATTCTTGTTCTCGGGGTTAGACTTGTGAGAAATATAGAATAATATTTGAGGGTAAGGAACAAGCAATTCTTTAATCGAAAACTATCAGTTACAGGCAGGTACAGAGTTAGGTGAGCATTCAAGAGGAATGGACACATGTTTGGCCCGTAGTACAACTGCAATGAGACTTTTCCTTAAACCTTGAAACCTGACAGTATGAAGGACACTAACAGATCTTCTTTGTAAGACACGTAGCCGCCTAGGAAATAAACTAAGAATCTAAACTTCAGAAGAATTTATGATAGAAAATATTTAAACAGGAGATCAGAGAAGTATAATGCTCATTTAAAGAATATCATTTAGATAACATAAAGAATACTATAGTGTTGAGCATGTGTTCATCTGTAGACCATTGAATAATTCCATAAGAAATAAACATTAATCGCACTAATAATACATAAATAGTTTTGCAAAAATGCTGATAGACATTGAAACAACTAAGTATAGTTGATTATAGAAGTTGATATTATACTTCAACTTTCAAGAAGTTTGAGTACCACTCCAGTAGTAAACAGAGAGACTTCGATTGTATCAAAATCGGAGTAGGTATCATGCTTCGATTATGAATAGTCTGTCAACTTCATCAAAGTCGGAGTGAGACATCCAAGGATACCAGACTTCAACTTTTAGGAAGTCAGAGTGAGACATCGAAGGATACCAAACTTCGACTTTTAGGAAGTCAGAGTGAGACATCGAAGGATACCAGACTTTGACTTTCAAGAAGTCGAAGTGAGACATCGAAGGATACCAGACTTCAACTTTCAAGAAGTCGGAGTGAGACCAATATCACCAACTTTTCTGGTAGTCACACTTCGACGTTTCTGGAGTCAGAGTCAGTATGATATATATGTATACGTTGTGGACTTAGAAAAATTTTCTTATCAAAGGTGTGGCAATGTTGACACAGGTTCTGTGTGTTGACACACATTTGACTATAAAGGTTATGCAGTATAATACATGTATGCCTTTGCTTTTTTTTAACACAATAATTTCCATACAAAATAAAGTGTGGTATAAATAAATGAATTTGCTTAACTAAAAGATTATTAATTGGTTTTGTCATGAGCAAAAACATTTATCAAGCATTTGTAAAAGATAAATGCAAAACAATTTTCCCAAATATTGTAATGGGCTCAACAATTCTCCCCTTTTTTGTTAATGACAAAAATAATCTTTTATATAGACAGTGTAAATAAATTTGTATATAAAAATATTTGCTCCTATGTTTGTTCTGTTCTATATATCTTTTCTCTTCTCCTCCTTTGTAGCATTAACAGAAATGATATAGGATAGAGACAGAGAGAGAAATACACAAAGATAGAGATGAGAAACAATTGTATTAATAACTAAAGAGCATTTGTACAGACTTTACGAGGACTTGGGGAGATAGAGAGAAGTTGGGATTTGAGCAAAAAAAGGTTGGAGAAAATCCCACAACTTCTTCTCATTGTCTAGAAATACATGAGAAAACTTAGAACTATCTATATTATAGAAGGGTCCTACAGAGGGAAGTTTCCTATAGGACTTAAGATGACGTCGATGATACCAAGAGACCCTCCTATTATAGCTATCACCATTCAGAGTTTGCCTAAGAGGAATGAACTTTCTACTGGCAGCCTTATGCAAAAACTTATGAACTGTGATATTCCACTGAAGACCTTGAGATTGGGCTGCTGCCTTGGCCTTGTAATAGATGGTGTATCTCTCTGTCCATTTTAGAGAAACAGACTTCCAAAGGGCATCTTAACTTCTACTTAAGTGTGAAGAGGGAGATAATTTCTACTTTCTGCACTCTTTAGCCTCTTCTGGATAACAAATGGCCCACTGCTCTTCTAACAGTCTCTCAGACTCGGAAAAACTATGCTGAAAATCTTTGAGATAAACTAAATTATTTGGGGCATGCATCAGGGCAAATCGATGAAATGATAACTTGATGTTGTACTTGATCTTGAATCTGATTGCTAGCCTGATGTGCCTGTTGAAGACCACTTGAGCAAAATTTTTCGGGAGGAGACAACACCTATCAGACTAGGATATAGGCCTGAGGGCAATCCAATGGTCATGGATGGAGTGATATCCCTTTGCCCTGTAAGTAACATAGCCCATTGACCCCTACTGACATCAGCTAGATTTAACTTGAATCTATCGTCATTGAATTTCTTCATTCTGTTGAAACTGGTTTGCTGTTCCTTTACGAAGTTCCCAAAAAGGTCAAAGAATCTAAGATCCAAATAAAAGGAAACATTGAATATGTTGTTTCTGGTTCTAGCTTCTCTGTACTTTGTTGCTTCTCCAAGGTAAAGAGACAAAAATTCCTCAAGAGAAAGACTATGGCTTTTCTGTGTGATGAGATTTGAATCAACTAGAGGAACTTCTTGGGTTTTGATCAAGATAGAGAGTCAGTCTTCAAATTTGTAGCCTAGCAACCATGGACTTCAAGAAAAACTTTGGATTATAAAAATTATTGAAAAAGAGTCATATTTTGCTCAGAATGATAAATAAAGGCATACCAAAAGGGAGAAAGTAAGGAGCTAGGTTTATATTTCACCTTCCTGCTCCACTTGAGATGGAAGTGCCACACTGGGCACTATTTAAGCAAGCGGATGAGTAGGATGGGCCGAAGATGGACTAGATGAGTAGGAAGAGATGAGAAAAAGGATGGAGTTAAGGTGTGAAGAGTAGGTGTATTTACAGTAGGTGGAGTGTAAGTATACACCATAGAAAATAAGAAAAAAGAAGTGATTGGAGGAGAGGGAGGTTGTTGCTCTAGCTGGGAAGTAGATGAGGGATCAGAGGAAATTGAAGGTAATGGTTCAGAGGGAGTTGGAGGTAGAGGTGTGGGTTCTGAGGAAGGAAAGACAATAGAACTAGATTTGACAAGCTTCCTCATAACTCTTCTCTTAAAGGTCTGAACTCTGGGCTGATTCTCTACTGCTTGAGAGGTCTGTTCTACTGGCTGCACTTCTGGTTCCACTGATTTCTGTGCTATCTGCTCAGAAGGCTACTCATGTTGTGATCCCTCTTGCTACTGCTGCTGCTGTTGCTGTTCAACAATTTGAAGTGAAGGTTTCTCTAGCTCCATAGCTGACTGTTTTTCCTGATGTTCTGGTTGTGGCTCTGACTGGTTTGGCTACTGCTCTTTTGGCTGAGGTGCTGAGGTAGGTGCTGGAGAGCTGCCCTTGCCCTGTTGGCAAACCAACTGAAGGAGCAAATCCTTCATTTGATGAACTTCTTCTAACAGAAAATCAAACTTCACATCAATCTGGTGTATCTACATCTGGAGTACACCAAGCATTTCTTGTTGCCTGTGGACCACATTGAGCACATTATCAATGGTCTTGCTAGTCTCCCCCTAAGACCTTGGCTAGGTCTCAACTGGAGGTGGAGGGACATGGTGAAACTCTTCTTGCATAGTAGGCTCAAAAGGTGGAGGACTTGGAACATCTTCTTCATGAGCCACTCCTTTACCCTTGAGTTCCCTAAGTACTTGATTGATAGTGTCCTCAGGGAGATCTTGCTCATGGGATGACCCTCCTTGCTTTGCTTGCACTGCATCTTCTGCTGCTGCTTCTTCTCTTACTGCTTCTCTTCTAGCTGCTAGGGGCTGAACTGGTTGAGTAGTGGAGGAACCTATACCTCATCAGAAAATATATCATGAGAACGGTTGGGTACAGAGTCCATAGTCCAAACATTATGAGATTTATCCTCTAAAATGTAATGACTTCTTCAAAGTGTGGATAGCCCAACTTTCTCTTTGACTGACACTGAAAGCTCATCTGATAAATCTACTGAATGTCTTCTGAAAATAACTGTGATCAGAGGTCCATAAGGGAGAGATTCTTTTAAGAACTTGGACCCTGCCATTCTCTCCAAGATTATAGAGGCAAGGTTCACTTGATGCCTCTGAATTGCCCAAAAAAGTAAGTTGCCATCCCTGGCTGTAATGGACGAGTGTGTCCCAGCCCTAGAAGTGGTAATACTGGTGATGATGGCATAGAGAAGCCTTTTCTCTGCAGAGAGCTCATTGATGAGAAGCCCTTTCTTGGAGATACTACCCTGACTTTCGATAATTCCCAATCTATGCTTCTCTAAAGATACAATATCACTGATATTGTGTCCAGAATTAGGGCAATCCAAAATATCTACTAACAAATCTTCAGTGATGGAAATCTGAGTACCTTTGACATAGCCTAGTAGCGACCCATTTGCTGAGACTTGAAGGGTCACAAAGAACACCTTTACTGCATCCTCATACGTTGGTTCTTTGATCTGACATAGCTTTGACCAACCCATAGCTTCAAGAGTATCTGCTACTTGATTGAGTCTGCCAGTCAACTGAGAGAAATCCACTATCTTCCCTGGGCAAATCGAAGCTTTGGCCGTATTGAGTCTGTTGAACTGCTCTGGGGTGAAGAAGGAACCGTCCAGAGCCCTAGAGTAGGCCATCTAGACAAATACACGGGAAAGGTCTAAGGAAAATGGTAGAGGAGATGTGAAATGAGAACAATGTCAAAGATCCTACCTTACTTCAGAATGATTGAAGAAATCGACAGATGCTTGGCAAGGGTTCCATCGGGGTAAGGAACGGACGCGGGAACCAGGAAGAAGACAGAGGAGTCAGAGATGTTTCAAATGAGGTGATTTGGAAAGATAGAAGGAAAGGTCTACATAAAGAAAGAGATTTATAATAGACCATAGAAAGGGAGATGACCGATTGAGATTTAATGAATACTCATTTTTATTTAATGTTCCCCCTACATAAGTTTAAGTTTTAAAAAGAGACCAATGACTCCGACTTCATAAACTCTGACTTCTTAGAAGTCGACTATCGAAACTCCGACTTTGAAGAAGTCAAACGTTCAGGATTTGGAAAAAGTTGATGATAGAAAGATCATACGATATACTTAAGAATTTTAAGCATTCAATCAAGATTGCACATTCCTATTTCTTTTCTAATTGAAGTAAATCTATCTTTAGGGAGAGGTTTAGTAAAAATATCAGCTAATTGATTATATGTAGCAATGAATTCAAGTAAAATATAACCATTACTTACATGGTCCCTGATGAAATGATGTCTGACCTCAATGTGCTTGGTTCTTGAATGTTGGATTGGATTTTTGGTCAGATTAATTGTGCTTGTATTATCACATAGCATTGGAATTTCATGCAATTTGTGTTCATAGTCTTTTAGTTGATGTTTGATCCACAGCAGTTGGGTGCAACAACTTCTAGCTGTAATGTATTCTACTTTTGTTGTGGACAAAGCTACTAAATTTTATTTTCTAGAAGACCAAGAAATTAAGCATCCTGCAAGAAATTGACAAGTACCACTAGTACTTTTTCTGTCTATTTTGCATTCAGCATAGTCAGCATCACTGTAGCCAAGCAGTTTAAATTAAGAACATCTGGGATACCATAAACCCAATTTACTTGTATTAATAATTTATCTAAAAATTCTTTTAATAGCATTAACATGAGATACTTTTGGATCAGCCTGAAATCTAGCACACAAACATACACTGAACATTATGTCTGGTCTACTAGCTGTAAGGTAGAGTAATGACCCAATCATGCCTCTATAGATCTGTTGATCCACTTTCTTGCCAATTGATTCATTGTCTATCTTTATTCCTGAGCTTATGGGTGTTCCTAAAGGCTTACACTTGTCAAAACCATATTTAGAAAGCAAGTCTGAAATATACTTAGTTTGACAAATGTGAGTGCCTTCCTTGGTCTGGTTGATTTGCAAGCCAAGAAAGCTCACCCACCATGCTCATTTCAAACTCACTTTGCATAATATTTTCAAAGAATTTGCAAAGTGATTCATTAGTAGAATAAAAAATAATATCATCGATATATATTTATACAATCAGGATCCCTTCTGTAAATTTCTTAATAAATAAGGTGCTATCTACTTTACCTCTTGAAAAATCATGTGATAGAAGATAAGCACTTAGTCTTTCATACCAGGCTCTTGGAGCTTGTTTCAGACCATACAGTGCCTTCTTTAATCGAAAAATATGATTAGGGTATTTAGTATCTTCAAAACTAGGTGGTTACTCAACATAAACTTCTTTTTTTATGAAATCATTCAGAAAAGCATTTTTAACATCCATTTGAAACAAATTGATATTAAGAGAATATGCATATGCTAATAAAATTCTGATTGCCTCTAATCTAGCAATTGGAGCATTTGTTTCATCGAAATCAATGCCTTCATCTTGGGAATATCCTTGTGCTACTAGTCTGGCCTTGTTCCTGGTGATCACTCCTGATTCATCCATTTTGTTTTTGAAGACCCATCTGGTCCCATTAATTGGATGGCCAGAAGGTCTAGCCACAAGAGTCCAGACCTGGGTGCATTGGAACTAGTTAAGTTCCTCTTGCATAGCTAGGATCCAAGATTCATCTGCTAGTGCATCAATGATTGTCCTAGGCTCAATCTGAGAAACAAATGTAGTGTAATCACATAGAATATTCATACCTCTTGTTCTTATTCTATCTTGATGATCACCTACGATATTTTCTCTTGGATGATCTCTGTGATATCTTAGTTCTCTAAGTAGTCCTTTCTGTGCTTCTTGTTGTTGTTGCAGTTCTTCTATTAGATTCTTCCTGATTTTCTTCTTTTTCTTCAAGAGATGCTTGTTCCAGATACTTGCACAAATCTTCAACAACATCTTCTTCTACTTTTATTTTCTTAATAGAATGGTTAGTTTCATCAAATAAAATATGAACTTACTATTTTATAATTAAAGTTTTTCTGTTAAACACTTTGTTTCATCTAGGTTTCGAAATATATCCTAATAGAAAACCTTCATTATATTTAGCATCTAAATTTCCTAAATTATCTTTACAATTATTCAAAATGAAACATTTACAACCAAAAGGTTGCAAATGACTGATGTTTGGCTTTTTCTCCTTGTATAACTCATAAGGTGTCTTCTTTAATATTGGTCTGATCATGCATCTGTTGATGATGTAGCCGGTTGTGTTGACTGCCTTTGCCTAGAAGTACCTTGGTAAATTGTATTATGTAAGCATTGTTCTGGCCATATCAATAAGTGTTCTGTTCTTTCTTTCTGCTACTTCATTTTGTTGACGTGTTCTTGGTGAAGAGAAATTATGTTCTATGCCATTTTCTTCACAGAATCTGAAAAATTCTTCATTCTTGAATTCTCCACCATGATCAGATCTAATACTAATTATTTGATATTTCTGGATCTTCTGTAATATTCTGTTGAATTTCAAAAAAACTGAAAAAGTCTGTAATTTGGCTTCCAAAAATGATACCCAAGTGTATCTTGAATAATCATCCACAATTACATAGCCTTAAATTTTTCTTCCAAGACTTATTGTTCTTATAGGTCTAAACAATTCCATGTGAATAAGTTCCAATAGTTTGGAGGTAGTCACCAATGTCTTGGATTGAAATGATGTCTTGGTTTGCTTTCCTTTTGCACAAGCTATACAGATTCTAGACTTCTTCAATTTCATCTTTTGAAGACCTTCAACTAGATCATGCTTGATTAATTTCTTGATGACTAAGGTGCTAGCATGTCCTAGTCTTCTATGTCATAAATCAGTCTTTTCACTTTTAGTAGTTGCAAGGCACAAATTGACTTCTTTCAGTTCTGCCAGTTGTAGGGTATACAGATTCTTAACTCTTTGAGCTTCAAAAACTACTTTTCCATCCTTTATGATGATACATTTGTCATTATGAAATTTTACTAAATGACCTTTATCACATAATTGACTGATACTGATGAGGTTATGTTTTAATCCTTCAACATACATAACATCTTCTATTAAATCCTTTTCTTTTGTTCCTACTGTTCCACATCCTATCACATTTCCTTTTCCATTATCACCATATGTGACTTGACCAACTTCATCTTTGAAACTTGTAAATAATTTTCTGTCACCTGTCATATGCCTTGAGCATCCACTATCTAAATACCATTTGGATGCCCTCAGGCGCCTCTGCAAACATAATTAAGTTGAAACTTTTGGTACCCAAACTTTCTTGGGTCCTTGATGGTTAGTTTTTGGAATCCAACACAAGTGTCTAGAAGTGCAGGTGCTAATTGTGTGTCCTAATTGATTACAATGACTACAACATAAATCATATGCATTCTTTGAATTTGTAGTGTTATTAGTTTTAAGTTTTTGTTTGTAAACATATTGGTTAACCAATTTTGGATTTTTAATTATCTTTTCTTTTACAAACTTAGGGGTTGGATATTTTTCAGAATACACAATTTCTTCTACATTTACTAGAGCTGCATAACCTACTTCATATTTCTTTTTACCTATTCTAGCACATTTTAGTTTTACAACTAAGGATGTTTTACAGTTTATGATTTTATCGATAGTAGCTCTTAAATAGTTATTTTCTTCTTTTAATTTTTCTTCATCTTTTAATTCATTTAGATTTGATTCAAGTTCCATGATTTTACCATTTTTAGTCTTTAAGTCTTCACATAATAGTTCATTTGATCTTTTAGTTTCAGTTAAATTCTATCCTAATCTTTCTATTTCATTTTCTTAGAAAGGTGTTGGATTTTTCTTGGTTCATTAAATTTAACTTAACTATTTTCATTTGTTTAACTACTATTTTATATTTATCATACAACTCATTAAATGCATCTTCTAGACTATCAGAATTAAATGAAGTAAAAGAGGTTTCAGAATTTACCTGATCTAGTCCTGCCATGAGGGCTAGATTTACTTGTTCTTCTTCTTCTGATTCTGAACTTATAGCTTCCTCATTGTCCCATGCTATTGCCATTGCTTTCTTCTTATATTTTCTAAACTTTCTTTTTTTGCCTTTCTTTTTCTCATATTTTTCAACTGGATCTTTCTTTTTGAACTTATGACATTCTGATTTGAAGTGTCTTGGCTGGTTGCATTAATAATATGTTGGCTCCTTCTTCTTTTCCCTTTTGAAATATCTCTTTGAGCCAAACTTCTTCTTCTTGGCAAGAATTTTTTGAAGTTTTCTTGACAGCATGGCTTCAACATCACTGTCTTCATATTTTTCTTTTGAATTTTTAGAGGAAGAAGAATCTACAACCTTCAAAGTATTTGACATTTTCTTTTTCAAAGAGCTTTATAGAAAATCTTTCCATATTAATTTCATGAGTCATTAAAGAACCAATCAATTTATCAATAGAAAGTTCTGTAAGATCATGCACCTCTTCAATAGCAGTGACCTTGGGGGTCTAGGAATGAGTTAATGATCTAATAATTTTTCTGACTATTTTTTCATTAATAAGATTTTTACCTAGTGAACTTAAACCAACTATTATATTGGAGAATCTATTATACATTTAGGTGATATTTTCATTAGGTAGCATTTTGAATTGTTCATATTGAGACACAAGAAAATATATTCTGGTTTGTTTAACTTTATCAGTACCTTCATAAGTTACTTGTAATTTATGCTACATTTTTTTAGCATTTTTACAAGCAGATAATCTGTTAAATTCTTTCTTAGATAATACACAACATAGATATTTCTTAGCTTTATAGTTTGGGGGCATATTCCTTTTATCAACTATAGATAATGCAGTAGTACCTTCATCAACTATAGCAAAATCACCTTGTTCTATTACCTGCCAAAGATCAAAATCTGTGCCTCGAATGAAGCATTCCATTCTCATCTTCCAGTATTGGTAATCTTCACCATCAAAAAATGGTGGTCTTGTAACAGACTGACCTTCATAGTTGTGAGCTTCAACTATCATCTCTTCTCAAATCTTTCAATTCTTCTGAGAAGACTTCGTTCTGATACCACTTGTTGGATTGAGATGGAGCTTCAGATGTTCTAGAGGGGGGTGAATAGGACTTCTTGCACCTTAAAAATTTATCTGAAAATATATAACACTAGATAGTATTGTTAGTACTTAGTGTAGTGTGCATGAAACAAGTGAAAGATTTGGCGGAAACAATCACACAAAGTGCACAGAGATTTATCTTGGTTCGGCCCTTCCAGATGGATGTCCTACATCTAGTCCCCAAGCACCCCTTGGGATTTTCACTAACTGCCAAGAACACTTAGACTTCTCTCAACCTGAGAGGTATTATAGCCCACTTGCTCCTAAGTAAGTCTTCCCTTCACAGAGGGGTATTACAACCACCTACCACTGTAGGTCTTCCCTTCAAGGAGGGGCACTACAAGGAATAAAAAAAAAATCCCCTCCTAGTTTCTTACACAGAAATATACATAGTGTGTCTGCTCAGAAGGATGAGCAAACACAGAAGTTCAGAAAGAAATACAAGTATGAGTGGAAGCTCTAGCTCTTTTCTAACTCTAAGAGGGTGAACTAGAGAAGATCTAGAATAGCAGAAAGTGATCCAAAAAGCAAAACTTCTGAATGCAAGAGAGCTTGGAAGTCGAAGCTTGAAGTAGCAAGCTCTCCTCAGATCTTGAGCTATTTTCTCTTTCTAAAGTGTAGAATGTGGTTGTGTATACTCATACACTTGTTGTCTGCTTTGTTCAAGCTTTAGTTCCATATATATAATCTTCAGTCTTTAGCTTTCTGTTGGGAATCTATTTGTTTGAAAGTAGCCGTTTGAATTTGAACGTTGGGTCTTGAGACTTGAGACAGTTGAGATGTCCATCAGATCATAAGAGGGCTTGCCTTTTGTCTTTTGAGTCTCAACAGCTTCAGGCTATAGGGATAGCTGCATGATTCTTCTTCAGATATCCCTTCCTGAATTTCTGCAAGCACCATACCATATCTATTCTTGTTCTCAGGGTTAGACTTGTGAGAAATATAGAATAATATGAGGGTAAGGGACAAGCAGTTCTTTAACAGAAAACTATTAGTTCTAGGTAGGTACAGAGTTAGGTGAGCATTCAGGAGGAATGGACACCTGTTTGGCGCGCAGTACAGTTGCAAAGAGACTTTTCCTTAAACCCTGGAAACCTGACAGTCTGAAGGTCACTAATAGATCTTCTTTGTAAGATACATAACTATCTAGGAAATAAACTAAGAATATAAACTTCAGAAGAATTTATGACAAAAAATATTTAAATAGGAGAACAGAGAAGTACAATGCTCATTTAAAGAATATCATTTAGATAACACAAAAAATACTACAGTGTTGAGCATGTGTTCATCTATAGACCATTGAATAATTCCATAAGAATTAAAACATTAATCGCACTAATAATACATAAATAGTTTTGCAAAAATGCTAATAGTCATTGAAACAACTAAGTATAGTTGATTACAGAAGTTGATATTATACTTCGACTTCCAAGAAGTCGGAGTACTACTCCAGTAGTAAACAGAGAGACTTTGTCTGTATCAAAGTCGGAGTAGGTATCATGCTTTGATTGTGAATAGTCTTTCGACTTCATCAAAGTCGGAGTGAGACATCAAAGGATACCAGACTTCGACTTTTAGGAAGTCGGAGTGAGACCGATATCACCAACTTTTCTGGTAGTCACACTTCGACTTTTCTAGAATTGTAGTCAGTATGATATATTGCCCAGTTGACGAGCCCAGAGGGGGGTGAACGGGTCTTTTAAAATGTTCTTCGATGAAGGTTAGTGACTGTTAGCTCAAATATCAATCATACAAAGAAAACAATCACACGACACAAAGGATTATCCTGGTTCGGACCTCCTCTCCTTAGGAGTCCTACGTCCAGTCCCTGAGCAACCACTCAGGTTTTTACTAACTAGGGTACAGTCCCCCTAAGGACGCTACAGCACCCAGCTCGGCTGGTCTTCCTTCACACCTGAAGGGAAAAACACCACCCTGGATACCCCACCAGGTCTTCCTTCACAACTGAAGGGAAACAGCACCCTGGATACCACCAGGTCTTCCTTCACAACCGAAGGGAAACAACACAAGAGAAAGAAATGATTTCAAGCCCCTAGATCAAGCTTTTAACAAGCCAAGATCTGAAGCCACTAGCACTGAGAGCAAGGATCTAAACAAGGCACACTCTCAGAACTACACGAGCTCTCTTAGAAAATCTATTACAGCACAGAGAGCGAAGAGCTAAAGGTGATGAGGAATGAGATTCTTGGCTCTGGACTTCTTGTAGAAGAATTTGAATACTTGAACACTAGATACTTATTCTCTACTTCGTTGGTTGTCCTTCTTCACTTCTGTCTTTGAGTTTATATCTTCTTTTTGAAATACGGTCGTTGAAGTAACTGTTGTCTCTTGGATTGATAGACATTAGACTGTTTGACATTTGGAAGCTTCAACTATCTTTTATCCATTTGAGCACGCAAAGAGATAGGGTCTTCTGGCGTCTATAGGTCCAACTTTGTATGATAGAATGTCTTCAGGATTCTGCACACATTAAATGATAGAACAGTAGACAACTTAAGCTGTCTCTTGTTGTCAGTATACGTTGATGTGAGTATTCACTAGAATAGAAATCCCAAATAGCTTGTTTTAAAGGATGTATACAGAGTAAGCACAATAATGGACGATATTGTCTGCATGCATGCAGAGATACGTTCAGAACTCATAAATGCAGGAGTGACAGATAGATATATACGTGACTTTGACTAGTCAACATATTTAGAGATAAGATAAATGTCAAGTCGATGTAAGATATGAGATCGATGGCTATATGACTTATGAAATCGTTATGATTAAGTCATTTTAACTAAGTCGTTATAAGCCATACCAAATCGTTACATTCACAGAAGAATTCGTTATGCAAAGCAAGTCGTTGTGTTCTAAAGAAATCGTTACGTAAAGCAAATCGTTATGAGCGCTTAAAGAAATCTTTGTGCAAAGCAAATCGTTACGGCGAGCAAGTCGTTGTGAGTTATAAAGAAATCGTTACGGTAACTTATGAAATCGTTACGGTGAGCAAGTCGTTACGAGTTCTAAAGAAATCGTTACAGTAACTTACGAAATCGTTACGGCGAGCAAGTCGTTGCGAGTTCTAAAGAAATCGTTACCGTAACTTACGAAATTGTTACGGTGAGCAAGTCGTTGTGAGTTCTAAAGAAATCATTACAGTAACTTACAAAATCGTTACGGCGAGCAAGTCGTTGCGAGTTCTAAATAAATCGTTATGGTAACTTATAGAATCGTTATGACAGGCAAGTCGTTACGAGCTCTAAAGAAATCGTTACGATGACTTATAGAATCGTTATGACAGGCAAGTCGTTCGAGCTCTAAAAGAATCGTTACGATGACTTATAGAATCGTTATGACAGGCAAGTCGTTATGAGCTCTAAAGAAATCGTTACAATGACTTATAGAATCGATATGGGATCGACTTGTTTGAAACAACATGACTTTTCAGTCTTACAAGGAAATCGTTATGACTTTTAACAGAAGTCGATGTGGACTTAGAGAAATATCATTTTGAAAAGATTAAAGCTTCAGTAAGACAATACTTACCAACATTGACTTGATTGACCTTGGTAATTTTTCTGTACTTAAGACTTATAAAATATGTGTTAGTATTTTTGTTTGATTTTGTTAATCACGAAAAATAAATATGTAATTGAAAGTACATGGGACAGACTGAGTATCAATCTCCCCCTTTTTGGCGATGACAAAACTTATCAATAGGCATGAATAAAGGATCTGAATATTTGCAGGAAGTATTTCATTTTTCATTTTAGACATGCTAAGTATTTTTTTTAAGCAAGACTTTAAGCAAGACACGAAAATCTAATATTTCCAGAATATATATCAGATATGCTAAGTATTTTCTCCCCCTTTTTGTCATTAAGCAAAAAGATAATCTGAGACAAAGAATGAAGAGAAAAGATAAGATCACTCAAACAAAAAATTTTCATTAATATTGAGGAGGTACAGACAAATAGTAAGCAGGAGACAGAAGAGAGGCAAAATGAGAAATGGTTTCCCATGCCTGTGCTTCCTGCTCTTCAAAAAGAGTTTTAAAGACTCCAAAAGACAAAGAATAGGTTGGTCCCATGGAGGAAGCCATCCTCTGAAGATGAAGATCTAGGTGCTTGTAGAGAAGATCAGCATAAGCCTCCTTATCCATAGTCATCTATAGGAAATGACGAGTCCCAAAGCTGGCACAGGTAAGAAACTGATCCATGGACACAGGATAGTGATTGTGATTATCTTTGAGAGCTTTATGAAGAGCTACATATACCTTGTACCTTTTCTCCCAAACTTTAAAGGGGTCATTTACAAGGTTAATGGAGTTCATATCCAAGAAGGTGGCTGGAGAGATTGCAAGTTTGCTTTCCCTGGCTTGAGCTTCATTCAGAGAAAACAACTGCTGAGCAGACAAAGGGTAGAACTTACTCCATTCTGAGGATGTCAACCTTTCACATTCAGACAGAATTGGGGCTAGAACTTCAGCACTGACATGCCCCTGGTGATATTCTCTAAATAGAAATCTAGGGAATGCAACCAGGTAGCCTTTCTGAACTTGAATCCTTCCCATTACTCTGCAAAACGTTCAAAGATGATGGATCCTACAGAGGACTCCATGACAAGAAAATGTATCTGGGGTAGTGCTATTTCATCAGGCATAAGAAGGGTAGCAAAATCTACCTGAATATCTGAAGATTGTGAGATGCCTGGAGAGAGAGCTGAAATGGCCCTTTTGAACTGGCTGAGCTGAACTTCTGGAAGTCGATGGACATATCTGTAGTTGTTGAACAACACATAGTGTCTGACCATCTTGATTTCTTTTTGAATGAAGGGTGCCCAAAGTTCTCTATGATAAATTCTGAACCACTCTGATAAGGTCAGGGAGTGGTCCCTTGGAGGGAATCTGGCAGATTTGGCGAGAATGTATCTTTCGAAGAGATCTTTGTGGCCTTTGCCCCACTGATCTTCAGTTTTGGAGTGGGCAATAGAGAAGATTTTGGATTTTTCGGATTTGGAGAGAGAAGTGAAGGGTAGGATGGTGTGTAAATGTTCTGTTAGATTGAGGAATGGAAGGTTAATGATGGTGGCAAGAACAACCTTTGAGAGATATTCTCTATACAGTGGTTTATTTTTGGTGACCACTGTGAGGGAAAACCACAAAGGAGGGTATTTAGGCTCAGAGGAAATGGAGGAGGTAAAGAAATTTTCCTCTTCTAGGTGCAGGACTGGAAGAGTCTGCCCTATGGATGTGCTCCCCAACCTTTAGCACAGACCTGAGAATGCCTTCCTCAAACTCATCCTTTATTTTTTCTATAAAGGGAGAGTCAATTTGAGCTGTCTCAGGGATTACAGTGATGAAAGAGGGTGGAGGAGAAGGATGAAGAAATGAATGAGAGGTAGTGGGAATGCCATCAACTGGTCCAGGGGAGGGACCAGAGGAGGATGAGGCTCCAGCAGAGGATGCTGGAGGCACCTCAGAAATAGGATGGAGGTGGGAGGATGTGAATAGAAGATGCAGGAGATGAGGTGGATTGAGAAGGAAATGGTGTTGGAGAGGAGATGGGTCTGGATTGAGGCTTTTTGAATGGCTGAGGGGCAGGGGTGCTGTAGGAGCTGAGGGAGGAGATGGAGAAACTGGTGTGAGAGAGGGATGAGAAGGAGCTGGAGGCTTAGGTGCCAAGACCTCTTCTTCAACCTCTGTCTGCACAGCTTCACTCTCCAATGGCCCTGTTGGCCCTGACACTTGCTCAGCTGGCTCTGGAGATCCTTGCACATTAACTTCTGCCGCTGCTGGTGCTGGTGCTGGCCCTGATGGCCCTGACTCTTGAACTTGAGCTGCAGGAGGTGGCAGAGGAGGAGCTTGGGCTCCAACCACCTTCAGGATTTCACTCAGCATATTTTTCATGCTGCCCATTTCTTTGTTGAACCACTTCATGGCATTCCTGATGTTGGAAATTTCCTTTGAAGTTGAAGCTTGGCTCATGAAGATGGAGGATACATCAGATTGAAGAGAACATAGAATAGTTCCTTGGGCATCAAGTCTCTCAATTACAGGCTTCAAATTAATCACGATTTTCTGCCTCATTAGCCTTTCATGTGGAGAATCTGATAAGAGTGGTACTTCAGGCTCCACTTCTTTCCCTTTCTGCCTAGCCTCTGAAGCTGGAGGAGGCTGATCATTATCAGAATCAGAGGAGCTTGCTGTCTCCCCATCTCTGGCATCATTCGGAGCATTAGGCAGGTCTTCATCAGCTGGTACACTGCCCATAGGCTCATCACTGCGAGTTGCTTCTACTGGACCTTCCTTTGATTGCTCCCCCTGAACAGGAGCATCCTTTTCCATTGGTTCTTGCTCCCCCTGAATGGGAGCATCCTCTTCCAAAATAATATTATCAGGAGCATCTGATTGCTTCTCCTGAATTGGTATTGCAAGAGATTCTTCAATATGGCCTGATGCCACAGTTTTTGCCACTGATTCTCCGCCAGCCTCTGTAGTGACTGGAGTGGAGTGAATAGAATCCAATACCTCTTTAAGGATAGAGGCAACGATGGAGGTGGGTAAGGGATCTGCTGCACTTGCCATTGTTTCTTCTGCTGGTGCTTCGATTAAAGGTGATCCTGCTAATTCTGGAGCTGATGGTGCTGCTGGCTCAATTGCTACTGAAGCTTCTACTGCTGCTGATTGGACTGCTACTGGTTGCTCTGCTGCTGGTTTTGCTGCTTCTTCCTGAACATCAGGAAAATCGCCTATGATGGCCTCTCCCTCTGCTACTGAAGCTTTAGACCAGGTACCATTTTGAAATGAAAATCCGCTTTTCTTCAAGTTTTTGGACCTAATTGCTTGGCTCATCTTCTCAGTGGCTTCCCCTGATAGATCAACACCAAAGTGTTTGAATACTTTGGTGAGCAGGTGAGCATAAGGCAGAGAGACGTTTAGCTTGCTCTTGGTATCCCAAATCTGATCTCTGGCGAACTTCATCCTTTCTATCATAACTTCAGCCACATTGATTTCCCTGTTTTGGATGGCCCAAAACATCAAGTCTGAGTCGGCCTTGGTACAAGATGAGAAGGTGGCACTTCTCGGAGCCAGAATCTGACACACTATGAAATGTAAAATCCTGTTGAAGGCATTTAGCTGATTGATGTCCAGCTTTCCATCTTTCAGCCTAAAGTCTAGACCAATGATACCTAGACCCTTCGCTTGAATATCCACTAAGTGGATTCCACTCTGACCAGATGTACATACACCAACTAGGGTTTTCAAAAACTCACGGTCGATCTTGATTTGGATTCCCTTGACAAAGGATGTCAGGGATCCATCTGCCTCTGATTTCAAACAAACATAAAACGCCTTAACAAGGTCTGGATAGCTTACTTCCGAGAGGGTTGCGATTCCCATCCATTGCATCCAGATAATTGCGGCCACCACACTGTGCATCCCATTTTTCTCCAGATCTGCAATATCAACCTCTTTATTTCCACACAGCTTCGTCTTTATGAAAGTGAACCTCTCCTGCTACTCAAGAGTAAGGAACTCGGCGCTGTAGCCATCCAAACTTCCGGAAACTGAGGATGCGGCCACGGAATCCGGTGAGGAAGTTTTCTGGAGGGTTGAGAAGGAAGGAGGAGTGAAAGCCCTCAAGAAATTTCATGGGAAGGAGAGATAGGCTTCAAACTTTGCAGAGAGTCGATGTCGAACTTGCTAGGGCATCGGCTCAAGTAACCAGACGAAAGAGGGTAAAGGTAGAAGATGGGATATGAATCGTTCTCTCATCGATTTTATGAATAAATAAATGCGTTGTGGAAAGTGAGGCGCCAAACGGCAGCATAAAACGACAAAGGAGTTTGACCATTCAAACCGACTTCAATAAGAGAGCGACCAGGAGGGATAATTTTGCTGTTTTTGCTTAAAGCCATGAAGGGAAAAATAGTTTAAATCTGAAAAATTATATGCCATTTTTCAACAAGACTCTTTTCACAAAATGCACATGCCCAATTCCCTTCTAAGAGATGCGAATCTCTCTTCAGGTAAGACTTTTGTGAAAATGTCTGCTAACTGACTATTTGTATCAATAAATGATATCTCAATATTTCCATTTGCTACATGATCATGAATAAAATGATATCTAACCTCAATATGCTTTGTCCTTGAATGTTGAACTGGATTCTTGGTGAGATTAATGGCACTGGTGTTGTCACACAACAGTGGAATCGATTTGATATTGAGTCCAAAATCCTCAAGTTGTTGCTTTATCCATAGGAGTTGTGTACAGCAACTTCTAGCAGCCACGTACTCAGCTTCAGCTGTAGATAGTGCCACTGAATTTTGTTTCTTTGAGGACCAGGATATCAAGCATCCTGCAAGAAATTAACAACCACCACTGGTGCTTTTTCTATCTACTTTGCATCCAGCATAGTCAGCATCAGAATATCCTACTAAACTGATTTCACAGGATTTTGGATACCATAGACCTAAATCATGAGTTCTAGCTAAATATCTAAATATTCTTTTCACATAGATTAAATGTGATTCTCTAGGATCGGCTTGATACCTAGCACACATGCATACACTAAATAGAATATCGGATCTACTAGCTGTTAAGTAAAGTAATGAGCCAATCATACATCTGTAGACCTTTTGATCTACTTTCTTACCATCCTTGTCACTGTCCATCCTTGTTGATGTACTCATGGGTGTTGACAATGGCTTGGTGTTATCGAATCCAAATTTCTTCAAGAGTTCTTTGGTGTACTTTGCTTGGCAGATGTGGTGCTTGATTTGTAATGCCAAGGAAATAATTTAGCTCTCCCATCATGCTCATCTCAAATTCTCCCTGCATCAACTTTTCAAAGTACTTGCAAAGGGATTCATCAGTAGATCTAAAGATAATATCATCTACATAAATCTGTACAAGTAGTATGCTTTTAACTTTTGATTTTATGAATAAAGTGTTATCTACTTGACCTCTACTGAAACTATGATTTAGAAGAAAAGAACTAAGCCTTTCATACCAGGCCCTAGGTGCTTGCTTTAAACCATATAATGCCTTATGAAGTTTAAAAACATGATTAGGAAATTCTGTGTCATCAAAATCCGGGGGTTGTTCCACATAAACTTCCTCTTTTATAAAACCATTTAGGAATGCAGATTTAACATCCATTTGAAATAATTTTAAGTCTAATGCTGATGCATATGCTAATAATATTCTAATAGCCTCAAGTCTAGCTACAGGTGCATAGGTTTCATCAAAATCTATGCCTTCCTCTTGAGAATAGCCTTGAGCTACCAATCTGGCATTGTTTCTTAAGATTACACCAGTTTCATCCAATTTATTTCTGAACACCCATTTGGTGCCAATGACTGGATGGTCTGATGGTCTAGGAACAAGTGACCATACTTGGTTTCTCTTGAACTGATTTAGTTCATCTTGCATGGCTAGTATCCAAGATTCATCACAAAGAGCTTCATTGACTGTCCTCGGCTCTATTTGAGAAACAAATTGTGACGGTTCTCACCAATCAGACCCGCTAACCTGATAGCAAGCCGGATTCGAGTCTGCCTCCCGTGAACGGGCCGTAGCCTCGCAAGGGATATCAAATCACGAGTCCGTAGAAATATAGAGGAATCAACTCAAACATTCATAAGATCTGTCAATCTCACAAATATTTACATGTAATATACATAGCCATAGCACAACTGTAGCCAAACTACAACAGAACCTGGGGCATACCCTGAGGTGCACAACAGATAAGTAGAATTACACTGCTGGTGGTGCAGACCCTCCACTGGACGATGGATGCGAAATCTCTGGATCTCCCTCACCTAGTAGGAGGTAGGGGTGAGCCTCACATGTCACTGGCTCAGTAGGGAAACTCCCTAGAAACCGAGCAAACCAACACAAGTAGCAAAGCAGGAAGTGCTATACTAACAATTTATAATAATAACAAGCAGGATATAAAATTGTAAGTGTAACTTACCACTTTCCACTTAACAGGAACAACGTAATTAAATAAATGGCAACACCAAACAAGTGTACGAGCTACTGTAGAGAAACGCCACACTCGAGCCACGTCAACTGGTTCGCGACACCAGTTACTGACCCAGACAAACCACACAGGACCACCTCTCAGTCTCGCAGCCACGGACGAAAGGTCCAGCTGCCGCTCCACGAAACAAGTACAAGAACTATGGAGTCCAACTAAACCACCACAACCTGCAGGTCACACACCACGCAGGCCCATGCCTAACACCCTTAGGGACTCTGGCCCGAGCTCCCTAAAGTGAGGCACTAGAAAACAAGACTAGCTGGGGTCTAGTACGTCTACTGGTGTCCATCTCCCCCAACTACGAGCACGCTACAAGCGACAACACAACCAACTCTCTAGTCGCTGTCCCACTGCCGTCTTTCCCTCAGCCGGACGTACTACTCAACACAAGAGTGAGGGTGACCAGGAAGACGATAAGACCTCGTCGGTATCTAGTACCGGGACAAGCCCCGAGCACTCACGTGCCTGGCTCACACAAAACCTGGGGCTCCCAACTGAGGAGGTATCCACAGAAGGCGTCAAACTACATACCACGTACACAGAAACCACGTGCGCAACGCTCAAGCCACGTGAAACCCTCTCGTAAACCGTGTGAACAACAAGTAAACCACACACCACACACTTCCCGAGCGTAGAGAGTGCCAATGCACCTCTTTCTATCACCATATAACATAAACCGAGCTGAACAGATAATCCTACACAAACATTTATGCTTAAAAGACATCATTCGGTTGTTGTCACGGCGGCACGATAGACCGCCTTCAGAACGCGACAGTGTGCGGTGTCGCGACCTGATCGCGGCTCTCAGAGCGACCGCGATAGCAGGTGCGAACCCTGCTCCAGAATCCCTCATCTAGATCACCCCAAACTCATTAAAACCTATAGTTCCAATCCATTTTCATGCTTTAATGTGTTCCTACACATGCTATCTATGTTTTAGAAAGTAGGAAACACACTAACCACTTTACATGGGAAATCCACAGATCAAAACTTAGGAAATCTCCCTACCTTCACGAAGAACGCAAAGAACGAAGCCCGTACGAGGTTCCCTCCGCTCCACGCAACGTCCTCGCGGTGGAAACTCGTCGAACCGAGCTCTAGCAAGCCAAATCACCCAAAATCCCACAGCAAAACCCCCTGGCCGAACAGAGCTTTCATCTACTCTGTTCTGCGAGGGTTACTTAAAAACACAACGCAGGTAAGAACGCGACACTCTGCACGACCGCGATCTCATCGCGACACTCAAGACTGTCGCCTTAATCCGCTGACGACACCCGATCACTTAAAATGGCGGTTTCATGAACGCGACTCTACGGACTGTCGCGATCATATCGCGACACCCCGCACTGTCGCGATCCCATCGCGACCCTCCAAACGACCGCGTTAGCAACTGAGAAACAGAGAATGCTTTGGGCAAAACTTCAAAACCTGCGGAAATTACCTGCTACACACATGTCATCGGCCATACACTGGCCTCCACGTCCACACAAGAATGATCCGAACGGTCGGAACATTACACAAATGCTAGGTAATCACAGGGAATTACATTACCTCTTGTTCTTACCCCTACAGATGGATCACCAATAATATTTTCGAGTGGGTGATCTTTCTTGTGTCTCCATTCCTTTGGAAGATTTTCATGTGTAATTTTCTTTTGTTGCAAGTCTTCCAGAGGTGGATCATCCTTGTCCTCAATTGATGTATTCTTTAGTTCCTTGGACAGCTTATCTGCATCATCATTATCACTATCTTCTTCCTTTCTTAAGGAAGGGTTAGTTTCATCAAAAATAATATGTACAAACTGTTCAATTAATAAAGTGCATTTATTAAATACTCTATAGCCTTTGGGTTTAGAGGTGTACCCCATGAAGATACCTTCATCTGATTTGGCATCCAACTTACCAATGTCTCTTTTTCCATTGTTGTGGATGAAGCAAGGACATCCAAATGTCCTGAGGTGGCTGATCTTTGGTTTCTTTCCTTTGAACAGTTCATATGCAGTCTTCTTTAGGATTGGCCTGATCATTACTCTGTTGATAATGTAGCTTGCTGTGTTGACTGCTTCAGCCTAAAAATACCTTGGCAGATCATATTCTGATAACATTGTTCTTGCCATATCCAATAGAGCTATATTCTTTCTCTCAGCAATTCCATTTTGCTGTGGTGTCCTTGGTGCTGAGAAATTATGTTCAATTCCCTGATCATCACAGAACTTAATAAATTTTTCATTTTGAAATTCACCACCATGATCTGATCGGATAGAAATAATGCTGAACTTCTGATCCTTCTGAACTTTCTTGCTGAAACTGACAAAGTTATCAAATGTGTCATCTTTATACTCTAGAAATGATACCCATGTGAATCTTGAGTAATCATCGACTATGACAAATCCAAAGTTCTTTCCTCCAAGACTGGTAGTCCTCATTGGCTCAAATAGATCCATATGAAGGAGCTCTAAGGGTTTTGAGGTGGTTACCACCATCTTTGACTTGAAGGAGCTTTTGGTGTGCTTTCCCTTAGCACAAAGTCTACAGACACCTTCCATTTTTGCACATACCTTTGGCAGACCTTCTACAAGATTTTTCTTCACTAATTTTCTCATACCGTCTATGCTACAATGTCCTAGTCGTCTGTGCCATAATTCAGTAGATTTTTCTTTGTTTGCTGCCAGACAGACATTTTGTTCTTTGAGTTCCTCAAGATAGAGCACATATAAATTCTTTTCTCTATTTGCTTCAAAGATGATTGATCCATCTTTCACTATGCTGCATTTCGATTCTTGAAACTATATCTGATGGCCTCTGTCACACAGCTGGCTGATGCTAATGAGATTATGCTTCAACCCTTTGACAAGTAACACAACTTCTATAACTGTTCTTCCTTTATTATTCACAGAGCCACTGCCAATTATTGTTCCTTTCCCATTATCTCCATAAGTAACTATTCCTTCTTCAGCTTGGAGATGAGAGAATAACTTCTGGTTTCCTGACATGGGCCTTGAGCACCCACTATCCAAGTACCATTTGGATGCTCGAGGGTTAACCTGAAATATAATCATCAAGCTTTAGGTACCCAAATTCTTTTGGGTCCTGATTGGTTAGTATCATTGATTTTACTTTTTATTATCCATTTCTTATGTCTTGTTGGGCATGTCGTTATGATATGTCCTAACTTGTTGCAGTGACTATAGCATGATAATTTGGTTACTTTTCTATATATTTGAAATCACCTTTGTATACTATATCTTGTTCAGGTACAAATTTTGGTGTTGGATATGTTTTAGGATAAACTATAGTTTCTTCATTATCTGGGGGTGTATATCCTAATCCATTTTTCTTCTTACTTGATCTTCTAGCACCTTTTAATATGAGGGAGTTTTTACTATTTGTGAATTTTTCTAACGTGCTAGATAAATTTATGTTTTCTTCTGTTAGAGTCTTGATTTCAGTTCTTAGTTCATCTACATTTTCCTGTTTTACTAATTCCGTTATTTGTTTATTTTTATCTTTTAAGTCTTCACATAATAATTCATTTCTTCTTTTAAGTTCAGTTATTTGTTTTTCTAACTCTTCATTTTCTGTTTTCAGATCAGAGTTAGTGTTTTCTAAACAAGTACTATTTTTCTTACTGGCTTTTAATAGTTTAGTTACTTCTTTATATTTATTATATAGTTCATTAAATGTTTCCTCTAAATTATCTGAATCAGAATCATTGCATGAATCAAAAGAGGAGTCAGAAGTTACCTTATCTTTAGTATTTGCCATGAAAGCCAAATGGGCTTCTTCTTCATCGCTGCAGGAGTTTGACTCACTGTCTGAGTCACTACTGTTTTCCCATGCTGCTGCCATTACCTTCTTCTTGTATTTTCTGAACTTCCTGGAGCTTTCTTTCTTCCTGAGTTTCGGTTTCCTGAGTTTTGGACACTCAGCTTTGATGTGTCCTGGTTATTTTGCATTCATAGCAGATGGGTTCTCCTTTCTTTAGATCTTTTCCATCTGGTTTCTTGAAGTCCTTCACTACAAGAAAAAATGCTTATAGAGACCGATTTAGAGACCGAAAATTTCGGTCACTATTCGGTCCCAATTTTGGGACCGAATAGGGACCAAAATAATCGGTCTCAAATATTAGAGACCGAAAATTTCAGTCCCTATTCGGTCCCAAAATAGGGACCGATTAGAGACCGAAAATTTCGGTCTCTAATCGGTCCCAAAATAGGGACTGATATTTTCAGTCCCTATTCGGTCACTATTTTGGGACCGAATAGAGACGTATATTCGGTCTCTATTCGGTCCCAAAATAGTGACTTAATAGGAACTGAAAATTTCGGTCTCAAATATTGAGACTGATTAAATTCGGTCTCCATTCGGTCACTATTTTGGGACCGAATAGGGACCGAATATAATCGGTCTCTAAATATAGAGACCGATTATATTCGGTCCCTATTCGGTCCCAAAATAGTGACCGAATAGGGACTGAAATTTCGGTCTCAAAATATTGCGACTGATTAAATTCGGTCTCTATTCGATCCCCATTTTGGGACCGAATAGGGACTGAATATAATCGGTCTCTATATTTAGAGACCGATTATATTCGGTCCCTATTCGGTCCCAAATAGGGACTGAATAGGATGAAAATTTCAGTCTCAATACTTGAGACCAATTAATTCGGTCTCTAAAGTGGTCTCTATTTTCTGTAATTTATTTATGCAAGGTTTAACATGCATCTAAATGTGAACATGTGTAGGTAGTGATAGGTATGGTAAAAGTGTATATATTTATTAGTTATATATATAATGTGTGTGTGTGTGTAATAAAAGAAATGATAAAATTATAATGTTAAAGAAATGCATAAACTTCCTACATGAATATATACGTGTCAGTTTGTGCTTGTTAGTGTCACATGGGAGTGTGTGAGGTGTTAGAAGGAAGATAGATAGCTACGTGGGAGAGTGTGGAAGTGCTTATATGCATGTGCAAGTATATATATATATACTATATAAGAGTACATATATAAAGGGTTGGCGGCGGAAGTATTGGGAGATGAAGAAACGCCGGAAGGGAGGAGTTTTCGCAGAAGGAAAAATGGCTAACTTGATTTTCTGGAAATAATGAAGAAGAAAATAAGGTGCATAAGATAGGTACTTTCACATTATCTTTAAGATAATAATTTTTTTTCTTGATCCTTAATCTAGTTTATAAGTCAAGAACTTCAGTTAATATAAATAAAAAACAATGTTCCATCTGAAGTTTCATTTTTAAAGGCTACTATATGATTTCTAGAATTGCGTAATCATCGTATAAGATTTCTGTATCTCCTTTCCTTCGTGTCTCTATCTTTGGTTAGGATATTGAATATGAGTATCTATCATATTTATCCCTTGATTTGCATGTCATAAAGATTATTAGGTATATTTTTGGTCTCTTGTGTACGTGTCTTAGCTAACACTCATATCTTAGGCAAGTGTTTTTGTGAAGGATTCTTCTCCCTTCTTCTTCTTCTTTTCTTCTGACTGTGTTCTGGAAGCAGTGGTAGTGTCAACACTATCTGTCCAGCAGTGTCAGCACTATCTGTCCAGTAGTGTTGACCTATCCGTCTAGTAGTGTCAACACTATCTATCCAGTAGTATTAATCTATCTATCCAGTAGTGTCAACACTATCTATCCAGTAGTGTTAATCTATATGTCCACTAGTGTCAACACTATCTGTCCACTAGTGTTGACCTAGCTATCTGCCCAGTAGTGTCAACACTATCGATCTATCCAGTAGTGTCAACACTACGTTGACCTATTTAATTATCCCTTATAGTGACGTTGACCTATCCCTTCATATTATCGACCTATCCCTTCATATTATCGACCTATACCTTGCAGAGAGTTGACACTATCCTTCAAAGTGTCAACACTCTCTTCTAGCTATTCAGGTTGACACACCCTGTATTCAAGTAACCCAAACTCCTGTTTCCAGTGACTTAGGTCGGCACACCCATGTTCCAGGTCGACACACCATGTTAATTAGAATTCTTTCTAGAAATAACTTTTACATGAACTATATATACTAATTAATTCCATATTTACTTGAAATAATTATTAAGCTACTCCTTCTTCCGAAAAGTGATTTATAATGTATTCATGTAATTAGTCAAATTGCTTATCTCATGTTCTTGAAAATTTACTTGTAATGTCTAGAACTTGGGATCTCTAGATCTCTCATGAATTTACAATGCTAGAATGACACAATAAAAGGGCCCTGACCTGGTCTGGGAGGAGCACCCAAAAGTACTTGTGCCCATGGGAGTGTGAATAGTTTGGTGTGGCATTGCACCTAAAGTACATGTTAAAAATTTCTAGACATCTGGTTTCACATAGTGTACATGTGAGTATTTGAAACTCAATATCTAATTGTTCAATATATACATGAGAAATTCTCACTTCCTGAGAACTCACCTGTATAAATTTGTTTACTTGACTTTTCTTATATTTGATTTTACCCTTTACTTGACAATACATGTCTAACATCATCACAGTGACATATTTGCGACACATGGTTCAAGATGTTCCATTTTTTGGCGATAAGAACCGATGAAGCGGCCTAGCTTTCGATCCACTTGTGGTAGGAAGTTTTCCTTCTATGCGGACTGCGACGTCACCACTTTTTCTAATTGTTCAATAAAAAATTAATATTTAACTTATAATATATCTTACTATTATAAATATTAATAATAAAAATATATTTTTTTAAGATATATTTTAAATAATAAATTTAAAATCCCTAAATTTCTAAAATATTACCCCCTCCCCGCGGCGTCAAATTTCCACCCGACAACGAATCCCCAAAATATTTCCCCCTTCCCCCGGCGCTAAATCCTCGGTTTCCTCCTCCTCCCCCCCATCGCCCCCCACCCTTGCGAAGCCCCCGCCTCTGCCGCCTCCTCTTCCCCCCCGTTGTCCACCCCCCCCCCACCCCTGCGAAGCCCCCCGCCTCCTTCTCCTTCCCCCCCTACCCCCCCCCCCCCCCCCCACTTTGCGAAGCCCCCACCTCGCCCTCCCGCCGTGCCAATGCTCGGGGGCAACGACAGCTTCGTCGGTCTCGACCGCGCCGTCACCGGGGACGGCAGCAGTGATGATCTCAGCAGGGCGTTCTTCCAGTCAGCCTATCGAGAGGTGAGCGTGCCGATCCACTGCTTGTTGCCGCTTATCCTGTCCCCCTTTCTTCGTTTCATACGAACAATTGGGCTCTCTTCTCTCTCTCTTTCTCTCTCTCTCTCTCTCTCTCTCTCTCTCTCTCTCTCTCTCTCTCTCTCTCTCTCTCTCTCTCTCTCTCTCTCTCTTTCTTCCCTCTCACTACAAGAATAATACAATTTAACTATGGAATTTCGCTATGGATTTAGATGTATCTATAATCTATATCTCTCTATATATGTATAGAGTAATATATATTTGTCTTTAATCTATATATATCTATATATATTACATCTATAATTTATAATATTTATTTCATTTTAATTTATCTTACATTTTAATTAATATTTTAATATAATTGTTAAAATGTTAATAATATAATTTAATATTTAACTAATAATATATCTTAATATTATAAATAATAATAAAATATATTTACTCAAGATATATTTTAAATACTAAATTCAAAACCCCTAAATTTCCAAAATAGTCCCCCTCCACTCCACTAGGCGCCAAATCCCCAAACAAAATTTCCCCCCCTCCCCCCGCCAACATCCCCGCCCCGGCCCCCTCCCTTCCTATGCACCCCCCTCCGCCACGCCAACACCCTCCCCCCCCTACACACCACGCCACCACCCCCTCCACCCGCCAACACCCCCCACCCCGAACCCCTCCCTCCCTGCGCACTACCCCCTCCACCAACACCAGCAGCAACAGGAAAGCAGATCGTCGGGTGGTCGGTCTGAGCCGCTTCGCCCCCTACTATGGCTACCTTCTCGACGCCCTTCTTGGGCATCTCCAACGCGGACGCCCTGCGCAGACCCACCATCGCCCTCGCTCTGCACGGCAACGCCCTCTCCCTCGTCCCACCTCGACATGGCGAAGCCCTCACCCTCGGTCTACCCCGCCCCACCCTCGCCCTTGGTCTGCCCCGCCCTGCCCTCGCCCTCGGTCTGCCCCGCCCTACCATCGCCCTCACTCTGCACGGCAACGCCCTCTCCCTCGTCCCACCTCGACATGGCGAAGCCCTCGCCCTCGGTCTGCCCCGCCCCACCCTCGCCCTTGGTCTGCCCCACCCTGCCCTCGCCCTCGGTCTGCCCCGCCCTCGCCCCGTGCCATACGGCGTCGCCCTTCCTCCCTCCCTCCCTCCCCCAGAGTTGGGGGCGGCGCCGAAGGAGGAGGCTCCGACTCTATCTCTGACATCCCCCTCCCCACTAGCCCCTGCAACTCTCTCTCAATCAATGGAGGGTATCTCACTGCTGCAGCTTCTTCACTATTCAGGGATGGTGTCAACTGCGACTTTTAGGTAAAACTGTTGAGTAGACTGAAATCATAGGAATCTAAATGGGCATTTATGTGAAATCCTTCTACAACATCAAAATTATTCCATTCTTCATCCATTTTTCTAATTAGACCCTCTCGAGTATTTGATCTGTAGCTTAGGTGCAAGAACAACACGATTTGCAGATTCTGCATTGGCGCTGAGGTTGGGGCAACACCTCAACAACCTTGGCAACACACACGTGGAGCACAAGAGGTAAACATCATTTTTTTTACATTTTAAATGTTAATCTATTGTTGGGAAGGGTTTCAGTTTGGGGGTGGCTACACAGTGTTGGTGTATTATGGGCATGCTTTTACATTTGTAAATTCTCCTTTTACTTTATATTAATGTGGTACCATCTGCTTTAAAAAAAATGTTACTATGTTGTTTAGAGGTTTTTTGTGACCTTTATATTCTTTTTAGATTTTTTATGAGTTATTTTGACTTTTTAATAAATTTTAAATCATTTAATGTCTTTAACTAGGAGTCATGACTCTGGAGTAGAAAATATTTCTAGTATTGATCTCCCCCGTCAAACCTTGTTTTACTTATGAGTTATGAACACCAGTAGTTGTCTGCTGCTTGATGATTGCCAGTGAAAGGCTATCTTATTGATTACACTACAATCCCATATGACCAGAGTGGAACTCTTATAGCACACCCTACAATTCAAAAAATCTAAATAATAAGGGTACGAGATTGTTGTAGGATATAAGTTCATTCCGTGATGAAACTTTCAGCCAAAAATTGAAGAAAATAGAGTCACTTTCCTGCATCTCACCTTTTTCCATCTAACCACCTTGCCAAAGCATCCCTTTCTGCAAATTTTAAAAGTAATTTCATGTAAGAATGACAATTTCATGCTAAGTTTTTTTTTTCTAGTTACTATATAATTCTTCCTCAACATAATATTTTTATCTACCTTTAATAGTCTAACCCATATGTGGCCTTTGCTTGTTTCCACTAGTACAAATTATGGAATAGACGACCATTAGTTAAGAACCGTCGGCGATTCTGCATAAAGCCAACGGTCTTTAACCGTTGATTTTTTATTTGAGAATAGACAACACATTAACCATGGTTTAATATATACAATTTATTTTTTAATATATATCTTCTATTTGAACCATCGTTTAATAGTTATAAGTCCATCTTACTTCCTTTGTTTACCATATCTATATCTATACTAATATTATAAAACTCAGTCTTGAGAGAAGCCACGTGGCAGCACCTAAAGAATCATATTCCCGCCTAAAATTTCTAACTTGGCAGCACCTCAAAAAATAACAGTCCGCCAAAAACTTCTGTAAAAAGCATTACAAACACTGTACTTTCTAAAGATCATCGAAGCCTATTTTACATATAGAGTAACAAGGAAAGCAAGTTTTCTGGCAACATTGAACATAACTGTCCAATTTAAGCCCGCTAATTTAGCGTCTCTCCAGCAAGCTGTTTCTCCTTCTTCCTCCAGCAAATTCTTTCTCCGTCACCGTGTGATCCTTTCCTGGTGAACAAAAATTCTTCTTTCGCCAAAAGACGGAGGCATTGCAGTACATCTCTCCAGTCTGCCACCCCCCCACCGTGTGAACTTCTCCGGCATTGCAGTTATCTTTACGTATAAGGTATTTTTCTATCTGTGTATTCGATTGCAACGAACATGTGTTTTATATGCTTTAAGATACTTCCCGGCCGTTCTCTTTGTCTACTGCGTGCTCTATCTCTCTCTATCTCTTCTCTCCACGCGAAAATATTGTAGCGCTGCAAAGCACTGTAGTGCTACAGTGAAGAACAGTAAATTGTAGTTTTGGCGAATTTTCAGTTTTAGTTTAAATATTTTTTTTACATGTTGATTCGATAACATTAGTTTTTCTATTTTATGGTTTTTTTAATATAAAAATGATAACATAAAATTATTTTTATAGAAGTTTACTGTAGTAGCTACAGTATGTGTAGAAAAGTACTGTAGTGCTACACAATAGATTCAAGTTTTTTTAATATTTTTGGTAGTATAGTTCTTAACTCACCTTTTCTAACGGGTGAAACAACAGGTATGTTTTATTAAAGGTTAGAGGATTTCGACAACTTTGTGAAATAATGGGATTTGGGGGAGCTTTTCTGTATCTCTTTAGTATACTTTTGGTTCAGATCTTCTGAATTTTATATAGTTCATTTCTTATAGAACTTTGCCTGTGTGTTTTTATTATTTTATAGAACTCTGTTTTATATTTCAGAGCATAAGATATGAATGTGAATGTTTTAAAGCAGTCTATAATAGTACACGTCTGTGAAAATTTTAATGGACAAATCCCTAAAGTAATCATTTAGCAATGACATTTTCATCTTAAAAGTGGATTGTTGTTTTTTCTATTGATTTTTTATTTAAAGTAAAAGTGTATGAAAGCAACTGGCATAAAGACCAGTTTATGAATTAATAGGAATTAGGGGAGCTTTTCTGTATCTGATGAAGACATAAGATGTGAAATAATTCATATTGCTTTTCTGTATCTCTTTAGTAGACATTTTGGTTCAAATCTTCTGGATTTTATATAGTTCAATTCTTATACCACTTTGGATGTGTATTTTTATTATTTTATATTACTAATTTAATTTTCAACATATATTTTAACAGGTTAAGTCTGTGTGCTTTAAAAGTCAAAGAATTATCCTTATTGGATATTGCATTGGGCAGCGTGTGGAGAAGGTACATTTGCTAAAACTGTAAACTTCAAAGTTTCTGTTGCTGCAATCAGAGGTGAAAATGAGTGTACGTCTGTGAAAATTTTAATGGACAAATCCCTAAAGTAATCATTTAGCAGTTACATTTTCATCTGAAAAAGTGGATTGTTGTTTTTTCTATTGATTTTTCATTTAAAGTAAAAGTGTATGAAAGCAATTGTCATAAAGACCAGTTTGTGAAATAAAGGGTTTTAGGGGAGCTTTTCTGTATTTGTTGAAGGCATAATCATATTATCATACAGACAACCTAATGTATGCAAATCCTTAATTTCATATATACCTGTCAATCTGTACATCTCGCCTAGGCCACTCCAGGCAACTGACTCTGTTTTACATGGGATAAAGTATTATTAGTATTGTGATCATTAATTTAGTTTTCAGGTTCTTAAGGTAGCATGTTTATAAGTGAATAAAATAAACAAGCTAATCTAGCACAATGAATTAAGCAACCAAGTGCCTGGGTTATAAGCATCTTCTGTTGCCCAAAAAAAGATGCTATCCATACCTATGAGAGTCTACTAACTTTCAAAATTGGCACTGGAATCTCTCTTATCATTTTAGGGTAATAGTTACATTGAAGTGTAATATTACATTAATGTGGATATTAAACTATACTAACTTCCAGAATAAGTTAGTTCTTAAATTTGGTTATTGAATGAGTGATTAACAACTATAGTTCATTAATCTGAAGATTGCAACCAAAACATTTGGTTTCAGTTTTGAGTTTTTTGGATACGATAAGCAGTAATGAGCATATATAGAATTGATGTTAATGTGTTATGATTTTATGAATTTCATATATAGAATAGATGCTCTGGTAGCTCTTGAGAAAGGTTCGTTTTCTATATTAATAGTAATGTGATCATAATAATAGAATGTGGACTCTGTTTTACATGGGATAAAGTATTATTAGTATTGTGATCATTAATTTAGTTTTCAGGTTCTTAAGGTAGCATGTTTATAAGTGAATTAAATAAACAAGCTAATCTAGCACAATGAATTAAGCAATCAAGTGCCTGGGTTATAAGCATCTTCTGTTGCCCAAAAAAAGATGCTATCCATACCTATGAGAGTCTACTAACTCATACTACAAATATTTCTAACCAATGAATACTTCACTGGCAATTGGTGAAGTGTTCCTGATCACAAGAGGATGTTGCAACTCCAATAGTGGATTGCAATATGCCAGAATTTTATTTATAAAACTAAAGTACATCAAAGGAATAGAATCATGCAAAGCATTTAATGTATATATGATACTCCAAGCTCTTCCAGCTCTCCCTTCAACTGCAGTTGTACTCACACTGGCAGTCCCGCTTCTGCACCCCGTGTTACAGAACAACAGAGTCCTTAAACTTAAACTTAAAAAACTAACAGACAAAAGTAAGGCAAGAAAGATAGTTATATCTGTGTACTGATAGTCTGGGTAGTGAGTGATAGCCTGCTACACAGAACTTGCTCTGATGGTTCTTTTTTTTTTATAACATGACTGCCATCATTGCCAACTTGCTCTGATGGTTCTTTTTAGAAGAAGTTTTTCTATTTTTGCTGGGTGTTTCAATACAAATTTTTAAAGTGTTGATAATGATATTCAATGTTTTTTTATCTGATTTCTATTTTTGGTTTTCTGACTGGCTATTCACGAGATTTTGGTTTTGTGACTGGATTCAGTTATGTAGACATTTTTTTAGGTTTGAGATTATAATTGTCTATTATATAGTTTTTCTGTCTATTATATAGCTACTCTCCCTTAACACCCATCACATATCCTCCCTGAATTTTTAGTTTTCGAGTGTTTATGGAGTTTCTGTATTTAAGTGATGATTGGGAGGTTAAGTTTTAAAGTGCTTATCTTTTCAGGCGTCTGGAGTACATCAACGATTGGGTGTACACTGCATAAATGGTTTGGGTTCTAGAACATAAGGTTAAGCAGAAAAATGCACAAAATTATTGAGATTTTCCAGGACAACCAAAAGGGCACCTTCTGACATTTTATGCCTTCAGTGGCAAACAAGGTTCTCTAATAACTCTACGTCTAGGACCAACATAAAAAAGTTTATTTTGATATGCTGAGTATAAAAGAAACCACTAGGGAAATTGCCTATCCATCTAAAAAACTTAATAATGGGAATGCAGAAGGCAACAACATCTTAGATTTCTGTTTTACCCCTTATTCATATAGGTTTATCCAACAACGATGTATTTAGAAGTGTAATTGAGCTGCTCTTTTTGTTGTTCTTAGTTGCCGATATTCACTCATGGTAGTTCTATTTTTTTTATTCTACTCATTCCCAAACTGAATTATATGTTTGATGTGGGTAGTGACAATAGAAGATTTCGGGTTAACAAACGGACGTGCAAGCTAATTGAAAAAATGGTTAAAACATAAAAGAACTGCCTCTTTCTTAACTACAAATGTAGAGTTATCCAACAGGGTTAAAACATATAAGAACTAGGAATATAAAGAGTTAGAAGGTTTAATATCTTCCTGGGTTTACTGGAGGAGGTTTCCCATTTTCAGATCCTCACAACTATTGTGAGTGAGTGAGTGAACTGCAGTAGGAATGTCATGAGGCCACTGAAGACAATACTACAAGTGTCAATACAAGAACCTTTGTAACAGATGAGTAAGTACCTTTCTTATAACCACAAAAGAACAAAATCATAATCATAATAATCATCTACGTAATCCTCATTCTATTTTTTATAAGCGTATTCTTTTTAAATATGTGTCAACAAGGATTTTTTTGGGAGTATAGTTCTTAACTCACCTTTCAGATGCAATATTTCAGGTAAAGGGATGCTTTTTCTAATAGATGAAACAACATGCATTTCTTATTAAAGGTTAGAGGATTTGGGCAACTTTGTGAAATAATGGGATTTAGGGGAGCTTTTTTGTATCTGATGAAGACATTGGAAACATGACAAATTCATATTGCTTTTCTGTATCTCTTTTGTAGACTTTTTGGTTCAGATCTTTTGGATTTTATATAGTTCAGTTCTTATAGAACTTATGGTTTCAAGAAATCCATCAATAACTGATTGTTCATTATAATTTTTTTTTGGTTAAAGTCTACATTCATCTTCTTTAATATAGCCCATTTTTCCTTAATATGTCAGTCAGTACTTGATCTGTATCATCAATGGATGGAAAAATTATTGATCAGGAAGGGGAAGTAGCATTTAACCAAATTAACCAAGCTCGAGCCTTGGGCCTATAAAGCATGTAAAAATAATAAAAGATTTGTCGATTTGCTTATATGTATATTCATGTTGCGGATAAATGCTTTGATTTTTATTGGCTTCACTGAGTTTTCTGTCTCTGAGCCTAAGAAAAAACATTTGAAAAGTGTATGTTTTATTAAGTATCTAATTAGTTTTGATCTTTTCTGATAAGTTCTCATTTGGTCAAGTTCAGTTGTGGAACTTGAGCTCAAATTTCTGAATCAGAAAATGGAACAAGAATGCATGGATAAGAGTATTGTTTGCATGTGCACAGATATGTTGGGATTATATAATTGAATGCATAGATCTGTTTTTGAAGGGCTTAAGAAAATGATAGATAAAATTTGCACCTGTTAAAATTCTGAAATGTATAGTTTGGAGCCTACCAAGACCACTGAGGACATATAAATTAGCCAACCAGGACTACTCATACTTTAATGTGCATGTTAGACACGCTATTACTTTCAGTAGCAAAGATTTTTTTTAAAAATATTTTAGCTTGCATAACAGTAATTGGGAAATACCTGGGAGCACTTTTACATAAAAAGTACTTCATGATTGACAATAATCTATCTTCTTCTTCTACTACTTTTTTATTTTTTACAAAAACCCATGATTAAGTACATTTAGAGCTAGCTAGCTGACATATATCCCGATTTAAGTAGAGAGAATTTCTTGGGTAGTGTCTGATAACCTGCTACACAATATAACATAAAAGGTAGATAACTAACCTTTTATCAGCTCTTAGTAAGGGATAGCCAAAATGTACTTTTTATGTAAAGGATGCAGAGCTGGGAAGGCAGCTGGATGGGGTTTGCTTGCTTCTGCATGAGGCTTAAAGGTGTTTGTTTATAGTGTGTTCATAGATGCTGCGGCAGTGAGCACTTTGTCCATTCTCTCTCACGCATGTGGTTATGCCCAAAAATGTAGGTAGGGGTTATGGGTTTTGCATGTTTCGTAGAGGGGACTAAAATGATCTACCAGTTGGAATAACCAGATTGATGTACAACCCCATGTCCAGAAAATCAAATCTAAGACATGCAGGTAGGGACCTTGGGCTGCCTATACTACCTGGTATAAAAGAATTGCCTCTTTTCTTAACTACAAATGAAGAGTTATCCAACAGGGTTAAAACATATAAAAACAATCAATATCACATTGTATAAAAACTTGAAAGTAAACAAAATGACAAAAAAATATTTTACCAGACACGAAGTAGAAGGGTCAACAGTTAGATGCAGTTCAAATTATACAGATAAAAAGACTAATATGAGTACAAGTCTAAAAAGACAGGGCTGGAATGCCCACTACTGCTATTATATGCCCAGAAAAATCTGAATGGATTCTCCTTGAGTTTTATGCCCATCTGTGTTATCATTCATTTATCACTGTGTTTCCCATTTCTTGGGGGAACATTTCGGAATATAGGCAATTAAGTAGGACTTCTATTAGTTTTTAATAAAGTGAAGGTTTGGAGCATAAAAAAAACTAGCTCTTGAGTCTGAAAGCAGGCAATTGTGCTAGGATAAGTTCAGTTATGGCAGAAAAGTGCAAGATTTGTTTTGCATTGGCAGTTGAACAGAAAAAAGTGGTCCTCCCCGCACCCATTGGCCCTTAAAAGCTTAGAAATATGCAATAGACCAGAGTAGATCATATATTTTGAGTGTTATGCTGTTTTTTGAGTTTCTAGATTTACATTTCTATCATCTACTATTTTCCAACAACTCCTTTCTAGATCATTAATTAATTTTTATATCCTACTTTGTGTCTTTGGTTTCCTTCCATCTTTGTTTTCTTTTGCCCTCTTTTCTCCCTGGGGCCCTTCTTTGTACTTTCTGTTAAATAGAATGTGTTTCTGAATATTACGTATTAAGTAGGACTTCTATTAGTTTTTAATAAAGTGAAGGCAATTGTGCCTGGATAAGTTCAGTTATGGCAGAAAAGTGCAAGATTTCTCTAGCTCACTAAGCTTATCATTCATCCTCTTTTTGCAGGTTTTGTTCTCCAACTTAGATCAATTGCTTGCTCCTGATAGACCATGCCATAGTAGTTTGTGGTGAGAGTCATTGCATTTTCATTCTTCAATTTTATATTTGAATGCATTGATAAATATGTAATGATGGCTGGCAGTGGGTATGCATCTTGCATAAATATGTAATGATGGCTGGCAGTGGGTATGCATCACAAAAAAAACTTCCCGAAAAGCAAAAAAAGAGTTCAATTTGCAGAAGATAAAGAGTTGTGTTTCCAGTTAACTGGCTCTATTATGAAATATTTTAATAGGTAAACTATTGTACTTAATTAGTGAGAAGTTGAGTTCCCAGTTTACTAGGCGCATTAAATTATTTTTTTGAATTAACTCCCTTAATTAAGGCTCTTAAGGTTTTAGAGGTTTTCTTAGTGTGTCCAATTTTTTCGTAAGAGAAATGATCAGAAATTAATCTACATTAATGCTTATCTTTAGTTATGTTTAAGATTTTTCAGTGGTATCCTTTTCAATATTTTTATGTGTCCCTGATCTTTTTCTGTCTACTTTCTTCCAGTTTGGAAGATTGGAAGTTTCAATTAAAAGTGCCTCGTGCTCGCATCGTTGAGCTTGCAGCCTTCCCGTCGCAGCTTCATAGTCGCCATTTTCAGAGAGGTACTTAACGGTTTTCCCCCAAATTTCCCTCCGTTCATGCTGTTTGTTCGCGATTTTTTTTCTCTTCCCGCTATTCTTCAGGTAGCTTATCAGTTTTCAAGGTCGCTCTCTTCCAATAGTTGATTTATTTGTTGTAAATCTGTACAGTTTTCTAACCTTGGAAATCTACACAGTTTTCTAATGCTGCTTAATATCTTAGTTGATTTTTCTTTACAAAAAGTTGTCAGATAATTATATGTTAAGGTTTTTGAAATTATTAGTTTTCTGACTAAACTTGAGGGGGGGGGGGGTTGGGATTTAAGGACCTGCACATTTTCAATAAAGCGGCGATTATGAAATTGACATGGAGATTCTTTATTGACTATGGTGGGTTTTGGACTAAAATTCTCAAAGCCAAGTATTATAGAGCCCATCCTTTCTGTCATGCAAAAGTTAAAAGGAGTTCTTCATTTATATGGCACTCTATCATGGCAGTTAGACCTTGTGGAAACTGACGGAGTTCAATTCGGACAGGGCGATGAGTGTGACTTGTGAAAACCGACGGAGTTCAATTCGGACTCCCGATTTGAGCTCGACGCTCAAATTCACATTAAGAAAGTTAGTTTAGATTAGAAATGAATAACATAGCTAGGTTTGGGGGTCCAAAACTAGAAATACTCATCCGATTGGCCTCCGGTTTGTTCCAGCACGGTCGGGGCGATGATTGTGACTTGTGGAAACCGACAGAGTTCAATTTAGACTCCCGGTTTGAGCTTGGCGCTCAAAGTCACAATAAACAAGTTAGTTTAGTTAAGAAATGAAAAACTTAGGTTTGTGGGTCCGAAATTAGAAATACTCATCCGATTGGCCTCCGGTTTGTTCCAGCACGGTCGGGGCGATGAGTGTGACTTGTGGAAATCGACAGAGTTCAATTCGGACTCCCAGTTTGAGCTTGGCGCTCAAAGTCATAATAAACAAGTTAGTTTAGTTAAGAAATGAAAAACTTAGGTTTGTGGGTCCGAAATTAGAAATACTCATCCGATTGGCCTCCGGTTTGTTCCAGCACGATCGGGGCGATGAGTGTGACTTGTGGAAATCGACGGAGTTCAATTCGGACTCCCAGTTTGAGCTCGGCGCTCAAAGTCATAATAAACAAGTTAGTTTAGTTAAGAAATGAAAAACTTAGGTTTGTGGGTCTAAAATTAGAAATACTCATCCGATTGGCCTCCGGTTTGTTCCAGCATGGTCAGGGCGATGAGTGTGACTTGTGGAAACTGACGGAGTTCAATTCGGACTCCCGGTTTGAGCTCGACGCTCAAAGTCACAATAAACAAGTTAGTTTAGTTAAGAAATGAAAAACTTAGGTTTGTGGGTCCAAAATTAGAAATACTCATCCGATTGGCCTCCGGTTTGTTCCAGCACGGTCGGGGCGATGAGTGTGACTTGTGGAAATCGACGGAGTTCAATTCGGACTCCCAGTTTGAGCTCGGCGCTCAAAGTCATAATAAACAAGTTAGTTTAGTTAAGAAATGAAAAACTTAGGTTTATGGGTCCGAAATTAGAAATACTCATCCGATTGGCCTCCGGTTTGTTCCAGCACGGTCGGGGCGATGAGTGTGACTTGTGGAAACCGACGGAGTTCAATTCGGACTCCCGGTTTGAGCTCGGTGCTCAAAGTCACAATAAACAAGTTAATTTAGTTTAGAAATGAAAATTTTAGGTTTGTGGGTCCAAAATTAAAAATACTCATCCGATTGGCCTTCGGTTTGTTCAAGCACGGTCGGGGCGATGAGTCTGACTTGTGGAAACTAATGGAGTTCAATTCAGACTCCCGGTTTGAGCTCGGCGCTCAAAGTCACAATAAACAAGTTAGTTTAGTTAAGAAATGAAAAACTTAGGTTTGTGGGTCCAAAATTAGAAATACTCATCCGATTGACTTCCGGTTTGTTCCAGCACGGTCGGTGCGATGAGTGTGACTTGTGGAAACCGACGGAGTTCAATTCGGACCCCCGGTTTGAGCTCGACGCTCAAAGTCACAATAAACAAGTTAATTTAGTTTGGAAATGAAAAACTTAGGTTTGTGGGTCCAAAATTAAAAATACTCATCCGATTGGCCTCTGGTTTGTTCCAGCACGGTCGGGGCGATGAGTGTGACTTGTGGAAACTAACGGAGTTCAATTCAGACTCCCGGTTTGAGCTCGACGCTCAAAGTCACAATAAACAAGTTATAGTTTAGTTAAGAAATGAAAAACTTAGGTTTGTGGGTCCAAAATTAGAAATACTCATTCGATTGGCCTATGGTTTGTTCCAGCACGGTCAGGGCGATGAGTGTGATTTGTGGTAACTGACGGAGTTCAATTCGGACTCCCGATTTGTGTGACAAAAATATATAGTGCAATCAAAATATTGACCGAAAGTGAGTGAATAAAAATCTATGAAATTAAATAATTTATTACTTATAATAGTATTTAATTTATGCTTCTAGAATAAGTTATTACTTATAATAGTATTTAATTTTAACTTATTATTGTTATATATGTATTGTAGGTCCCTATTCGGTGTATTTAATTTTAACTTTAAATTCGGTCCCTATTCGGTCTCTATTTTAGGGACTGAACTGGGACCGAATAAGTTCGGTCCCTAAATAGGGACCGACCTGATTCGGTCCCTATTTAGTGACCGAATAGGGACCGAATAGAGACCGAATAGAGACCGAATATTTCAGTCTTTATTTCCGATTTTTCTTGTAGTGCTTGTTTCTTTTGAAGTGTCTTCTACCAGATTGGAACTTCTTCTTCTTGGCTAGAATCCGCTGCAGTCTTTTAGAGAGCATTGCTTCCTCATTTTCACTGTCCTCAACACTCTCACTCTCATCTGAGCTTGCTTCTGGTGAGTCTTCTTCAGCTTTTAAAGCGTTGGAGTGTTTCTTTCTACTTGAGGACTCTTCTAGCCTTTCCATATTGATCTCATGGGCCATAAGGGACCCGATGAGCTTTTCTAAGGACATTCTTTTTAGATCATTAGCTTCTTCAATGGCTGTTACTTTTGGGGTCCATGAGGATGGCAAAGATCTAAGAATCCTTCTGACCATATCTCCCATCTCATAGGTCTTTCCTAGTCCAGCTAGCCCATTTGTAATATCTGTAAATCTGCTGAACATTTGGGTAATGGACTCACCTGTTTGCATTTGAAATCTTTCATATTGTGTAATAAGAATATCAATTCTTATCTCCTTCACCTTGTCTGTGTCTTCATAGGTAATTCTAAGCTTTGCCCACATTTCCATTGCGGACTTGCAAGCTGAAACTCTGTTGAATTCCTTTTTGCTTAGTGCACAGCATAGAATACTCTTAGCCTTACAGTTCAAGGAGATATTTTTCCTGTCATCATCTGTCCACTGAGCTTTCTCATTTGTGACTAGGAGATCGCCTTCTTCTACTATTGACCATATCTGATAGTCGTGACCTTGGAGAAAGTACTCCATTATGGTCTTCCAGTAAGCATAATCTTCACCATCGAAGAGAGGGGGTCGGTTGACAGACTGACCTTCAATGTTACCTTGGGCTGCCATGGATCTTTACTCTTCAGATCGTTGGATCCTTTCTTTGTCGAAGAGACTCGCTCTGATACCACTTGTTGCCCAGTTGACGAGCCCAGAGGGGGGTGAATGGGTCTTTTAAAAAATAATCTAGATGATACCTGTAAATAAAAACATTCACGAAAATGTTCTTCGATGAAGGTTAGTGACTATTAGCTCAAATATCAATCATACAAAGAAAACAATCACACGACACAAAGGATTATCCTGGTTCGGACCTCCTCTCCTTAGGAGTTCTACGTCCAGTCCTTGAGTAACCACTCAGGTTTTTACTAACTAGGGTACAGCCCCCCTAAGGACGCTACAGCACCCAGCTCGGCTGGTCTTCCTTCACACCCGAAGGGAAAAACACCACCCTGGATACCCCACCAGGTCTTTCTTCACAACTGAAGGGAAACAGCACCCTGGATACCACCAGGTCTTCCTTCACAACCGAAGGGAAACAACACAAGAGAAAGAAATGATTTCAAGCCCCTAGATCAAGCTTTTAACAAGCCAAGATCTGAAGCCACTAGCACTGAGAGCAAGGATCTAAACAAGGCACACTCTCAGAACTACACGAGCTCTCTTAGAAAATCTATTATAGCACAGAGAGCGAAGAGCTAAAGGTGATGAGGAATGAGATTCTTGGCTCTGGACTTCTTGCAGAAGAATTTGAATACTTGAACACCAGATACTTGTTCTCTACTTCGTTGGTTGTCCTTCTTCACTTCTGTCTTTGAGTTTATATCTTCTTTTTGAAGTACGGCCGTTGAAGTAACTGTTGTCTCTTGGATTGATAGACGTTAGACTGTTTGACATTTGGAAGCTTCAACTATCTTTTATCCATTTGAGCACGCAAAGAGATAGGGTCTTCTGGCGTCTATAGGTCCAACTTTGTATGATAGAATGTCTTCAGGACTCTGCACACATTAAATGCTAGAACAGTAGACAACTTAAGCTGTCTCTTGTTGTCAGTATACGTTGATGCGAGTATTCACTAGAATAGCAATCCCAAATAGCTTGTTTTAAAGGATGTATACAGAGTAAGCACAATAATGGACGATATTGTCTGCATGCATGCAGAGATACGTTCAGAACTCATAAATGCAGGAGTGACAGATAGATATATACGTGACTTTGACTAGTCAACGTATTTAGAGATAAGATAAATGTCAAGTCGATGTAAGATATGAGATCGATGGCTATACGACTTATGAAATCGTTATGATTAAGCCATTTTAACTAAGTCGTTATAAGCCATACCAAATCGTTACATTCACAGAAGAATTCGTTATGCAAAGCAAGTCGTTGTGTTCTAAAGAAATCGTTACGTAAAGCAAATCGTTATGAGCGCTTAAAGAAATCTTTGTGCAAAGCAAATCGTTACGGCGAGCAAGTCGTTGTGAGTTCTAAAGAAATCGTTACGGTAACTTACAAAATCGTTACGGTGAGCAAGTCGTTACGAGTTCTAAAGAAATCGTTATAGTAACTTACGAAATCGTTACGGCGAGCAAGTCGTTGCGAGTTCTAAAGAAATCGTTACGGTAACTTACGAAATCGTTACGGTGAGCAAGTCGTTGCGAGTTCTAAAGAAATCATTACAGTAACTTACGAAATCGTTACGGCGAGCAAGTCGTTGCGAGTTCCAAAGAAATCGTTATGGTAACTTATAGAATCGTTATGACAGGCAAGTCGTTACGAGCTCTAAAGAAATTGTTACGATGACTTATAAAATTGTTATGACAGGCAAGTCGTTATGAGCTCTAAAAGAAATCGTTACGATGACTTATAGAATCGTTATGACAGGCAAGTCGTTACGAGCTCTAAAGAAATCGTTACAATGACTTATAGAATCGATATGTGATCGACTTGTTTCAAACAACATGACTTTTCAGTCTTACAAGGAAATCGCTATGACTTTTAACAGAAGTCGATGTGGACTTAGAGAAATATCATTTTGAAAAGATTAAAGCTTCAGTAAGACAATACTTACCAACATTGACTTGATTGACCTTGGTAATTTTCCTGTACTTAAGACTTATAAAATATGTGTTAGTATTTTTGTTTGATTTTGTTAATCACCAAAATAAATATGTAATTGAAAGTACATGGGGACAGACTGAGCATCATGATATATATGTATACGTTGCAACTTAGAAAAATTTTCTTATCAAAGGTGTGCCATTGTTGACACAGGTTCTGTGTGTTGACACAAATTTGACTATAAAGGTTATACAGTATAATACATGTATGCCTTTGCTTTTAACAAAATAATTTCCATACAAAATAAAGTGTGGTATAAATAAATGAATTTTGTTTAACTAAAAGATTATTAATTGATTTTGTCATAAGCAAGAACATTTAACAAGCATTTTAAAAGATGAATGCAAAATAGTTTTCCCAAATATTGTAATAAGTAGTTGCTCAACAAAAAGGAGGATTAGCCAAGAATGTGTAGTATTCAATTCTTAATAAATGAAATAAGCATGAAGAACATGGAGAAAAATAGACATTTTGTGGCTTTTAAAACCCCTAGAAAATAGGTATGTTGTGTGCATGCATGAATATGTGTATGTGTGTTGATTAGAAAGGTGAAAATAATAAGAAACAAGAGATGTGCTCTCGTGGGAGGATCATACATAAACAAAAGAGAGAGGAGGAGGAGGTGCTTCGCCTTGAATTGATGACGGTGCATGTAGCTTCTTGTTGGATAGCTTGATGAAGCCTAAAAGAAGAAGAAGAGGCGTTGAAGAGTTGCTCCTGCTGCTGGTTCAATTGTTAGAGATGAAGAGAGGCATGAAGCTTGAGGCAAGAATCTGGCAGAGCGCCGCCTTAAAATTTCTCTCTCTCAAACTCACTGGGCGTGGAAGTTCTCTGGGTCTCCAACTTCTGGGAACGATGAGACATGGAGTGTATATATATAAGCAAGGCTCAAAGTCCGAGGTGGACAACAAGTGTAATACGCGACGGACACAATGGTCACATGTAAAGTTGAATCGCGACGACCTGCATGGCTGCCAATAAAGAGATTTTAATCTGATTCGGATTCTGACGAAATCCAAATATGAAGTGCGACGGGATGACCCGACGCAGATATCCATTTCCAAAAAATGATTTAAGGAAGATTCCCATATAATCAATTGTGTTAAGAATAGCGACGAGATGACTAGTCGCATATCAAAAGAAGCCAACAATAAATCGCGACAAGATGACCTGTTGCATATTAGACTTTCCCAACGACGCCTCTCCAAACAACAACCAGAGTTTAGTCGAAGTCGGAGTGTGAAACTAAATCGCGACGAATTGATAGGTTGTGAATAAAACATAGTAGGGAATGTTTCCAAAAACTATTAACGGAAATTGTCGAAGTGGAGAATTGAAATATGGAATTAAAAATAGCGACCACATGGCCAAACACCGATAAGAGTCAGAATTCTAGATCAAAAATATAAATAGTGACAGAGAAAGTCACCATGGATTTAAGATATAAAGGTGTTCACTTGAGCTGTCGCAGATCATGGTCTTGAATCGCGACCAATGAACTCATCGCGTTTATGACATTTCATCAGCAACCTATAAATTGATGGGGAAGCACCCCAAATTGGAGGAGATCATGAAAAATGGGGGGAAATCATTCTCTAAAGGCAAAAAGGGAGCCATTTGTGGCATTATGGTGTAATTCGAGATTTGCCAGCGATGATGTCAAATTCAGCGTATCTACAGTTGCCACGTCTTGACGTCTGCTTTGCAAGGGAGTGAAGCAGAGGGACACGAAGTGGAGTGAAATGGAGTGAAAAGAAATGAAGCGTAATGTAGTGAAGTGAAGCGGAGAGAACAGATAAGTAGATGCCAAGATGAAAAATAGACACACGTTCAATCGTGGTGACACCACTTGATGAGAGTCTTTCACCAACTGCCAAGGAAACCACCTCCGGGGAAGAAGACCAAGAAAACACAAAGTTTGGATAGAAGAAAAGGGTGCACAAGGGCACAAAGTGAGGTATGTACGTGGTACATGAAGGAGATGTGCCACAAGGGGCATGAAGTAGAGATCAACTTCCAGCATAGAGGAAGTACCTAAGGACATAATCCGTTAGGCTGCACCATTGGGGAAAGTTTACCAGCTTGTGGACGTGCTGCAGCCAAGGTGGATCTATGGGAGATAATGGATGAATGGTAGATGGATAAATCCAAACAAGAGATTTCAAAGAAATCAACCCAGAGACAGCAACAAAGGGAGTTGGGTACTTGACTCGGAATGGAATATCTCAAATTTACTTGGAGTTGAAGTGAGAATGGCTCTCAAGTTGCATTGGGAGTGTAGTTTTCTATAGTGATTTCAAAATATGCATGTACGTTGGGCTAAAGGAAAAGATTAAAACAAAATAAAATATAAAATACTCAATGATAATATTGTTACGATGCTGAGTTAAGTCAGGACACCAGGTTTTCTAGGCGTGGATCTGTCATCCTCATGTGCAAAGCATAATGGCCTATCCGTGCGGCTAAGGATCCTCTAGAATAATCATTATTTTTTATAAAGGGGAACTTAAATCCCAGATTCCTCAAAGCCACAAGGTCCTTGATATGCTCTAAGGTAATAACATATAGTAAATGTAGATAAGTGATGATAAGGGCGACATGGCAACCTAATTGCCTGTTGGTAGTGCCAGATGAGGTAGCTCAAACCTATACTCAAAATTCATTAGCCAAGTGAAAGATATATCATGAAATAAATAGCTTTAAATAACATAGAGCATGGATAAAACTATTCAATGGCGAACATAGCTCATTCAGTTGTTCGTTTAAACCATGAGGATAAGTGTATTGACAAAATGAGGAGATTGGGGATCAAGACACGAGAAACCAATGATTGGAAATGTTGGGTTGAGCTGACCCAGAAAGATTAGGTGCAACGTTTGCCCTGTGCAATACCATCAAGATTTTTTTTGGATTTTTGAAGATATTCATTTTTTTATGGAGTTTTAAAATATTTAGACTTTTTTAAAGTGTTTAATTTTTTTTGGGTTTTGAAAGTATTTGAATTTTTAGGATTTTATTTTTTTATTTTTATGGAGTTTTGAAATTTTTTGAATTTTTATGAGATTTTGAAATATTTGATTTTGTTTTTGTTGGTTTTGAAAAATATTCATTTTTTTTGTTGTTTTTGAAAAGTATTAGATTTTTGGAAACATTATCATGCCATGGCAGCACTAAAGTTATGAAAACTGACTGACAAGGGGACTTCGTTACCTCCTCTTTCATTAAAGAGTGCCCAGAGTAAGGCGTACATTTTAAGTGGTGCCCAGTGGCTGACTGCTCATGGTTAACTATATCACTACTAAAGCCATACCTGAAAAAGGTGACTTGGTCTGATAGGAAGAAGGGAAGAAAATTTGGAGATAAGCTTGATATGGGTTTTCAAGAGTTGGGTTTGACTTCCTTCCTTGGCACAACCGTCAAAAAATGCAGTCTCATTAAATATTGGGGGATTTTGAAATTGATTGATAGACCATCTATTTGTAGGGACATGCGTACGACTGGGTTCATTTTGAATCTCGCGGAGACTTTGCCACTCTTTCCCATGCCTTGTTATATTGATTGATTTTTTTTTGTTCGATTTGCTTGTATATGACCAGGGTGTAGGATCATATGAGCAGGGTGAATAGATCTAGAATGGAGGGTTGAATATATCTATTACAAATCACAACGGAAGCTTAAGCAATTTAAAAAGTACTTCAAACTAAAAATCAATTCAACAAAATAATACTGATCTTATGTGAGTGTGCGTAGTTAATGTGTGAGACAATTGGACAAACAATGTGTGAGCGAAATCCCTATGCATACATCTACCGAAGAGACAATTAAGCAAACCATAGTGCACAGAGATTTTTAAGGTGGCTTGGAGATCACAATGATTGATTCCTACATCCACCCCTCACCACTGTGAGGATTAAACCACACACTATCTCGTAAAAGAGATACAACACACACACACACACTCAGAGCACGACGGCTCTGTCCACACAATTGAGCAAAACACTCAAAGAACACACACATGATCAGACACACTCTCTGATAGAGATTAATCTACACATAACACATGTGCAAATCAATCAACTCTCAGAAACACACACACAACCGAAGAACCTTTGCTTGTGCTCTCCTCTGTTAGAGAACAACTGGAGTTCAATGAAGCTCGAAGATCTTGACGTTTCTCCTCTGAGATTGGATCTCTAGATCAGGAAGAAGATAAAGGATGCACGACCTTCTACTCTTCTTCTCCTTCTTCTTCTTCTTGGCGGCGCAGCTCTGATCCTTTTTTTAGGCTCTCACTTTTTCCCGCACTTCTTTTCACGTTTTTCTTAGCCGCCCCTTCATGATGCACTTTTCACAAAGGATAAGAGCATATTTACAACCCTAATTATGTGACCTAGGACTTGGGGATGCGTGAGCACCAAGTACTTTAAGTGAGACACGGGTCAATCACATGATACCCTGCACATGTAGCATATTTGATTATTTAGGAGAAAATACAAATATTTACTTCAATCGATAATAGCAATTGATGTTAGACTTCGACTATAAGAAAGTCAATTGTCAGAACTTCGACTGTCAAGGAGTTGACTATTAGAACTCCATCAACGACATGAATATACGAAGTCATTGCTTCGACTGGCCAAGATATAACATGAACAACCGAAGTCACAATGACAAATTAGTCTTGATCAGTCGAAGTGACTTTGTCATATCTGAAGCTTAGCTTCGTATATAACGAAGTTCCACTTCGTCTGACATAGACCAAAACTGAACATCCGAAGTCACTATCGAAATTTGTCTTGATCGGTCAAAGTGACTTTGTCATATCCGAAGTCATATCCGAAGTCTAACTTCGTATATGACGAAGTTCTACTTCGACTGACAAGGAACAAAAGAGAACATCTGAAGTCACATTTGAATTTGGTCTTGATTGGTCAAAGTGACTTCGTCATATTTGTAGCTTAGCTTCGGAACTTCATCATATACAAAGTCTAGCTTCGTATATGTCGAAGTTACACTTTGCCATATCCGAAGTCTAACTTCGTATGTGACGAAGTTCTGCTTCGATTGACAAAGAACAATTATGAACATCCGATGTTTGTGCTTCGGCTGACTGTGACCAAATGTGAACATCCGATGGCTGACTGTGACCAAATGTGAACATCCGATGTTCATTTAAGCAAGAGTTGCAAAATGGCCAGTCAATCTATCGATTGCAAACATCGATCAAATAATATTGAACATGAAAGCACTTAAGTTTATTACAAAACCAAGATATTATGATATCAACAAGATGAACAATGGTTATGTCATCATCAAAACAAATCAAAGCAATCATTATCAAAACAATGATTATGGTTATTCACATAACCATAACTCAACATTCTACCCCTTTTTGATGATAGCAAAACATTTTCAACAATAATAACTGAAATTATCTCCTCTTTTTTACAACAACAAAAAGATTCTCTCTCCCCCTTGAGCAAGGGCAAGTATATTCACCTTCTTGACAATACACTCTCCCCCTGTGTTGGTACCAATGGAGTTGTGATACCAAAGGACATCATTGGGTGGAGATCAAGGTATGAGTGACATGAAAGTAAGGAGTGGAATTTGGAGATGAATGCATCAGAAAAGATCAGAATCAATGAGATCTTAGATATTAAAATATGAGAGAAAAATTATTGTGTCTTAGGATTGTGCAACAAAGTTTAATAATAAAGACACATTCAATCACAACATATGTCAAAGTTTTAATAACCTGAATGCATTTAAATTGATGAAGCAAATGTGATTGAAGGTGACCTATATAAGTTGACAAGAGTGTTTATCACATGAGTTTAGTAGCTAAACATTTAACACAATGTAGAATAATAATTCTAAACCCTGTGGTCATGAACTTCATCTAGGTCAATGTGCATGCTGTTCTTTTTATACTTTGAATGATTCTTTCATTTTTCTTGAAAGAATATAAGAATAACTTGGTCAAATCTCACCTTTCAGTGCAAGAGGTCACATTTATCCAATGCAAGACCCCATGATTACTTAGTGGTTTAACTTTATTATTTTATACAGAGTTGAAACAAATTGTTTGTCACCTTTTGACGTGAGCCAAAACACTTGATTAGGTAAAATGAAGTCAATTACTTAGTGATAAAATGAAGTTTTCATTGCTCTGTTTATATCTCTCTATTTTTTAGCACTTTCTGTTTGCAATTTTTTTAAGAACAGATTTACATTAATTAGAATAGACATGATCATGAGTGTAGAAAGATCATTCTTAACATGTGTTAAAGATAAAGATTCAAAACATATACATGTTAAACACTAAAGCTACTCATGTGCTACAAGTGTTTTGCACCTCAGTTTAAATGAGTTCAGCATTAAAAATTGGCATAAACTTGTTCTTAGATTGTATCTTTAAAACTAAACTAAGTGCATAATAATTTTAGTCTTTATATATGAAATCTCTCATATAGGAATATCATAAAAACTCATTGATCCAAATATTTGGAGACTAAAAAGAATAAGGACTGTGAAGAGTTGAAAAAAAAAACTCCCCCTATCATGTAGCTCCCCCTTACAAGGTGAACAAAAAAAAAGGAATGTCAATGCAATGTGGGAAGCAGGAATTTATTTGCAAGAAGAAAATGGCTTTTATTTGCATGAATGAGATGAAAGATGTCAAGAATGAGAAGAATTGCACAAGCCAAGCTATCTCCTTAAGGATGAAATCCTATTTTCTGGGAGAGGCTTAGTGAAAATGTCTGCAATTTATTTTCTGTGTCAATGAAGTGGAGTTCAAAAGATTTTCTAGCAACCTTATCTCTTAAAAAATGATGCTTTATTTCAATGTGTTTTGTTCGTGAATGTTGAATTGGGTTTCTAGACAGATTTATAGCACTAGTATTATCACAAAGAATTGGAATACATTCTAATATATTATTATAATCTAGGAGTTGATGTTTGACTCAAAGAAACTGGGTTCCACAGCTACTAGCTACAATATGCTCAATTTCTGCAGTAGAGAGAGCTACAGAGTGTTGCTTTTTGGAAGCCCAAGAAATAAGATAGCCACCTAGGTATAAACATAAAACACTAGTATTTTTTCTACCAAGCTTGCATCCAGCATAATCAGCATCAATGTAAGAAATTAAATCCAGTTGGCAACCAGAAGGGTACTAGATGCCAAGATCACATGTTCCAACAAGATATTTGAAATTTTGTTTAACAGCTAACATGAGACTTTCTTTAGGATTGGCCTGAAATCTAGCACACATGCACATGCTAAATTGAATATCTATCCTGGAGGTGGTAAGATAGAGTAGAGAGCCAATCATACCTCTATAAGTCTTGGGATCTACTGACTTACTAGAAGAATCTTCTTCTAATCTTACATTTATGGCCATTGGTGTGCTTGAGTGCTTGAGGTGTTGATAGCCAAATTTCTTCAGGAGCTCTTTCACATACTTTGTTTGACTGACAAATCATTCCTTAGTTTGATGTACCTGGAACCCCAAAAAGAATTGTAAATCACCCATCAAAATCATTTCAAATTCAGTTTGCATATGATTAGCAAATTCAGTATATAATTCTTTATTAGTAGACCAAAAAATTATGTCATCAACATAGGTTTGAACAACAATGATATAATTTTTGATAGTTTTGTAAATAAAGTTTAGTCTACAGTACATCTTGTATATCCTTTATTCAGAAGAAAAGAGCTCAAATGGTCATACTAAGCTCTTGGAGCTTGCTTAAGACCATACGGAGCCTTATTAAGCTTGAAAATATGATCAGGATATTTTTCACTTTCAAAACCTGGAGGTTGACTGGCAAAAACATTTTCTTTGATGATTCCATTCAGGAAATCACTTTTCACATCCATTTGATAGACTTTAAATTTCAAGAATGATGCATATGATTCTTCAAAATCAATTCCAAATTCTTGATTGTACCTATTTGCAACTAGTCTAGCTTTATTTCTAACAATCTGCCCATCTTCATTCAATTTATTTCTGAAGACCCACCTGGTGCCAATCACAGACTGGTCACTAGACCTTGGTACTAATTCCCATACATTATTTCTGTCAAATTGATGAAGTTCTTCATCATTGCATTTATCCAGTCTTCACTAGCTAGAGCTTCATCAATAGACTTGGGTTCAATCTGGAAAAGTAGTGCCAAATGGTCTTCATTTATTACATTCTAAAAAGAGGATCTAGTTCTAACTTTATCTTACATGCCAAAAATATTCTCAATTGGATGATCTTTTAACATTCTTGGTTCAGATGTTACCTCATCAGTTTCATGCAGTTCTAGAGCAATATTACATGATCCATGTGTGGTAGGTACTAGATTGTTCAAATTTTCAGATTCCCCTTCATGCTCCTCAACGGGTGGTGAAGACTCAACAAAGAAATCATCTTCTCTGCATTTTGTAGAGTCCTGCAAGATGTAGAACCTTTAGCTTTAGAAGAGTTTTCATCAAAGACTACATGTGGAGATTCTTCCACAATTTTATTCTTAAGAGTATAAACTCTATATGCTCAAGAGTTTTCAGAATAACCAAGAAAAATAGCTTCAAAACTCTTAGCATCAAATTTATCAAGATTTTCTTTATTATTGTTATGTACAAAGTATTTACAACCAAAAACCTTAAAGTAAGACATAGTGGATTTTTTTATTTTTCAGAAGTTCAAAGGGGTTTTTTCTAATTTTTGGTCTGACTAATGCTCTATTCATAATGTGATTTGCTATATTCACAGCTTTACCCTAGAAGGATTTGGGCAAATTACTTTCCAAGAGCATAGACCTAGCCATTTCCACAAGAGTTATATTCTTTCTTTCCACAACTCCACTTTGTTCTGGAGTTCTTGGAGAAGAGAATCTGTGGAAAATGCTCAATTCAGCACATAAATCAGAAAAAGCCTTATTATCAAATTCACCCCAATGATCAGTCAAAATGGATTTTATTTTCTGTGAAAATCTCATTAAGACAGTGTTACAGAATTTCCTGAATTCTTAACAAGTATCACTTTTGTGGGATAGGAATGTAACCCAAGTATATCGAGTAAAATCATCGATGATGACAAATCCAGAATTCTTATTAGCCCAAAAGGTTCATATGAAGTAATTCCAATGGCTTAGAAGTGAGTACATCATTGAAGATTTTAAAAGATTTTTTGATTTGTTTTGCTTGAGTATATATCCCACAAACTTGATTTTCAACATTAGGAAAAGGTTCAGGAAGTCATTTAACCAGATTTAACCTTATGAGTTTATTCAAGATATTGAAATTTGCATGATCAAGTCTCTTATGCCATGTCCATGCAATTTCATTTTTATTAGCAATGAAACAGATATTTTCATCAAAAATTTTGTCAAGATTTAACAAGTAAACATTGTTCTCCCTTTTTCCAAAAAAGATTAATTTTTCATATGAAGAGTCAATTATTTTGTAAGAATTTGACTCAAAAACAATTTTGTGACCTTTGTCACATAATTGATTAATACTCAATAAATTGTAATCCAAACCATCAACCAATTGAGTTTGAGGAAGATTTACCAACCTTTCCAGATTTAATTATTTTCTCTTTATTTTTACCTCCAAATGTGACTGATCCTCTTTCCTTTAGTTTTGTCTCCAGTCATGTGCCGTGAACACCCACTATCAACATACCACACATTTGAGCTGGGTGCACAGCCTTCCTGCACAATTCAAATCAGAGAAGAAAAGACTTTGGTACCCAAACATTTTTGGGACCATCAGTTTGAGTGAGCAGAAGTAGTAAATCTTTTCTGACACACATTTGAGTCATTTTTATTTGTGTTTGACTTTTAAAATAATTTCCCTTTTTGGTAGTTTGACATTATGATAAATTTTATCAAAGGAATTTTTAAAGATTTTTTTTTTCTTTTCAACTGTTTTATTTTTCATTGTTCCTTCTGTGGTAAATCCGAGTCCATGCTTTTCAATATTCATTCTCAGTCCTAACAAAGCATCAAGGTTTTCTTTGTCATTTGTGAATTTTTTATCATTTGATCCTTTTCAGTCAACAACTTATTAAGTTTTTGAATTTCATCAAATGCTTGTTGTTTTTCCTTTTGTTACATTTGCATTTTCTATGTTAATTTTTCAATCTCTTTATTAGCCTTATGAGACATGATTTTGAATTTATCCAATTCATCCAGAATTGCTTCTCTTTCATTGTTCAATTCAGAAATTTCCTTTTCTAGTTTAGACATTCTGCTTGTTAGAGAAGTATCATGCATAGTATTTTCAATCTTCATCTTCATATATTCGTTTTCTTTCCTTATTTCAGAACATTTTTCAACTAGTGTGGCATAAACATCTTGCCAATCATCAACTGTGTATTGTTCAAAAGGGGAGCTCACCTTGCTGTCATTGCTATTTGCCATAAAGCACACTTCCTCATCTTTTGAGCTTGAGGAATTGTCTTCTTCTTTTTCACTCTGGTCTTCATCCGACTAGGTTGCCAACATTACTTTTGGCTTCCTCGTCTTGATAATTTTTTTATATTTCTTTCTCATATCTTTTTTGAACTCATGACACTCATCTTTCATGTGTCATGGCTTGTTGCACTTGTAACACAGAATCAAATTTTCAGTTTTCTTATCATTTTTTTTCAGATGCGAAGTTGAAGATGGAAGTTGTTTCTTGCCAAGAAATTTGTTGTGTTTTTCATGGTATTTCTCAATTATTTATGTTAAAAATCTTTTGAGCTGTCTGGTGACGAGGGCAATCTTATCCTCATCAGATTCAGATGATTCAAAAATATTAATTTTTTTCTTTTCAACTTTTCCACTTGTGGAAGCTTTGACAAAATATTAATTTTTTTCTTTTCAACTTTTCCACTTGTGGAAGCTTTGACTGCAGTTGGTTTAGCCTTCAGCATGTGTTCTTCATTTCTTTTCAAATTTATTTCATAGGTCATTAGTGATCCTATGAGCTCATCCAAGGAGATTTTGGATAAGTCCTCATAATCTTCAATGACAGTTGCCTTAGTATGCCATGCATGAGATAAGGATCGAAGAATTTTTCTTACCAGCTCAGCATCAGTATAATCCTTACCTAATCCTTTCAGTCCATTTACAATTACCATGAACCTAGAAAACATTTTAGATATAGATTCATCAGACTTCATGGTAAACATTTCATAATCAGAAAGTAACAAATTAGCTTTAGTTTCTCTAACTTGTGATGTTCCCTCATACATCAGCTAAAACTTATCTGACATTTCCTTTGCGGAAGAACACATGGATACTCTAGCATATTGCTTGGGATGGACTGCACACTGAAGCAAGTTTGTAGCACTAAAGTTTAATGTAGTCCTTCTTATTTGCTCTCTGGTCCATGTATCCTCATCACTAGTGATTTCATAAGGGCCTTTTTCAACGATCTTCCAGATATCATAATTCTGGGCTCTAAGAAAAACTTGCATCCAATTCTTCCAGTAAGTGTAATCAGATCCATCAAAATAGGGTGGTCTATTGATGGAGTGACCTTCAGCTACAAAACCTCGAGAGAACATGGATCAAGTTAAGAAACAGTGACTGAGCAAGTAAACAGTTCAAGTATATGGATCAAGTAAAAGTAATCAAATTAGATCATAATAAAAAATAGTGATTAACCCGCTCTAATACCAATTGTAGGATCGTATGAGCATGGTGAATAGATCTAGAAGGGGGGAGTTGAATAGATCTATTACAAATCACAACGAAAGCTTAAGCAATTTAAAAATTACTTCAAATTACAACTCAATTCAACAAAACAATACTGATCTTATGTGAGTGTGCATAGTTGATGTGTGAGACATTTAGACAAACAATGTGTGAGTGAAATCCCTATGCATTCATCTACCGAAGAGACAATTAAGCAAACCATAGTGCACAGAGATTTTTAAGGTGGTTCGGAGATCATAATGAGTGATTCCTACATCCACCCCTCATCACTGTGAGGATTAAACCACACACTATCTCGTAAAAGAGATACAACACACACACACACACACTTAGGGCACGACGGCTCTGTCCACACAATTGAGCAAAACACTCAAAGAACACACACGATCATACACACTCTGTGATAAAGATTAATCTGCACAGAACACTTGTGCAAATCAATCGACTCTCAGAAACACACACACAACCGAAGAACCTTTGCCTATGCTCTCCTCTATTAGAGAACAACTGGACTTCAATGAAGCTTGAAGATCTTGACGTTTCTCCTCTAAGATTAGATCTCCATATCAAGAAGAAGAGCAAAGGATTCACGAGCTTCTACTCTTCTTCTTCTTCTTGGCGGCATAGCTCTGCTCCTCTTTTTGGGCTCTCACTTTTTCCCGCGCTTCTTTTCACGTTTTTCTTAGTCGTCCCTTTGTGATACACTTTTCACAAAGAACAAGGGCATATTTATAGCCCTAATTATGTGACCTAGGACTTGGGGATGCATGAGCACCAAGTACTTTAAGTGAGACACATGTCAATCACATGATACCTGTTGGGATCGGAAAGGTGACTAAATCAGAATTAATTAAGAATGTGTGTGTATGGCAACGGAATTAAAACAAGTGACACACACAATTCAATTAGATCAAGGAGTGGTGTGTGGATAGAGAGTGAAATGAGGCAACAAACCACAAGCAAACCACTATGCACAGAGGATTTTTAGGTGGTTCGGAGAACACAACTTGTAACGGACCGGGGTATTTATGCCCATTAAGGCTCCATATCCAGATCCGCCTCCCGCGAACGCACTGAAGTGTCGCAAGGGATATCTCACACACGAGTCCAGTAAGAGTACAAAAAGACAAACCACAAGAATATAAGACACAAGAAAGTACATGTGCTCATATCTGTTCACAAATTTGTACAACTGTCCCATTACATTAAAACATGTCCAATTAAAAAGAGTACAACTACCTGGGGCATACCCCGAGGGAGCACAAGCTCACACAACCCTAACTACTAAACTACTGCTGGTGGTACAAGTCTGACGCAACGCCACTGCAAGCCAAACACACGGCAAGCCCTGAAAAGAACTGTAGGGGAGTGAGCCTCAACAAGTCACTGGCTCAGTAGGGGCTACCCAAAACAACACTGTAACCACAGACACCTCGACCCCAATGGGTCTCATTGGCAACAACAATAGCCAAACCATTTCATGCTCACATCATTACAATAAATAACAATTTAACATGCTCATGATAATAAACATAAAGTCCTCAGAAGAAAAGTAGGACTACAGGACTAACATAATATCATTAGTCAGCCCAACAACCAAAGTGCCTAAACCGCAGTCTCACTGGCACACTACTACAACAACGGGTTGCCTAAACTATAAGCCACACAGGCAAGTCACTGCCCAGGCTACAAGCTTCACAGGCGAACCTCAAACACTTGAGTGATAGGACTGCTAATAAAGAGCTGGTCCTTTATACTCCGAACCACTTTACAACAGAACTACTCAAAGGTAATGGAACTGGCTAACACGAAGCCAATCCATAACACACTAAAGCTATAATTGGAATCATACCCAAGATGAGTAAAACTCAAACTGTGGAAGGTCTCACACGGCCTCCACGGAGCATAGCTCAACTAAACCACAATATGCCTAGGCCATAAGCCTCATCGGCAAATTACCCACAAAGGTAACATAATTAATAATCACAAACTAATCCACAATAAATTATAAACAAAGATCTACTTAGAATAGTTAGGATACAACAAGTGGCAGGTCAAACCACAAGACCTCCACAACACACAAGTACCCGGAAAGATTGGTACACAATGTACCACCACAAAACTACAAAGTAACCTTCGAAGGGAACAAGTACCTGCTACTCTGAGGTACCACAACACGAACACCCGAACAAGGGTACAAGTAGGTGATAAACACCACACTGATCCATAATTATATTATACCTTTAATTAGGCACAATATTACAGGTGAAACCTTAATCGACGAGTCACACAAACCACAACTGAGTCACAACTGTGCCAACACCAGGGCACACCTCGAACTGGTCAAACCTCGACCACGAGTCACAAACTCACAAACCACAATCACTGGCAAAGCACGAGTCAAGCCACAGCTAGAGTAAGCAAAGCACGAGTCAGAAAGAACGACGCCACCACACGGGAACGGACTACTGGCTGATCAGGCCAATATCCAACCCGGACAACACAACACAAGAACAACCTCTCAGTCTCGCAGTCACGGACGAAAGGTCCAACTGCCGCTCCACTAGGAAGAAGTCAAACAACTGTGGAGACCAACCAACACCACACCTGCAGACACACAACTGCAGGCCCATGCCTGGCACCTCTAGAGTCTCTGGCCGGAGCACTCTAAAGTGAGGCACTGGAAAACAGGACTAGCTGGGGACCAGTGTCGACTACTGGTGTCCGTACCCCCAACTACGAGCGCGCTACAAGCGACTACACACCCACAACACAAGCCGCTGCCCTACTGTCGTCTTTCCCTCAGCCGGACGTACAACTCAAGCACAAGAGTGAGGGTGTCCAGGAAGACGACACAGACCTCAACGGTACAACACAAGTACCGGGACAAAACCCCGAGCACAACAAACACACGTGCCTGGCTCACAAAGAACATGGGTACCCGACTAGAGAGGCATTCCGGAATAGGCGCCGGACCACCACACTCGGCTAGCACAAACCACGATACTTACACATATAACCTTTTCTTATAATTCACAATATACAAGTGTTAGGATTAGCTTAACATCGGTCACCGTGTGACCCCAAAGCTATCCCACACCAACACATAACTGAACCACAAACTTGCCTATCATTGGTCACGAAATGACCTTCGTGGCAACACAGACCACTTAACACATAAATCAACATAACACTATTCGAAAGACAACAACAAATCAGGGCTAGGTCCACATATGACCTTCACTGCCCAAACACCATAAATTCATGGCTAGCCTCACACAAGAACCTCACTGCCCAGTTACTACGATAAATTACCAGAATTATATTACAATAGAGTGTGTAGCACACACACACTCAAACCACGTAGGCAATACGTGTATATTACACCCTGGATGGTGTACCACACGTCTTCCACGTAAACCACATGTCCAACACATGGACAACGCACTCCAAGAGTGCCACGAGTGCCAACACACCACACATACCACGGAAAGCGATTACGTACATCACATATCATTTACGTAAAACATGCCCATTACATGAGCAGTATGCTCCAAGAGCATAACAAGTGCACTGGCTCACGCCGGTCATCGCCATGCACACACAATCACACAATATTCATAACCAGGAAAACTACGTAAACACACTGCATGGATACATGCACAGGTTGGCGGCAACATCGACTGCCGTTTGAAGGAAGTAAACGGCAAGCGATCTAGCCGTCTATCTCCCGGCTGGTGATCTTGGCGGCAAGCGATCTTGACGCCAAGTTCTCCGGCCTAAAACCCTACAGAAACCCTAATCCAGCTCTACAGGTTTTCCAACCGTTTAAACTACAGAAAAACATATAAAAATGGTTCCTTTAACATACTAGAACCCGGAACAACCCATTACAACATGCTTTACACATTAAATTCATCAAACCACCCTTTAACCCCGCATGGTACGACTTGATCCGAAAATACAATAAAAATGCTGGTTCAAGTGATTAAGTCGTGTTTTAATGTTTCTAACAAGCTAACAGGGCTCGACCCCTACCTCAGAAACGCAATTAAACTCCCGAAGAACCTCGAATCACGCCGAAACCCGAGAAACGTCCCACGAAAACCGCGCTCCAATCTGTCATTCCCCGCCCGATCTGCCGCTACCACGCGCACCACGGCCTTCCCACGAGCTCCCGCCGACCGTCAGAACTCGCGAAGAAGCTCAAGGGTGAAGGTGGGGGAAGAGGAAGGGAGAGAGAGGGGAAAGAACAGAGCTCGGGTCTGCCATAAAAACACAGGCATGCCAGGTTAACGTCAACCCTTTGGCCGTTTAACCAGACCGCCACAACTAGACGTCCACAAAGCTTGACGCCAAGATCAACAGTCAACGTCCTCATCGATGGACGTTAACACCATGTTAACGGCACACCACTGCCGTCAACACACAATCGACGTCACCACCTGGACGCCAACACACTGTGTCCAGCAAGCTGAACACCAACACGGACCCAAACCAAACCCGGTAAGGATCTAGTAAGAAACACACCACACTAATGGGCCTCACATGGGCCACTAAACCCACTAAACCTAGATCCACGGGGATCCGGAAAATGCGCAACGTTACACAGCTTGTGTCTCCTACGTCCACCTCCCCACGATAGAGGAACCACTAACTCAAGTACATACAAACTGGAGCACGACGACTCCAAACCCTTTGAGTATGACGACTCAAAGAAACACCCAGGAGATAGGCACGATGACCTACTCCACAGACCACTTGTGAGTTCAACGACTCACAAGTAATTGAGCACGACGACTCAAACACCAGAGCACTACGGCTCCAAACCCTGAGCACACTGTGCTCAAAACCTTTGGACCACGATGGATCTAATTTCTACTAGAACAAGCTCAATTAGAGAGTAAATACTCTAGCGCGATCTATCTCAATACAATGATGAAAAAGAACAAACATAATTAGATGATCTGTGTAGAATGCATACACAAATCACACACAAAGAAAGTGTCAACTAGATGAATTACAGACTCTGAGAGATTCTCAAGCTTTTTAGATCTGTCTAAATTAGTCGGAATTCCTTCTATCATGAACTCGTCCTCTTCTTCTCCATCTTCTTTGTGGCGGTGCTGCTCTGCTCCCCTTCTAGACGTAGATGCCTTTTTCCTGCTCTGCTCTTTTCCCTCCTTTTGTTTTGCTTTGCTACAGATGAGATCAAGGCTTATATAGCCACTGTGCAGTCCCTATACATGAAAAGGATATGCACAGAACCTAGACTGCACCCTGGGGTGCAACGTGTCCAAAAGGTACTTTACCATATTGCCACTTGGATGAGATGGCATTTTGGTAATTATGGAATCTCCTATAAAGTTCTCAGAGAGAGATCACATCCGTTGGATATGATGCTCTGTGCGATTCTGGGTTGGATACAAATGTGAGTCGACTCTAGTCTCCAAGAGAGTCGACACTACTGACCAATCCCTAAAAGTATCTCACTTGCAGAACACTAGTGTCGACCTGACATACCACTAGTGTCGACCTAATCAACAGGTAGAGTCGACCTGATCAACAGGCAGAGTCGACCTTCTGTGAATGCCTCCAAAACTGGTTCACTGGATGGATGCTAGTGTCATCCTCATCTCCACATAGAGTCGACACTACTGACCAATTTCTCTTCAGAAACTTGCTGAGCAAATTATGTGTGTTGACCTGTCTGTCAAATGGAGTCGACCTACTTTTACAAAAACTCTGTAAACCTATACAAATAAAAAGTAGACCATCAAAACATGTCATAAACAGTAGGATATGAGATATTAAGTATCAAGAACATGTTGTTTGAGCATTAGTGTAATATAATCAATATGTACAATATGTTCACTGTGTCATCATCAAAATCAAAATGAGAGTGATGTTAATTGGTCATCATTAAAAAAATCATCATTGAGAAATTCCAATACACACTCAACACAACAATACCCTGCACAGATAGAATATTTGATTATTCAGAAGAAAATACAAATATTTACTTCAATCAATAACAACAATTGATGTTAGACTTTGACTGTCAGAAAGTCGACTGTCAGAACTTCGACAGTCAAGGAGTAGACTGTCAGAACTCCATCAAAGACATGAATATACGAAGTCATTGCTTCGACTGGACAAGATATAACATGAACATCCAAAGTCACAGTGACAAATTAGTCTTGATCAGTCGAAGTGACTTTGTCATATCTGAAGCTTAGCTTCGTATATGACGAAGTTCCACTTCATCTAACAAAGACCAAAACTGAACATCCGACGTCACTATCGAAATTTGTCTTGATCGGTCAAAGTGACTTCATCATATCCAAAGCTTAGCTTCGTATATGACGAAGTTCCACTTCGTCATATCTGAAGTCTAACTTCGTATATGACAAAGTTCTACTTCGACTGATAGAGAACAAAAGAGAACATTCGAAGCCACGTTCGAATTTAGTCTTGATCATTCGAAGTGACTTCTTCATATCAGCTTCGCATATGACAAAGTTCCACTTTGTCATATCCGAAGTCTAGCTACGCATATGCAAAATGGTCAGTCAATCTATCGATTGCAAACATTGATCAAATAATATTGAACATGAAAGCACTTAAGTTCATTACAAAACAAAGATATTATGATATCAATAAGATGAACAATGGTTATGTCATCATCAAAACAAATCAAAGCAATCATTATCAAAATAATGAATATGGTTATTCACATAACCATAACTCAACACAGGGTTCATTTTGAATCCTGCGGGGACTTTGCCGCTATTGACATGTATTGATATATTGATTGATCATCGATTAATTGCCCTTTGTAGACATTCTTTCGTCAGGGAGTGCATTAGGTTAGTTGTCTTACCCAGACTAGCGCTACTTCCCATACTTTAGTCGAATGAGAAAAGAAACAGACTTTCGTGCCCTCAGGCATGGCCGTGATAGCGACGTTGTCTTTCAAAGCAATCGACTTAGGGTGTCGTGGTGTGTGTGAAGGTGCCCATGCCAAGGGCAAACTTTAATGAAAAGGGAGGAAACTTTGGACTCCTAGCACGGAGCTCTCATAACAGAAGTGCTACGGTAGCATGACAATATTGAATATTCATCCTTTTATGGATTTTTGACACTGATAAGCAATATAATAGCTTTTTAAATAAGAATTCAGAGGGAAAAGAGGGTGAATGCTTTGTGTTGAGGCGAAATTTAGAGATCTAAGAGAATGTACAGAATTGCACGGGAATTAAAAGGATAGGTGGGGACTAAAACCCCGAAAATAGTGGGAGAAAGGGCAGATGCCCTGATCGAATATGGAAAGATGACAAGGATGGGAAGAATTTGGAGATTCCAGGGAGACTGGAGGGAGCAAACAAGGAGGGGCACGAGGCCCGGTAAAAGGAAAAGAATCTAGAGGGTCTAGAGGAGAAAAAGGTAAAAATGGGCAGTGAGGGGCCAAAAGGGAGGGTATCAAAAAGGTGTCGCGTGGGGGACGGGATGGAGACGTGCCAGGTGAGGCACAGGAAGGAGATGTGCCAGGTGAGGCACTACAAGGAGGTGTACCACGAGGGGCACACTAAGGAGGGTGAAAACTATAACGTCACAATCTTTTCAGATCCGTGTTTAATGGTTTTGGCATGGTGCTCTTGACCAAGAGGTGGTCATTGGGCCATGGTCATGTTTTCCGTGCATTGTGTGGGCGTTGTGGGCTGAAGGTTTTAGCCCAAACAGCCCACAAGTTCACTGTTTGTGAATGCGACGGAGCAGCATGTCGCATTTTAAACGTGACGGTCTCCCCCGTCGCGATTCACTGAACAACCTTAGTGACGCATGACATTTTGGGTTCCGATTGGCGATGGCTAGGGTGGTCGCGTTTAACTTTTAAACACAACGTCTGCCTACATCGCGATTTTGACCGTGGTATTAATTGCTCTGTTTCGCCCAGACAGAGCAAAGGAGCTTTGTCTAGGCAAAAGGGGGAGGCTGCTGTGGGGGATTTTTCGATGTTCCAACTTCTTGGTGGCTTGTGCGACATGGGTTCCATGCGAGGATGGCGTCCGAAGCGTGGACACACTGGCAACGAGGTGTTCTTCGCGTTCTTCAGACTCGTTCAGTGGTAGGGAGACTTCCCCTTGTGTTGATTTGAATGGTTAAGGGGGTGGAATCCATATTGGGGTGGTGTGTGTTTTAGTATAGCATTCATATTTACTATTTTAATGGCTATGTGTGTGGGATTTGAATGTGTTTTTTGGTGAAGAAGGTGGGTTCGGCCATTGAGCTGACTCCACTGTCGCGTTTGAAACACGATGGTCTTCATCGTCGCGTTCATGATATGAACGCGATGTAGTGAGTTGTCACGTTTTTTATTTCGATTCGTGTGTTTATTCGGTTGGCATGAATGCGACTGTTGGGTCCGTCGCGTTCATGGTTAGTAGTGATTTGTGTTATCGGTTGGTTTTGTCACGACGTAGAGCGTCGTCTCGATTCTCACTTTGTTAAACAGTTGAGCCTAAAGGCAACATATCGGGCCATCATGATTATGTCGCGGCACTGGGCCTTGTTGCATTTTGGTTGAGGTCGCATTTGGACATGTTGTCACAATTTGAAAGGTGACGCCTGTGTCCGTCGTGTTTCAGCTTCCGTGGTCTGCTTGTGGTGGCTGGGCAGTGAGGTTCCAGTATGGACCTAGCCCTAGTTATTTGATGTTATTTAAAGTGGTTTAAGTTGTTTAATGTTAGTAAAGCATGTGTAGGGTTTAAGAATTGGTGTATGATTAGTTAGTGATTTGTGTAATTTATGTTAGGTATGTTATTGTATTAAGTTAAGTGGTTAATGTTCAGTGTGGTTTAGTGTTTCTTTGGAGGTCGTGAGATGACCAATGACGGGCAATGTTATTATATGTTATTGTGGTTCATGTATGTATAGGTGTATCTTTACTTGGAGGTCACATGGTGACCGGTGACAAGCTAATTATGATACATGTGTACCGTGGTTTATAAATAAAGGTTGTATAAGTACGTATCGTGGTTTGTGTATTTGCCGAGTTTGGTGGTTCGGCGCCTATTCCAGAATGCCTCTTCAATCGGGTACCCCAGGCACGTGTGTTTGTTGTGCTTGGGGCGTGTCCCGGTACGGTGTGTAAGATAGAGGTCTGTGTCATCGTCCTGGACACCCTCACTACTGTGTTTGAGTCGTACGTCCGACGGAGGGAAAGACGACAGTGGGCAGCGACTCGTGTTTGTGGGTGTGCAGTCGCTTGTAGTGTGCTTGTGGTTGGGGGACGGACACAAGTAGACGTCACTGGTCCCCATTTAGTCCCATGTTTCCAGTGCCTCACTTTAGGGAGCTTGGACCAGAGTCCCTAAAGGTGTCAGGTGCGGGCCTGCAGCTATGTGGTCTGCAGGTGTGGTGTTGGTTGGTCTCCACAGTTGGTTGGCTCTCTGTGTTTGTGGACCGGTAGCTGGACTGTATGGTCCGTGGTTATGAGACTGAGAGGTGGTTCTTGTGTTGTGTTGTCCGGGTTAGATACTGGCATCATGAACCAGTAGTCTGTTCCCGTGTGGTGGCGTCGTTCCTTTCCGACTCGTGAATTGCCACTAGTTGTGGCTTGTGAGTAGTGACTGGCTGGTTTAGGTTTTACCCGTTGTGGTGTGCCTTGGTGGTGGCACATTTGTGGTTGTGGTTCCATGGTGGTACCTCGTGCTGGTAGGTACCTGTACCCTTTGTGGGTAGCCTTGTGTTGTGGTACGTCATTTACCAGCCTCTTCAGGTGTTGAGGTGAACTTGTATTTCATGGAAGTCATGTGGTATGACCTTCCAGACGTTGTGTTTTACCCTTCTTGGGGTAAGCTTCTGATTGTGGTTTTAGTGTGTGGTGGATTGACGTATTGATACCAGTCCTGTTACCCTCCGTGGGTAGTTTGCTTGTGAGACTTGCAGCCTAGGCAGTGGTTTGCCTGTGAGGCTTATGGTCGAGGCGTTTCAGTTGTTGAGCGGACTTGTGGTGTTATGCTAATCCTGTTGTTTCCTCTTACTTTCTGAGGATTGTGTTAGTTGGTGTGTTTATATTTAATTGCAGCTTAATTGTTTTTAATGTGAGCCTATTATGGTTTGGTTATCGACATTGCCAGTGAGACCCTTTGGGGTAAAGGTCTCTTCGGTTTCAGGTGTTGTTTTTGGGAGGTCTCTGCTGAGCCAATGACTTGTTGAGGCTCACTCCCTTACCGTTCTTTTTAGGTGCTAGTCGTGGGTTGGTTCGCACTGGCATTGTAGCAGACTTGTACTACCAGCAGTAGAGTTAGTTGTGTCTGTATGAGCTTTGCTCCCTCGGGGTATGCCCTGTAGACATGCCAATTTGGCAACACATCGAGCAAATTCCATCTTATACCACGATGCCTCAAAGTGGCTCTTCTCCATTAACCTCTTGAGTGATTTTCCTATTCTTCTAAATTTTTCTAGGGTTTTTGAGAATTCTTTCTAAGGGTCTGTTGAGCTTCATTTATTCGTGGCCAACACAGCGGACGTCCTTTTCCAGCGTTGATCTGCGTCCGGAAGATTAGACGCGAATAATGCACGTCCTGCCGACTCACCGCGATTAAAAGTCAAATCCTCGAGCTGCGCCCTGTCAACTCCATTTAAGAGACGCCATGTCAGCAATCATGATGTCTGTTTGAAAAGCGTCCGGGTGGCTCGCTGCGTTTTATAAACATCAAATCAAGGATCTGATTTCGTCAAAGATCTGATTTACCTAAGAAAATGCGGCCAGCCTCCCAGACGTGATTTATAACCTAGCTTACAGCTACGATCATCATGATAATGTCAAATCGCGTGCAAATCAGGCGATCTTCTTAATCGTGGCTTGTCAGACGGATGTTTTTTATTGGAAACAGTCGTCCGCTGTAGTGGACGTGATTTCGGCTATAAATACAGACCCGGGTGGAGCTCATTTGTATCGATTCCCAACCACAGTGAAGCCCTGTCAAATTCTCACCCCGACCCACGAGCTTCAATTCTCCAACCATTCGAGGCGGGACTCTGCCGGATCGGGAGCTCACATTCCAAAGCCGAGGTGGAGTGCATGTGTCGTCCTTGCGTTGCCTTCCTTGCGAGCCAAAATTCAAGTGACGGAGTAGCGGCGGGAGGGACTCCATCGGCACTCTCTCTCATTTCCCCTCGTCCTTCGCCACCACCGGGCTACGCCGCCGCCTCCATTCCTTCATCCCTTTCTCTTTTAGTCCTTTTTTTTTTCCTTAGTTGCATACACTTCACCGAATTTCCACACACGCACTTACATCATACTTCCATCCACCTACTTCTTAGGGGTTTGACATCACCTCCACGAGGTGTGTTAGCCCCCATTTGGCATGTTTACAATTCTCTCCCGTTTACATTTACCACACCTCGCAGTCTAATCCTTCTTTCATGTGTTTTCCTATCTTTTTCTTCTTGCAAGGTAACCGACATCAAATCTTCTTCGTCGGCCGGCCGGCGAGAGAAGGAAGGAGAATCCACCGCACATTCCCGCACTTTTCTTCGGGTGGAGGTAAGTACACTACGTCATTCCCCTTCCGCCCGTTACATTCGGTGCCCACGTGCACCTGGTGATCGCGACACATTCCTCGTGCACACACGCACGTTCGTTTTTATTTTCACGTCCTCATCCCCACTTCCATTCTTTATCACAACATTATCTTCTTTAAATTCCATATTTCCCATCGTGGGACGAGTGTTCTCCGGAGAGTCGGGGAAAAACGCCGTCTACAACTTGGCGATCGCGATGGGACCCTTTTTCTTTTGATTTCGGTTGCTTCATTTGGCACCCACGTGTGCCCCTCCTTCGTACCCCACGTGGTACAATTTCCCCATTTCCGCACCCCACATGGTGCCATTTGAAGAGTCTCTTCGCCATTACCAAACTGTAGTCGTGTTCACCTTTACTTTTCGTTACATTTCTTACATTGGGATTTATTGAAAAAAAGGAAAACAAAAAAAGAGAAAAATATCATCTTGATCCCCACCCCGTGTACCTACTTTTACCTGAAGAAAGCATCTTTATTTGGGTTGTACTTCTTCCTCCATAATTGTTAGAAAGCATGCTAGTTTGATTTCCTATTTTTTCTGCTGTTCTCGGTTGCACTTTTGATCCGCGTCCAGTACAGATGACGCTTTTTATGTTCTTCCTTTGCGCGGCCGACAGACTGGACGCGATTCTATGACAGAGTCTGGAGGGAGTTGCCTCGGCTCTTACAGCTTTCAGGAGCTGTCAGATCCGCGGCCGACAGAACGGACGCCATTTACTGAACTGCGCCCACTGTACTGGATGCGATTCAGTCTGTTACAGAGCGCCAATTTTTCTACCATCTGTGTTATATTTGCATTATTTGCATTTGCAGGGCATTTCGGCCGAGGGACCTCCTTCCCTCCTCCCCTAGGATCCACACACCTTCTCGGTGAGGGCTATCTCCCCATTGAGCATTCCGTCTCATTGGGCTAGAGAATCCTCATCGGGACCTCCGTAAGTCTCCGTACCCCGTGGATTCCCTCACGGTGGATCGAGCCGGTTGTACCATCCGGGTTTCCCGAGTTAGAAAACCCGTCATGCGAGAGGAAGTTGCTTAGAAAAGCCCGGAGTTGTCGTCTCACCCATTTTAGGCCCATACCCACGTTAGAGAGACACATAATTAAAATCCACATTAAGTTTTATTGAATTTTCTTAAGTGGGCATAATCATTTTCAAGTGTGTGATTTAAAAGCCATTAACTCCTTCTCTCAAACTTGTTTGAGTAGTTGTATGTTAGTTGTTTGTTAAATTACGCCGTGTGTTTCAAACGTTGTGCATGCAGCTTCATTCCGGTCGATCCCTTTCAATGGCCGAGTACGAGGATGTGGGCTATGATAATGTCTATGATGAGGCATATGATCCTAGCCAATGGATTACCCAACTCCATAACCACCCCCATGTTGATCCATCTAATCTGCATGTCAATGCGATGGATACTCAAATCCCTCAACTTCCTCAAATCTCCCCGAGGCGCGATCCTGCGAATCCCTCCACCTCGTTTGACATATCCCAACTCGTGGATATCCTGCAAAACCTCCAGGCACCCCAGCTTTAGGAGGTTCAAGCTGCTTTGAAGGGGAAGTCCATTCCCAATCCCAGTCCATCTCACCACCTGAACATGGGAATCCATTGAGTCCGCTCGTGACCCGACGGGACGAGCCTCTCTTGCCCCCTCACGGGCCCATTCTATTATCCAATCTCGCCCCCACAGCCCCGAAGGGAGGCACCTTCATGTTCGGCCAAGCCCCAACGCAGCAAGGCCCACCTATCAACCCCGGGTCCCAACCCACGTTCCCACACACGCCAGTGCTCCTCCACATTACCCCCCTCAGGTGAATGTCCCCCACCACTACCTTCCTTCTGGGGCACCTCACCAACCATCTACCAATTAGCTCGCCCAAGCCCTCCTGGCAAAGGTGAGTAAGTTAGAACAGGAGCTGAGAAGGGTGTCCGCACCCAAGGATTCATTCGAACTGGCACTTCCTTCCATGCCTGTCTTTCATCTTCCCCCCTCTGAGATGCCGGTCTACCGCCGCTACAACAGCACCGGAAACCCCTTCGTGTACATCAAAGAATTCATGTATGAATCCTCTTTCTGGCAGGACGACAACCGTGCTCTTGCCTTTCTCTTATTCTGGTCCCTGGAAGGGCCCACCCTTGAGTGGTTCTATTCCTTGGAACCTACAGATGTCGAGAATTTCATGATAGTGCAGAGGAAGTTTTTGCAACGATACAGAGACAGAGTAGGTCCGGTATTGTCAATTACTGATCTAATGGCTGAGAAGATGAGGGCAAATGAAGATTTCACACATTATGCTGATAGGTGGAGGGCCCTAGCTAAAAGGTTAAGAGATCCACTGTCCGAGGCCGAGCAAGTGAAAATGATTACGGCGAATGCCGCGCCTCAGTTTAGGCACATATTGGCTATGAATAAGCTAACCACTATGACGAGCTGTATGAGAGAGCCCGATACATCCAGACCCAGCTAAAAGACTCTCCCATCATGGCCATGTTCAAGCCAAAGGCCCGAACCTTCAAGAAGAGTGTCGATGCTCTGCTGGTTGCCCCACGACCGAGGGGGTTATTCATAACGAGTAGGTGAGTGCAATGGGCAACCCCAGTTCTTCCACCTACCGCCCAAACACCAACACCAGAGTCCCGCAACCCCAACAACCAGCCCCTAGGCCGAACAACCCACCGATATTTAGAACGCCACCTCAGCAGCCTCAGCAACCCTAGCAACCCCAACATCCTTCATATTACCAGCAGCCCCAGTGGCCACAGTACCAACAACCTCCCCCGTACCACCAACAACCTCTGCAGCCACAATACCGTCAGTCTCCACAGCCTCAATACCGGCAGCCCGCTCCTCCCCAACAACCTCCTCCTGCACCTCCCCAATACAATCAGGTCCCTCCTCCAGGCGACTATGAGCCTCAACCACCCCGACAACCTCCTAGCCCAAGGAGGACCCACTATCCCCCATTGCCAGAAACCCTTCCGGGTATCCTTAATGCTCTAATGGCCGCTGGCGCACTCACCTTGCCACGGGAGAGGCTACAATGGCTTCCCAATGTTGAGACCTCTCAATATTGTGAGTTCCACCGGGGACCAGGCCACACCCTGGAGGCGTGCTTTCACTTCAAAGATTACATCTATAATCTGAACAACAGTGGAGGCATTGATTGGGTAGAAATGAAGAAATTCATTGCAGAGATGAAAGCACGAAGGTCGGCTAGGCAGGAACAGCAGCAGCAGCAGCAGCTTTAGCTCCAACAGCAGCCCAGTATGGGCATTGTTCAGAACCCACTCCCGGAGCACCAGACTCTGAATCAGCAAGTTAATGCCTTTAGAGCCTCTCCCCAATATAAATTTTAGCTTCTACATCCACCTCCCCTTCCCAGTCATCCTTCACCTTGCCACCCTTCATCCGTACACCTGCTCCGGATAATCCGCTACCCTCCTTCCTACGCATCCCTACCCAGCACACCGCACCATCCAGTCAACTCGCCTACCCGCCGCTCATCCGCCAGTCCACCGCCACTACAGCACCTCCACCCGCCAACATACAAGCCCCTTTCCTGCGCAACCCTTCCACCATCCCACCACAACCAATCTACACATCCCATTCTACCATAGTCCCACAACCGCCATCAGTTAACCCACCTATTCTCGGCACGCCATCGACCGTACCCTTCATTAACCCCAACCATCGAGCCCTCTTTCTCCGTATCCCCACTCAACCCTCCGATGCAGCAACTATCCAATTTCCGCACTAGATGTTCTCCGACCAACCCTCTACCTCCTCCCCTCCAACTTCTACGCCATCGGCTCCAACAACAATATCAGGAGATACCCCTGAGGCGACAATGGTGCTCCGGAGTGGGCGAATGTTCAATAGGGTGTTTCCCCAGCAGCAAGAGTAGACATTGGCACCCCAAGAAGAAGAAGAGGCCCAACCAGAGGAGTCTGTCCCGAGGATGCAATATGATTTACTGAAGCATTTAGATAAGACCCCGACCAGAATCTCCATTCTGGAATTGATTAAGAGATCAGTGGTCCACCAAGAAGCCCTCATGCAATATTTACAGAAGGTGATGGTGAACGAGGACCTGCCAGTAAACCAGATTAGTGCTGTCTTAACTCTCACAAGCACGCGCCCGGCCATCACATTCCATGAAGAAGAGTTAGTGCCAGTCGAGTCTCAGCGGTGCGCCCTATGCCTCGCAATCTATGCTAATGGCATCTGTGTGGATCGTTGCTTAGTAGATTCTGGATCGTCAATCAATGTTATGTCCTCCAACACACTGCAACTCTATGGGGTGCCAGTTCAAGCAATCCGGCCCTCTGCCATCATCGTCACAACCTACGACAACACTAGCAGGCCACCAAAAGGAGTCGTCACTTTGGGAATCAGGCTGGGACCATCCTTTAATGAAATGGACTTTCACATTTTGGATATGGACCCAAATTCCGCATGATCCTGGGTCGGCCGTTCATCAAAGCCCTTTACGCCGTTATATCCACTGTCCATCAGTGTCTTAAATTTCCGTTCAATGGGCAGATTGCCAAGGTGCCCAGTAAGCCTATTATTGCATAAATGAATGCCATAACGGACAACTCAGTCCCTTCCATTTGGCCCAACAATCAGCCTTTGATGTCAATACTGGGCGCGCCAAGTATGTATCCGGGCCTGAATAGTTCATCTGTTAATGCTACTAGAAGAAGCAAAATCATTACTGAAAAGAGGTGGCATATTATGAAGCAGATGGGATACCAGCCAGGTAAGGGATTGAGAGCACTACTGCAAGGCAGAACAGAGGCAGTAAAGGACTGCAAGATGAGACCCAGGACAGGGTTGGGTTACAAACCAGGCAAGACCAGGCAGAAGCCTGAAGAACCCCTCACCTGGACACTGTCCGAACATTTTAAGAGAGGACCACTATAGCCGGGAAGTGAGCAAGCATCAACTGTCATTGTCGGACCTACTTGTCAGTCGTCTCCGGCCATGCACCGAAATACAGATAATCACAGGTCAGCTAAGCATATCAAAAGAACTGAGTCAGAGCCGGAATGGAGCAAGTGGTTCGATATGAGCTATGTGGCAGCATCTCTCGACCAACTCTTCGCACTGGAGGAGATTGAGCGGCAACTAGATGCGGGCCAAGACATGCAAGCCAAAGAAGCGGCCACGACCACAACAAGGCTCAGGGCGGGCCCCTCCTCCTCGGGCATCGCACCCGTTCCCAATTCCACCCTAGGCAAACTGCCCATTCCAACTCCAAATCCAGGCAACGCACCCACTTCAAATCCAACCACGGGCACTGCGCCCATTTTAAGTTCAAATCTGGGCATCACGCCCATTTCAGTTCTCATTTCGGGCATCGCGCCCACATCAATCTCAGTTCCGAGAATCGCGCCCACTCTTCCAATCTCTCCGGACAACGCTTCTACATTTTCCTCTTCCCCAGGCATCGCGCTTGTATCTCTTCTTTCTCCTTCGGGCAACGCACCCACTTTCTTCCTCTCTCCAAGTATTGCACCCTCTCTCCTGTAGGCCACTGCGTGGTCTTCTCCTCTCCTTCTAAGCATCCCTCGGGCACCGGTGCCCTACTTGGCAATCTTCCGGCACTCTTCTGAGCAGACGCTCACCACCCCTCCTCCTCACAGCGATTCTTCTTCTCTTGAACTCCTGCTTCCAATCAAACTTTCTCAGGTGGAAATCTCGCCTTGCCCTCTCCCCTCGTCCTCACTGTGATCTTCCTTCCTCTTTTTTACTACAATCCTCCCTCTCCCTCACGGTGATTCCCTCTTCCTCGAGCTCGAACTTTCTCGTCTGGTGGTCTTGCGTCCCCGCTCCCTCCGAACAGACTACCTGACACCCCCTTCCTCCAAGTAATGCGTCCTTCCCCTTTCTCTTGGGCACTACGCCCACCATAGTCCCTCTATCACATTCTCTTGCCCTGCCCCTTCTCTCAGCAGCACACTCCCTCCTTCTTCCTCCTCGGGAGACGCTCCCACCTCCCTTCTGTCTCCAAGCATCGCACCTCCCGACCAGGCACCTGCTTCCTGTCCTCACTCTCTGGTTTCTCCTCTCCGGAGTCCGTTTGGCGGCCGCATCTCTTCTGTCCCACAATGGCCGATCCCACCATCTCATTCGAGGAAACTTCTTTCCTCGCCCCCGAGTGCACCCCAGCCGACGGGCCATCCTCTTTGGTCCTTTGACTGATCTCCCACCCCCTTTCGCGTAGGGGGCATTTATTGCTTTCAATAATCCTCCCCCCTCATAGGAGAATGTCACTGTAAATTCTCCTTCGTCTTCCCCCTCGAGGGATCCTTCATTTACTGCTTTCCCTAAGTCCCCCGCGCGGGACCAGGCATTTTCTGCTTTCCTCTTTCAGGGGAATGTTACTGCTTTTTCTCCTTCATCTTCCCCCTCGAGGGATCCTTCCTTTACTGCTTTCCCTAACTCCCCCATGCAGGACTCTGTTTTTACTGCTTTCCCTTCTGTAAATCCTTCTCTATCTACCCCCGCGCCGGGAAGTCCTTCTACTACTCTCAGTAATTCCCTCGCGCGGGATTCTGCTTTTGTTATTCCACTTGCTGTAAACTCCCCTTCATCTTCCCCCTCATGGGATTCAGCATTTGTTGCTTTTCCTTCGCTTGTAGATTCCAGTAGTTGTAGCTCAAGTCTAGGCAAAGGTGGTAGCAAACTAGGGGTAGTGTCAGAAAATAAGTCCAAGGGTAGGAGGGTTCTGCACCGCTTCCTAGCAGATCTAGCCCATAGATGCAAGGCGTGCTTAGCAGTTCCAGAGTTTGTAGAGGAGCATTTGCAGTTGTCGAATCTAGAATATGAGCAGTCAATAAGCTATGTTGATGATGGGTTCAGAGTCTATGAGATCATGGATGACAACGACCCAATTGAGGAAGGTGACGAAGAATTTGAGGACGAGGCTGACGCATTCGCAAGCGGATTGAAGAGATTTGACGAACCATCAGCTGCCTAGAGGAAATCACCAAGGAAGTTAATTTGGGAACTGAAGAAGATCCTAGGACCGTCCTCATAAGCAGTAGTTTGTCACCAGCTGAAGAGGAGGAAATTATCGAGGTTCTCCGAGAATATAAGGACACGTTCGCATGGAGCTACGAGGATATGCTAGGCTTGGACTCCACGCTAGTTGAACATCGTCTTACCCTTAAGACGGGGTCCATCATCATTAAGTAGCGGTTGAGGCATTTTCACCCCCAGATGGGTTTGAAGATGAAAGATGAGGTCGACAAGCTCCACAAAGCCAGGTTCATTAGAGTTGTGCTTTATCCGAATTGGGTGGCGAACATCGTCTCGATTATGAAGAAGGATGGAAAAGTCAGAATTTGTATCGATTTTCGGGACCTTAACCACGCGTGTCCTAAGGATGATTTCCCACTACCTCACCTAGATGTGCTCATTGACAATATGGTTAGGTATGAAACTCTCTCCTTCATGGATAGTTTCTTAGGGTACAACCAAATAAAGTTGGCGGAGGAAGACCAGGAGAAGACCTCGTTCACTATGCCTTGGGGAACTTATTGCTATGTGGTCATGCCGTTTGGACTCAAGAATGCTGGAGCTACTTACCAAAAGGCTATGATGGCAATTTTTCATGACATGATCCACATTTTTATCGAGGTGTATGTGGATGACCTGGTGGTGAAATCTAAGATGTTGGTTGAGCATCCCGGGGTTCTATCTAAAGTCTTGCAGAGAGCAAGGGAATATCAGTTGAAGATGAACCCCAAAAAGTGTGTATTTGGTGTTTCGTCGGGTAAGCTCTTAGGTTTCGTCGTGAGCAAGAGGGGTATAGAAATTGATCCCAACAAAGCGAAGGCGATAAGAGAAATGCCCCCTCCCAAAAATTTGAAGGAAGTTCGAGGATTGATTGGGAGGTTGTAGTTTATTCGCCGGTTCGTCTCCCAACACTCGCAGAGGTGTAGACCCTTCTACGTCGGGAGTCAAATTTCGTTGGGATGAGAAGTGTCAGGTGGCTTTTGATGGACTTAAGGATTATTTGGCTAATCCCCCCGTCCTAAGGCCACCGACTCCAGGCAAGCCTCTTATTCTTTATGTATCTGTCCTGGAAGACTCGGTGGGAGCTGTCCTTACGCAAGTTGATGAAGAAGGCAAGGAGAGGGCAGCATACTACCTGTCTAAGCTTCTCAACCCCGGCGAGCAAAGGTACACTGCGATGGAGAAAAGCTGTGCCGCGCTCATATGGGTAGTGCAGAAATTGAAGCACTATTTTCTTGCTCATGAAGTCCATCTTATCGCCCAGATGAATCCTATCAAATTCCTCCTTGAAAAATCTGTTCTAACCGATAGGCTAGCGCGTTGGCAAAGCTTCCTGTCTTAGTTCGAAATCACCTATATTCAGCAGAAATCGATTAAAGGCTATGCCATAGCGGAGCATCTCGCTCATCACCCTATTCCCTAGTTCGATCTAGTCCGTTCGGAGTTTCCAGATGAAGAATTGATGCCCCTTGGCCAATCTGATCCTATGTGGATGTTATATTTTGATGGAGCTCGGAACTCTCAAGGAAAGGGCATCGGGATTGCTCTGCTATCACCTGAAGGTGTCACCATTCCACGAGCTCACAAACTTGATTTTCCTGCCACTAATAACATCGCCGAATATGAGGTTTTGTTGGCTGGTCTGGAGCTCGCTCATTTCTATGGTGTCACCCATTTGCGAATTGTAGGTGATAGTCAGCTGGTCTTGCGCCAAGTGCTCACCAAATATGTCACTCGCGATCTAAAACTCAAGCCCTATCAAGAGCTTGCCTCAGCTTATGCCAAGCTATTCTCTAAGCTAGTTTTTGTCCACATCCCTCATCATCAGAATCTTCTAGCCAATGCCGTTGCCACAGTTGGCGCAACCATGTATATGTGCTATCCAGGGGATTCTGACAGCATTCAGATTGAGTGTCATCATGTTCTCGTCATTCTAGATCCTAACTTTCTCTGGGTTAAGGAAAAAGTGCTGAGGAACGCAGAAAGGAGAAGTAAAACCGAGGTCATGTTAATAGAGTTGGAAGAAGAAATGGAGGATGAGGAAAAGCCATGGTATTATGAGATAGCTAGGTATTGCAGAAATCAGTCGTACCCTGAGGAAGCCACAGCCGATGAGAAGAGAGCAATAAGGAGGCTATCCCAGAAGTATACATTGGTTGGAAATGCTCTCTATAGAAGGGGATTTTCTGGAGTTTTACTTAGGTGCCTGGATGAAGATGAAGTTCCAAGGGTTGTTGAAGAGGCCCATTCGGGTGTTTGTGGTGGCCATGTGAATAGCCAGATGCTTGCTAAGAAGGTCCTTAGGCAAGGTTTCTATTGGCCCACTCTAGAGGAGCATTGTTCCATCTTTGTCCGTCGGTGTGTCAAGTGCCAACTGCACGCCGACAAAATCTATTCTCCATCCTCTACACTCCACCCAATATCCTCCCCATGGCCTTTCGCTATGTGGGCTTTCGACATCATTGGACCCCTTGGTGACCCCAACTCCCAGAACAAGGTCAAATCGTACATCCTCACAGCAAGGGAGTACTACACCAAGTGGGCGGAAGCTGAAGCATATGCGGAAATCAAGGCAACAACAGTTTGTAAGTTTACCATGAAGAACATCATCACCAAGTTTGGCATCTGAAACACCATCGTCACCGACAACGGGCCCCAATTCATCTCTCAAGAACTGCGTGACCTCTGCAACAGGTATAAAATTGCATTGCATCATTCATCGCCATACTATCCGCAAGGCAATGGCCAAGCAGAGGCCACCAATAAAACTTTGATTAAAATTATTAAGAAAACATGTGAGGCTAACAGATTCTCAGACTGGCCAGAAAAGCTTTAGAAGCTCTGTGGGCCTACTACACTTCAATCCGTACCCCCACTGGGCAGACACCGTTCACCCTCACTTACGCAATGGAGGCAGTAGTACCATACGAGATTCTCATTCCCTCGTTAAGGATCTAGCTTGACAAGGACTAGTCAATCGACGAGTGGCACGAATCGCTCCTAGCACAACTGGAACTCCTAGACGAGAGACGTCTGGTCGCCGTAGAACATACAAGAGTGTACCAAAATAGACTCGCTCGTTTTCATCAAAAAAAGGGTTGTTGAGAGAAAATTTAAGGTCGGTGAAATGGTTATTAAAAGAATCTTTGTAAAACCCAGAGGTCCCCGGTCAAAACTCCAACCTAACTGGGAAGGGTCGTACGTGGTCAAAAAGATAGGTCCAGGCAACACGTATAGGCTAGTGAACGTGGAGGGCGAAGAGCTCACTCACCCTTGGAATGGGCTATATCTCAAGAAATACTACCCCTAATTAAATGTTTGAATCTACGTGGCACAAGGACCCTAAGGTGAAAAGATGTCAATATTAATTCATTTTTTATTCTTGGTGGGTTAGCCAGAGGTGCTGACACCCACACACATACACGCCCAGCCCCTGGAAGCCAGAGATGCGGAATCCAAAGAAGATCAATGCCACACCAAGATCCTAAGGCATTACCTGTTTCTCTCCCTTTCGGTCTACCAATAGAAAAGGAAACCCGAAGGATTGACCTCACAAATCTGTCCGAAACTCAGTGGATGTAGGTCGAGGCATAAAGGGGAAAAATAGGGAAAATCAATGGCAAATCCAAATCAAAAGAGCCAAAACAAGGCTAATCAAGTAAAAACACGTCAAGAGCGGCAAAGTCCCCGCAGGGATCCAAATGGACCTGGACATAAGCATGCAGCACGACAAGAGTGGCAAAGTCCCCGCAGGAATCCAAATGGACTTGGACGTAAGCGTGCAAGGAACCCTACAAGCCAAAGAAAATCCGAAACCCACTAAGTCCAGGATAGAAGAGTGAGTATTTCCCTAGTCTCCTAGACTACTGGCAGATTTCCTAAAATTTTCTTCCTTTCTCCCCCGGGCATGTTTTGGATCGAGGCAAGGCAGCGATCAACTAAGGAGGATGTCGCCGACAGCAACCTTGGGCGAAGGCATCACTTAAGCACGTCTAACCATTGTCTGACACACCCAAGAATCATTAATGAACTTTTAATGATAATTAGTAATTGAAGGACCCGAGTGCCACGTGTTTTCCAACTAGAGCGGATCCCCTTCGTTCCGCGCGTCTTCTTGAAAGGGACTACGCCGGGTTACGGCCCCATATTTCAAAATAAAAAAAATCAAATATTTCAAATCTAAAAAATTAAATATTTTAAAACAAAAAATCAGATATTTCAAAATAAAAAAAAGATATTTTAAAATAAAAAATTAGATATTTTAAAACTAAAAAATCAGATATTTCAAAATCCAAAACAAAAAAAAATCAGATATTTCAAAATCCAAAAAAAAATCAGATATTTCAAATAAAAAAAATCAGATATTTCAAAATCCAAAGAAAAATCAGATATTTCAAAATCTAAAAAAAAAATCAAATATTTCAAATCCAAAAAAATTAGATATTTCAAATTTCAAAAATCTGTACATTCTGCACCTTCATTCTCATGTGTACTTTGTACAATAATCCGTGCCATGTCACCCTCATGTGTAAGTATTGCATGTTCATTGCACGTTCGACGTTCCTTTCGTTTTCGCCTTATTTAAATAAAGGCTCGGCCCCTTGACAAGATTGTGGAGTCAAGAATCATTTTTTTTATGCAAGGGGCTGAGCCAGAACGGACATTTAACTTGTTTGTTCAAGTGAATTTGCAGGCACAGGAAGAGAAAAGCAAACACATATATATGTGGCCAAAAACGGTGGGGGGGGGGGACCCCTAGTACATCATCATAAAATGCCCAAATGGGCATACATCAAAAGGCCGCTGACGCTGGCTGCTCTCGGCCTCGCCTGGGTCCGCTGCCAGACGCGGCGCTGGGGGTCTCATGGAGGCGCGCGAGCCTATGGAACCCTGGGCAGCCTGCTCTGCCTGGACGTTCCTCTCGTACTGAGAGGACATCACGAAGTAGCTCAAGGAGTAGGCGCTACGTCGCCCCTCCCGTGCGGCTCACTCGCGACCACGCCGAAACCACTCCTCCAAGTCCGCCACCCTACGCTCCGAGGCGAGCTGGCTCGCACACGCCTTTAACGCCTGCTGGCCCAGCCGCTCCCGCTCCTCAACCAGCTGGCGACGCTCTGCCTCCCACCGTGTCCGCTCCCGCTCACGGTCACGAAGCTCCAAGGAGAGCCTCATGCGGAGCTCTCCAGCTTCCTGTGGCAAGTCCAAGTCCTGTTGGGAAGTCTGTGTCTGCAGCACCGACAACTGCTGGAACAACTCAGCCAGCTCGGCACGAGTGTCCGTCTCCCGCGTGAGGGCACTTTGGAGCTCGTCAGACTACACAAGAACAGGCACTGGTAAGTAAGACATTTCAATACATACATACATCTAATCAAAAGTTACTTACCTGTGCAGAGAGGTCACGCTCCGCCTCCTCCGCTCGCGCCACGGCCGCCGCCAGCTGCGCCCGGAGAGAGGCCACCTCCGGGTCGGGGATGCCCCTACTCGACGAAGCGCCCGAAGCATCGGCACGCTCCACTGTCGTCTAGGCGGCATGCTACACAGAACAGAAGTCACGTCAGCAGACGGTAACAGAAATCACAAAGGTACAATCTTCTAACTTACCAATGCATCAAGGGCCTCCCGAGCCCCCGCTAGCTGGGTCTCCGTACTCGCCAACTGGGCACGGAGCTGATCAATCATCTCATCACGAGCATCCTGCACATGCATTCATTTGTCAGAACAACGTGTATATCATGTAAAAGGTTTAGAGTTAGAGATGCATACCCTGGCAGGCCTCATGAACTCTCAGCCCCTGTACTCCTCCTCGAAGCGGCGGAGGTAGGCTAGAGTGTCGGTAGCCTCGGACTCTACGAGCTGGCCGCCCTGCTGCCAGACCACGTACTGGACCGGGAATCAAAGATGCCAATCGACCGTCTTCTCCTTCCCCCGCGTCTTCCGACCGATTCCCCGAGGCTCCTCCACATTAAACCATGTCTGGTGTAGGCCTAGGGTTCGAGCAGCCTACCGTAGGCGGAGCGGCTCTATCTCGTTTAGCCAGTGAACCCACAGGTCCGCCCAAACCGAGATCGGCCACTCTCCACCCATGGCTGGCCCTCGTCCCCCATGCCTGCATAAGGCTCCCACACAACCTGCATACGCATTAAATTAGTCACATGAATATTTCATATCAAATGCATGAATCAGAGGAAGCCAAGTGTGGTATGTACCAGGTGCGCCGGGAAGTCCCGAATGTCCCGGTGGAGGATGTCCAGCTGAAAGGTGTATGTGGCCATAGTCACCCTCGGTAGCCACCTCTGGGCGAGGGGCACCGCATCAGGCCTAACTGGAATCGCCCTACCCAAGGGGAGGTAGTAGTAGCTCCACACCTGCATGCACACACCAGTTAGTCATAGTTTAGCAATTTAAATGTAGGAAATTTAAATGAATAATATAAATTGGAGTTCAAATCTAAGGGTCGTACCTGTAGGAAGGGCGCAAAGCCACCCACCGTCGTCTCCCTCCCAGTACCGGCGGAGAGGTCTGCAAAGGTGTGCGCTAGGAGGGCCGCACCCTACGCATAGTCCCCGACCCGGTCCAGGTCCTCGAGCAGCTCCAGGAAGCGGCAGTGGATGCCGTCCCCCTTCGTGGTCAATAGCATCTTCCCGAGGAAGAATACTAACAACTGCTGAAGGTCTCTGTCTGCCCTCTCCCCGTCCTCTGGGTCCTGGAAGTACACCACCCGTGCTAGGCCCGCTGCACGCTGCACACACTCGTGCAGCGTCTCCTCCGACCTCTGCCTCACCCCCGTGAGGCCCAGGCTCTCAAGTAGCACCACCCGGAGGACCATCCTCCGGTCGCTGTCCTCATCATCCGCGAGCTCCAAGCCCAGTAGCTCCTCCACATGATCGGTGTAGTCGGCATAAGTGATGCCACTCACCGCCTCTCCATCCACCCATAGACCCGTAATCTGGGCTATGTCTTCCAGGCTTGTGACAATGTGGCCCCATGGGAACAAGAAAGCCCTGCTGGCCCAAACCCATCTCTCCCTCAGGGCCTGGATCAGGGGCGGGTCCACAAAGATGGGCTCGATCTCCAGGATCGGCCTGAACCCCATCCCCCGGACTCTCTCCCTCTGAAAGTCCGGGAGCCCCTGATATGCACCCAGGACAAGGGGCCACATCGCCCTTGGCTTCATAATTCCCTGCAATGCATAAACAATCTAAAACACAGTTAAAACACATTAAAAAGATTGAACAGTGCAAAATTAAGCCAGATTTGCAACCCTCGGGTGGCCCTTTGAAACGCGCCCAAACCAGGGGCACATTTCAACTTATGAATTGCGGCCAGAACCAAGGCCGCGTTTTCATTTCAGAAATGCGACAGCTATTGTCTGTTGGGTTGAGTGTGAATAAAATTTATTTCCCCTCATATTTTGATGATGACAAGTTGTGATTTTGATGCACAATAATTGGAACATGTGAAATACATCACACATGAAACAACAATATTCAGAAAGCATGTTTCCAAACACATTTATCATTTATATTCATGATAATACATTGGATTATTGACTTATGTGTTTATTTCTCAGGGACAAACATTTCTTGCAAAGGTAGTGTCGACACACCTCCTACTGGTGTCGACACAATGCTTCAAAGCAAAGGCAGAAAGATGAAGAAATGGTCAAGTAGTGTCGACACAAGATCAAGCAGTGTCGACACTAGACCCAGCTCCCAGAGAACCCTGTCAACAGGTCTGGACAGTGTGTCGACACTAAACCAGATGGTGTCGACACTAGATGCCTCTCCCAGAAGGCCTGTTTTGCAGTTTTCTAAAGTGTGTCGACACGAGATGAAGTGGTGTCGACACTAGAGACCCTTCCCAGAGAAGCTGTTTTGCCAGTCTGTGACAGTGTGTCCACACACCCCATGGGCAGGTCGACACACTCCGGAAACTTTCTGACTTAAAGTCACATCTGGACACGTGGCACTCTAGGGATTTGGTGGATCGGCCTTGGATCATGTGCCCACGACCCCCAAGGGTACGTTTGGACATTTTAGGGTATAAATACACCCCTAATTGGCCATCCAACCAAGAGAGCCTCCAAGAGCTTTCCAGAGATCCTTTTTGCGGCTGAGAGAGCTCTCCTCCCTGTTCTTGCTCCCCTTGTGCTCCTTAGCCCCAATTCTCACATCTCCAAGCACAAGAAGAGAAGTCTGATCCAAGATGAAGCAGTGAGATCACTTCCAAGAGTGCAGATCAAGTAGAAGCAGACAAGTGTGAAGAATTCAAGGAAGATCCCAAAGATCAAGTTGCAGAGCATTGGCCAGGGACTTCTGGAGATCAAGCCTCTTCACAATTCAGCCTCTACAAGGGAGTCTTCTTGAAGAACAAGGACATTTTACCCCATTCCTCATTTCTACTTGTTTCTTCTTGGTCATTCTAGAGATTGTGCATGAGCTATTGCATCAATCCTCTTGAATGAACCATTTTAGATCAGATCATTGCTAGAGGATCTTGATCTTTGTGTTTTTGATCTAGCAAGTGATTTGTGAGCCTGTGTGCTCAGTGTTGAGTCGTCGTACTCAGTTGTGGTTGAGCAATTGTGCTCAAGTGTCTAGAGTAGTCTTGCTCTAGGAGTTGTGTGAGTTGTAGAACTCATTGTGTTGGAGTTGTCAGGCTCAAGTGTGTGTGTATCCAAGTTGTTAGTGGATCCTCACTGTGTGAGGGGTGGATGTAGGAATCACATGGTGTGATTTCTGAACCACCTAAAAATTCTCTGTGCAGTGGTTTGTGTGTGACTTAAATTTACTTTGCGCTAGATGTATGCATAGGGTTTTTCGAATTCACTGTTGATCAACTTGTTTCCACACTTCAATCATCTAATTCACACAATATCTCATCAGATCTATAAATTGCTCTTTCAAATTGCCTCTGATTCTATGCATTGTTTTAAATTGGTTATGCTTCCGCATTAGTTGACATAGATCTATTCAACCCCCCCCCCTTCTAGATCTTGTCCACATCCTTTTCGATTCTTCATTGTCGCCGCGATTCTGGTGTGAATCACGTCCTCTGTAGAGGACGCGATTCACTCGTCCCTCTCCCGGCGCCGGCCGCCTTCTCCCTCCTTCCCTTCTACCCAAAATCCAAAAAGAGGGAGGGGCACTTACCATCTCCGGCCAGGGAGGGATCTCCCGGCCACCTCGTCCCCATCTCCGCTCCTCCCACGCCGCATCATCTTCCTCTTCCTCCCCGGCTCGTCGCCCTCCACCTCGTCTGCCGCCGCCCTCACCACATCCTCGCCCACCGTGATGATGGCGAGCTCCCCCGGGGCCGCCATCATTTCCGCCACCATGGCGGAAAGCTCTGCCATACCTGGTGTCCCCAAGACCACTGCTGCTTCCTCCGCTCCCGCCGTTGCTTCCTCCGCTCCCGCCGCCGTCGTCGCCTCCCCCGGCGGCCCGTTGCCTCGCCGTTTCCGTTTCGATGCTGGGACCTTTTCCATGGTTAAAGAGATTAGGGGGGAATAAGAAGGTTTAGGAGGAGAAAGAGATATTAGAGAGGGTAGGAGAGGTGAGAATGAGAGGAGGGTGGCCGGAATGGCCGCCCCATCGGGTGTTTTGCCATCGGAAAGCTTCAGAAATGGCGTCCAAACAGGCGGCCGCGAATTCGGAGAGGGACGCTTTAATTACGTCCGGTCCATGCGCCGCAATTCAGAACCTCATCATTGTATTGGCGCGAATTTTTAGACGGCCAAATTTGAATTTTTGGACCCGTCCAATAGCACGGACGCGAATGTGAAATATATTTTAAAAGCGCGGCCGACCGACTTGCCGCGATTCAGAAGTAATCATTGCTCCAACGTGGAATTTGAAAGGATGAACCATTTGAAATCTGAAAGTCAAAGTGAACAGCGTCCGGTCGGTAGGACGCGTTGTCTGTGAAAGGCGGCCTTTTGGTTAGACGTGAATAGGTTTTAATTGGTGGCCAGTTGGGACGCCGAGATTCACAGAAGAAGCTCTTTAGTCCGTGTGGGGGCGGTCGTAGAAGTGGCAAGGGCCCCCTGAAGCAAGCTGTTCAGTTGAAGCGAGGGCAGCATATCATTAGGATCTGTCGTCGCACCTTCAAGTTCCTAGCTTCGTCACCAAATTGGCGGCGCCACATAACAGTCCCCAAGCGCTCCAGTAGAGGGAATTTGATATATGTCTTGCTTTTTAGCCCTTTTACCCTCTCATTAAACACCATAGGAAGGAGACAAGCCTGATTGTTGTGCCCGGTTTGAAAATTTGATTCGCGGCCAATGTAGTGGACGCTATTCATGTGAAAGGCGTCCTCTGTGGTGGACGCGGTTATAAGGGCCAACCGAGGCTTTGTTTTTGGAGAGAATTTCATGTATTTTGGAAGAAATGATCACATTCAAGGGGGACTCTTGGCCATATTAAGGAAACGATTTATTTCTCATTGATGATTTAATCGTGCCGTTTACAAATGGCCACTTTGGGCCACAATTTCCTAAGCTCCCTTACATAATTAATCCAATCATTTTCAATTTCCGTTACATTCGGAGCCGGCCTCCTGAAGTTGCAAATCTTCCATATAGCTTTGATAGTGTTTGCCTCCTCGCCAGCATTGTTAGTTCCGATGTCGCGCCGTTTGATCGGCAGAAGGTGGGATGGTCCTTCGAAGATGCACCGTGGAAGTCCGAGCTAAGGAAGGCAGTGGTGTGGATTGTAGAGGACAAACTCGAATGCTCCAATCAACCGTAAGTCCACACCAGGTGCTAGCCGGGTCCGCACATCTCGGGCGAGAAGTGGCGCCGGAGTGAAAGTGAAGGCGCTCTCGGGCATATCTCGGAAGAAGCACACCAATCTGCCCGCGTCTTGAGCTGTGGCGTTCGATTCGCCACGCGCCCTTCTAAACCCACGCGATGATCCAAGTGCTTAAGTGGACTCTTGGAGAAGATCCTGGACGAGCTTGTAATTTCATTGCTTAGACAAAACTTAAAGTGTAGGTCAGTCCAGCATGTTAGTAAAAGCATAGATCCGTATGGAGGCCTACCCAAGCTCGCCACCGTGAGCCCGATGTAGAGAAAGGCTAGCACCGCCAGTCCCAGCCTCTCTCCTTCCCAAATGGCGCAAACCGCTCCAAGTTGATCCTCTTCCAAAACATTGTCTATCGAAGGGAAGAGGAGCGCGCCCACCACGTAGATGGCGAATCCCTTCATTACCTGCTCAAACCTCTCATCGTCCCTTGTTCTCGATATCTCCCTCATGGTCCAGGCCGCCATTTTTTGTAAGTTGATCCGTCTGTCGGCACGGACACCTTGGGCCTCCCTCGGATCCATAAAGCTCTCGAGCACCGCCCTGCTTGACTAATGTCTTGGCATGATCGCCATTCTTTCTTCCTCGCCCTGCTTCATTCGCTTCAAACCTAACAAGAGTTCAACCTCTTCCAAAAGAACAGTGGCCTCAAAAGTTCAGAAGAGAAATGTGTTGGTTTGAGGGTGCCACAATTCAATCAATGACCCGAGAGCTGCCCAATCAAGGTGGATCTCGTGGTATCTTTTAGCATGAACAGTAAGGTTGTTAATCCCCCATTGTCTAAGGATAGCGGTCATATCAGGAGTAATGGCGGAGGTTAATTGTTGGAGCCAAGGGAGGCGCATGAAGCGTCGATTGCCCGGGAAGAGCGGATAATCCTAAATGGGTAGCCGTGGTATGGAATAATCATGCAGGATAAGATCTGGTCATTTGTAAGAGGTAGAAGAATAGAAAGAAAGCCAAGAACACCAAACAAAAATGTTAATAGCATGTCAAAGCAAATCAATCAAAAAACCATCAACCTACCATCTTTGCTTGGACAAGTTTGCAAATGTGGCCCTCCACTTGGATTAATCTGTGGAATCCCTCCATCTCTTTCCAAAACCCTTCTTTTCCTCCAAGGACTTCTCCCCCTCCTTTCACTTTCTCCTTCTCTTTGATTCAAAGGGGGAGCTTGTGTCTTTAAATAGAAGGGGGAAGCATGGGAGTTTGAAAAGAAAATCCCGGAGATATGTTATCTCTTTCACCTGCCCACACCCCCCATGTTCCCATTGAAAAAGAAAGGACAAAAGTTTCAATCAAATTGACGACATTAATCGCGTCCGTATCAGAAGATGCTATTTATTCTTGAAAGGCGTCTGGGTGGTCGGACGCTATTTGTAAAAAAAAAAAAAATGCGGCGTTCCAACTGGACGCGGATAAAGGGTCTTCACATAACTCATTATCCTCAACTTATGAAGACCAAGGAAGTTCAAATTGGCGCTCCAACTTCGTGGTAGGCAAGAGGGGCCCAATGCCTAGCAATTTATGCAGTAAATCGTCCTAATCTTTGCAACTTCAAGCTCTTCAGGGTGTTGCTTCCTGGCTTCGCCACTAAATTGGCTATGCCACAGAGGCTCACCAAGTACTTCATCAAAGAGAATTTAACATGCGTCACACTCATGGGTCCTCTCTGTAGAGCTTGAAATACCAAGGTTAGCGATGATAGAAAATATGTGTGCTTTGATGAAAGTTGAGTCTTGGGTGCCTCTTGGTGTTCAAGAGTGTGGGCGGTCTAGCTTTTCATGTAACCATCTTTGACAAAATTTCATGCAATGCAAGGATGATTACAGTTCTTGACAATGATGGCCATGGTCAAACCTTCCCCCACTCTGGAGCAGCCTGTGTAAACGCGTCCAACTCGGTGGCCGCGATTCACTATTTATAGGCGTCCAGATTGCTCGCCGCATTTGTACAAGTAGCATTGTTTGTCATTTTCCACTCTGTCATTTGTTGCTTGTCAAAACTAATCAATCTTTGAGCATAGGATCTGGGTGTCTTTTGCCGTACAAAGCATGACCATCCTCAGCAACCACCACCTCGATATTATACATATTGCATATTACTATATGATATATTTCATTAGAGCATCAAGGACCTCGAGGCTCTGACAAAACTGGAGTTTGAGTTCCCCTCCTCCGCCAAAAACAATGATAATTCCATAGGAGTCTTACGACTTGAGGATAGGCCGTTACGCTGTGGGAGGACGATGGTGCCGTCCGGTATCCTGACTTCCGCAACATAACAATATTATCCTTGATTATTTTATACTTTCTTTTGCCTTATGTTTTTATTTTAGCCCAGCATGCATCATATAGGACCTCTTGAGCATAACTCCAGAAGATCACTCTCGTTTTTAACTAAAGAGAGCCACTTGTCCCTCAATTCCAAATAACATGAAGTATTCCACTCCGAGTCAAGTACTCAGTCCATTGTGTTGTTATTTGAAGATCATCGCTTGAGAAACTCGCTGCCTTGGATTTCCTTCAATTCAGTTATTCTCCCAAAAGATCCACCTGCGGTAATGGCAGACGCCCCCAAAGGTGAAACCTAACGGATTGTGTCCTTAGGTACTTCCCCGATGTTGGAAGTTGATCTTTCTCCCTTTCCGTGCCCACGTGCACACCCCTTTCTCCAAAGCGTTGAGTTTTCTCTTGAGATTGTCAACAAACCACTTCATTCTGGACTGAAGAACAGCTCCTATCATGTGTTGTTAAGGCGTGTCTCATCACACCTTGGCGTCTACTTTTCAGTCATTCCGCTTCGTTCCACTCAATTCATGCCACTCCATTTCTTTCATTTCATATCACTGCACCTCACTACCTTGCAAAGCAGACGCCAAGGCGAGGCAGCTGTAGACACGCCAATTTGGCAACACATCGAGCAAATTCCATGTTATACCGCGATGCCTCGAAGTGGCTCTTCTCCATTAACCTCTTGAGTGATTTTCCTCTTCTTCTAGATTTTTCTAGGGTTTTTAAGATTTCTTTCCAAGGGTCTGTTGAGCTTCATTTATTTACGGCCAACACAGCAGATGTCATTTTCCAGCGTTGATCGCGTCCGGAAGATTAGATGCGAATAATGCACGTCCTGCCGACTCACCGCGATTAAAAGTCAAATCCTCGAGCTGCGCCCTGTCAACTCCATTTAAGAGATGCCATGTCAGCAATCATGATGTCTGTTTGAAAAGCGTCCGGGCGGCTCGCCGTGTTTTATAAACATCAAATCAAGGATCTGATTTCGTCAAAGATCTGATTTACCTAAGAAAATGCGGCCAGCCTCCCAGACGCGATTTATAACCTAGCTTACAGCTACGATCATCATGATAATGTCAAATCGCGTGCAAATCAGGTGATCTTATGAATCGCGGCTTGTCAGACGAACGCTGTTTATTGGAAACAGGCGTCTGCTGTGTTGCCCAGCTAGCTAGCCCAGAGGGGGGGGTGAATGGGTTATTAAAAATTAGATCTTAGATTGATACCTGTACACTAAAAAGATTTCACAACAACTTAAACGAAGGTTAGAGTTAGAGGGAATGAAATAGCAAACGCACAAACCACAGCCACAAGACACAAGGATTTTATCCTGGTTCGGAACTCCTTTCCACAGGAGACCTACGTCCAGTCCCTGAGCAATACCTCAGGATATCACTATCAAGGGTACTATCCCCCTCACGGATCCTTACACCCAGCCTCAACTGGTCTTCCTTCAACCTGAAGGGAAAACAACCACCCTGGATACCACCAGATCTTCCTTCACATAGAAGGGAATAAACCCGCCCTGGATACCGCCAGGTCTTCCTTCACACAGAAGGGAATAAAACTAATAAAAGTAAGCACAAGAACAAGCTTCAGGAACTAGCTCAAATAGCTACAATCTGAAGCAAACAAGCCTTGAGAGAGAAAGGATTTTGACACTAGTTTCTCTCAAAGACTTCACTGGCTCTCACAGGAATTTCTTTTTCAACATAGAGAGCTACAGAGCTAAGATATATTGGAATGGAATGCTTCGCTCTTGTTTGAACTACTGAAGACTTGAAGGATTGGCTATTCTCTATCACAGAATGTTGTTTTGTTCGAACAGTGTCTTCTTCTCAGTCTTGTAGTCTTGTATTTAAGCTTATGCTTGAAATTTGAACGTTAAAGATCCGTTGTCTCTCATTCTGGTGTACGTTAGACTGGTCTGCAAGGAAGCTTCTGATCTTCAGTCTTTTATCCTTTAGTACACGCCAAAGAAATGTTTTGATATCTTGTATCTTTTGTGTCCAACGTTGTACAGATAAATCTTGTCAGGTATCTGCAAGCATATCAACAATAAATAGGAGACAGCTAGGGGTGTCGTTGATTGTCAGTCACAGTTGGAAAAGATATTGCTAGATTTAGCAAAGCTTCTTTCTGTCAAAAGAAAGATGTAGACAGATTAGCATAATAGTGGAAGATATCGTCTGCATGCGTGAGAGATACGTTCAGAGTGCATTGAATGCATAGCAGTCAAACAGACGAGATACGACTTTGACTATTCAACGTATATTAAAAAGTATTGATATAACAATGAAATCGATATGAACAAAGCCGATGCCTTTATGACTTATGAAATCGTTATAAGTTGATAGACAAATCGTTATGACAGAGAATCATTAAATCATAATAATGTAATCGTTATAAGCACTTATGAAATCGTTGTGCAAGACAAATCGTTATTAGCATCAAAGAAATCGATGTGATTACTTACCAAATCGTTACTGTAAGTAAATCGTTGTGATCAAAAAGAAATCGTTATGAATTCTACAGAAATCGATGTGATCACTTAAGAAATCGTTATGGTAAGCAAATCGTTATGAACAATACAGAAATCGTTATGAGTTCTACAGAAATCGATGTGATCACTTAAGAAATCGTTATGGTAAGCAAATCGTTATGAACAATACAGAAATCATTATGAGTTCTACAGAAATCGATGTGATCACTTAAGAAATCGTTATGGTAAGCAAATCGTTATGAACAATACAGAAATCGTTGCGAGTTCTACAGAAATCGATGTGATCACTTAAGAAATCGTTATGGTAAGCAAATTGTTATGAACAATACAGAAATCGTTATGAGTTCTACAGAAATCGATGTGATCAGTTAAGAAATCCTTGCGACGAGCAAATCATTACGAGGTCTTAAGAAATCGTTATGACAACTTAAGAAATCGTTGTGGAGACTTGGCAAGTCATTATAACTTAAAAAGAAACCGATGTCTTAGCAAATCGTTATAGTGTATGAAGAAGTCAATGTGATGACTTGGAAAAATGAAGTGAGAGTTTTACCTGATTGTCTTGAACTTCCTTTTACTTTTAGTTCCTGTCCTCAAGGCTCAAGTAATTCATTAGTATTGTTTTGTTAATCATCAAAATTAATATATAAATAAGTGAATTAATTTATATGGGGAAAGTTTGGTCATCAATCTCCCCCTTTTTGATGATGACAAAATATACTAAACAGCATCAATAAACAGATATGTTTTTCAGAGTTGCTTTAGTTTTCTCCCCCTTTTTGTCAACAAGCAAAAAGATAGTCTATGAGACAAAGAAGAGAGAAAGCTTTGGATTAATTAGGAGCAAGATAATACAAAGGAGACAGAAGAGAGGCATGCTGTGAAATGACAGCCCATGCCTTGATCTCCATATCTTCAAAAATCTGGTGGAAAACACCAGGAGCAACTGAAAAAGAAGAACCCATCCTTTGAATGTATAGTTGCTGCTGCTGATCCAGGAATTCTCCATACTGATCTTTGTCCAGTATGAATCTGAAGTAGGTGCTCTTTCCAAAACTGGCACGATGGAGAAATCTATCTAGAGAGATTGGATAGAAAATCTTCTGATCAAGAAGATCCTTCTTCAAGGCATAGAAGGCAGTATATCTGGCTGCCCACTGAACATATATCTCTTGAATTGGATTTATGGAGTTGAGATCCAAGAAGGCTTCTGCTGATAGAATAGGCTTATGTTGACTGACTAAGGAACTGTTGATGGCTTGCAGCTGAAGATGGGAATCCTTATAGAGCTTTTCCCATTCGGAGGGAGAAAGCCTCTCACACTCAGAAATGAGTGGAGCCAAAACTTGGGAGGAAATGCGGCCAGAGTGGTATTCTCTGAAAATAAACCGCAAAAAGGAAGGCAATCTACCCTGCTTAGCTGACATTCTACCCATCTGCTTAGCAAACATATCAAAAGCATGGGAGCCTGCATCTGAGTCAAACACTAAGGAGTGTAGCTTCGGCAGAAGAACTGGAGAGTCAACTTTGAGGTTTGCAAAATCCACTGTGAGGGGAAGATTTATTGGATGTTCTGATCTCAGCATCACTATGGATGAATGAAATTGGTAGAACTGGACTTCAGGCAGCTTGTTCAGGTAGCAGAAATCACTGTACAACTGGAAGTTCTTGGCTATCCTGATCTCTTTCAGAATGAATGGTCCCCAAGAGGTCTTATGCTGAAGAAAGAACCACTCAGAAAGAGTGAGTTGGTGATCTCTATGGGTAAGGGTTTCTGCACGGGCAGTCAAGTATTTGGAGTACAAAGACTTGTTGCCCTTGACGTTGGCCCACTGCTCTTCAGTCTTGAACTCAGTGCCCTCATAAATTTTGGATTTTTGAAGGTGGGTGAACTGGTAAAGAGGAAGAACAATGTTTAGATGCTCAGAGAGGTTGAGGAAAGGAATACCATATATAGTGGAAAGGATACATTTTTGAAGGTATTCCCTATAGATGGATCTTCTCTGAGGATCGAGGGTAAGAGAGTTCCAAAGAGGAGGAAATAATGGTGAGGAGGGGATGCTGACAGAGGATGAATGTTTCCTCTTTTTCTTGGCAGGACTGGGAGGATCAGTCCTGTGAACATGAGTGACAATGGATAGAATGGAGATGAGGGTACTTCTCTCAAAGTCATCCGGAAGATTAGTGTCAAAGACACTGTGAATATGAGGTTTTTCTGGAATGAAGGTGACAGAAGAAAGAGGAGTAGGAGGATGGAAGAGATGTTTGGGATTGAAGGATGTAGATGGGTGAACTGGAGTAGTTTCAGTGAGAGGTGAAGAAGGTGAGGGTGATGATGGAGCTGAGGTTTGAGAGGGAGTGGGAGAGAAGGAAGGTTGAGATGGAATGGGAGAGGATGAGGTTTGGGTGCGAGGCATAGGGTGTTTGAAAGTTGGTGGTGCTGGAGGGGTTATAGAAGAAGATGAAGGTGAGGAGAGGGTTGGAGTTGCAAGAGTAGAAGTTTCAGGGGCCTTGGTAGCTGCTACTGGCTCTTTCCCTTTTGCTTGACCTTCTCTGGCAACTGCAGACGGCCCAGATGGCCTAGATTCCTGATGAGATGGCCCTGATGGCCCTGATGCTTGCACTGATGGCCCAGATGGCCCTGACTCTTGAGCTGATGGCCCTGATGGCCGAGGAACAGCTGCTGGTCTACTCTGAGTAGCAGAAGGAGAAAATCCACCTGTCCTCGAAATTACTGATAGCATGTCTGACATTTCCTTGTTGAACCACTTCATAGCATTTCGGACTTGAGATAGTTCAGTAGTGGTTGAAGCTTGACTGGCAAGAATTCCTTGGATACTGGTCTGAACTGATGTTAATATATCTCCTTGAACCTTTAACATTTCCATAACAGGCTTCAAATTTACTTTCCCGTGGCTCTTTCTTTGCCTTCTGTGAGCCACTCTCTTGCTTTTGCTTTTCTGAGTGACTGGCTCCTCAATATTAGCATGGCTTGTACTTGGTTCTTCATTTACAGATACTTTGGCAGGAGCTTGATTTCCCTGAGATGGTGCATCTGTCTCAGGAGCATTCTCCACTATATATTCCTCATTGCCAATTTGCTCCCCCTGAATAGGAGCATTGAGTTCAACATTTTCTTGCTCCCCCTGAGTAGGAGCTTCTTCCAAAACAATTTCCTCAATGAGGCCTTCTGCCACTGATTCTGGCAATTGAGACACTCTAGCATTTGGCTCCCCTTGGCTGGGAGCTTCATCCATAATCACTTCTTGATGAGTAGCTGCTTGCACCTCAAAACTGACATTTACTTCAGTTAAATTTTCAGTATGGCCTGGTGCCATAGCTTCTTCTTCTGCAAGTCCACCTATTTCTAAAGTAACTGAGGTGGAAGGAAAGGAATCCAACACTTCTCTTAGAATAGAGGCAACTCTGGAGGTGGGCAAGGGATCTGCCACACCTGCTACTGCTTCTCCCATTGGAGTTTCTGGAGAACGAGAGTCAACCTCCATAACAGGTGATCCTGAAGTCTCTGCTTGTTCTTCCACTGCAGGTTCTGCTGCTGCTTGTTCTACTGCTACTGATTCTACCTCTAATTCTGCTAGTGGATCTGCTGCTTCTTCTGGAATCTCTGGGACATCTCCAATGATGGCCTCTCCCTCTGCCACAGAGGTCTTGGTCCATATCCCATTCTGCACTGAGAATCCACTTTTCTTTAGGTTCCTGGACCTTATAGACTGGCCCATCTTTTCCACAACTGCCCCAGATAGATTTACTCCAAAATGGTTGAATATCTTGGTAAGTAGATGAGCATAGGGCAATGAAACATTCAATTTTCTCTTTGTATCCCAGATTTGATCATGGGCAAACTTCATTCTCTCCATCATGACCTCGGCCATGTTAATCTCCTTTTGTTGGATTACCCAGAACATCATATCCGAATCTGGCCTAGTACAAGTTGAGAAAGTGGCACTGCGGGGAACCATGATTTGGCAGATAATAAAATGAAGTAGACGGTTAAATGCAGTCATCTGATTGATATCTAATTTCCCGTCTCTCAGCCTGAAACCTGGACCTATAATGCCAAGACCCTTTGCTTGATCGTTCACTGTGTGAACCCCACTGTGTCCAGAAGTCTTCACCCCAAACAACATGTGCAAAAGCTTATGATCTACTTTAATTTGGATACCCTTTACAGATGAGACAAGGGACCCATCCGCCTCTGACCTTAGGCAAACATAAAAGGCTTTCACCAAGTCGGGATAGCTTACCTCGGTGAAGGTGGCAATATCCATCCACTACATCCTTCTCAATGTTTCTGTTATACTGTTCATGCCATTCCTCTCTAGATTTGGTACATCCACTGCTTTATTTCCGCAAACCTTTGTCTTGACGAATGTAAACCTTTCCTGCTGCTCAGGGGACAAATACTCAGCACTGTAGCCCCCTACACTTCCGGAGATTACTGGAGCGGCCATGGGTAGAGTGGAGAATAAAGGTTCTAGAGAAAGGAGATGATGGAAGGGATGGAAGCCCTCAAGGGATTCTTCGCGGGAAGAAGAGAAGGCTTCAAATCTTGCGGAGAGTCGATGCCGGAATCGTTAGGGCATCAACTTTGGGCGAACAGATAAAGGAGAAAGAAGGGTAAAGGTGGAAGATGAGTCGTTCCCACAACAATTTGACTAATTAATAATACTTTATCGAAAAAGGAGGCACCAAAAGGGGTAATGGCAGAAAGCGACAAAAGGGTTTGATGGGTCAAACTACTTTTAACACAATAGCAATCAAAAAGTGAATAAGTTGAGTTTTGCTTAATGCCAGAGAGAGAGAGAAATTTTCATTATAATCTGAAAATTTTATATGCCAATTTAAATACAGAAACCTTTTCACAAATTGCACATCCCTAATTCCCTTCTAAGAGATGTAAATCTCTTTTCAGGTAGGGCTTTTGTGAAAATGTTTGCCAGTTGACCATTTGTATCTATAAAAGAAATTTCTAAATTACCACTAGCTACATGATCTCGAATGAAATGATATCTAACCTCAATGTGTTTAGTCCTTGAGTGTTGCACTGGATTCTTGGTGAGGTTGATGGCACTTGTATTATCACACAGTAGTGGAATTGACTTGATATGAATGCCAAAATCCTCAAGTTGTTGCTTTATCCATAGGAGTTGTGTACAGCAACTTCCAGCAGCAACATATTCAGCTTCAGCTGTTGATAGAGCTACTGAGTTTTGTTTCTTGGAAGACCAAGATATCAGACATCCTGCAAGAAATTGACAACAACCACTGGTGCTCTTTCTATCTACTTTGCATCCAGCATAGTCAGCATCAGAATATCCTACTAAATTTATTTCACAAGATTTTGGAAACCAAAGACCTAAATCATGAGTTCTAGCTAAATATCTAAATATTCTTTTCACATAAATTAAATGAGACTCTCTAGGGTCTGCTTGATATCTAGCACACATGCATACACTAAATAAAATGTCTAGTCTACTTGCTGTTAAGTAAAGTAATGACCCTATCATACCTCTATAGTTCTTTTTTGATCTACCTTTTTACCATTTTGATCACTGTCCATTCTGGTTGATGTGCTCATTGGTGTTAACAATGGCTTCGCACCTTCAAATCCAAATTTCTTTAACAGCTCTTTGGTGTACTTGGCTTGACAGATGTGGGTGCCTTCCTTCCCTTGCTTGATTTGCAATCCAAGGAAGTAGTTTAGCTCTCCCATCATACTCATTTCAAATTCTCCATGCATAAGCTTTTCAAAGTACTTGCAAAGAGATTCATCAGTAGATCCAAAAATAATATCATCTACATATATTTGCATAAGTAGTATATGTTTGACTTTTGATTTAATAAATAATGTGCCATCTACTTGACCTCTAGTGAAACAATGATCTAATAAGAAAGTACTGAGCCTTTCATACCAGGCTCTAGGTGCTTGCTTTAAACCATATAAAGTCTTATGGAGTTTAAATACATGATTTGGAAATTCGGTGTCATCAAAACCTGGAGGTTGTTCAACATACACTTCCTCCTTGATAAAACCATTTAAGAAGACATATTTGACATCCATTTGAAACAATTTTAAGTCTAATGCAGATGCATAAGCAAGTAAAATTCTAATAGCCTCAAGTCTAGCCACAGGTGCATAGATTTCATCGAAATCTATGCCTTCCTCTTGGGAATAGCCTTGAGCTACCAGTCTGGCCTTGTTTCTTAAGATTACTCCAGACTCATCCAGTTTATTTCTGAACACCCACTTAGTGCCAATAACTAAATGATTGGATGGTCTAGGAACAAGTGACCATACTTAATTTCTTTTGAACTGATTTAGTTCATCTTGCATGGCTATTATCCAAGATTCATCAGTTAAAGCTTCATTGACTGTCTTGGGCTCTATTTGAGAAACAAAAGCTAAATAATCACAAGGAATTACATTACCTCTTGTTCTTACCCCTACAGATGGATCACCAATAATGTTCTCAAGAGGGTGATCTTTCTTATGTCTCCATTCTTTTGGAAGATTTTCATGTTTAATTTCAGTTTGCTGCAGATCTTCCAGAGGTGGATCTTCCTTGTCCTCAATTAAGGTATTCTTTAATTTTTCGGACAAGTCATTTGCATCATCAATGTCACTAATTTCTTCATTTTTCAAGGAAGGGTTAGATTCATCAAAAATAATATGCACAGATTGTTCAATTAATAATGAGCGTTTATTGAAAACTCTATAACTTTTGGGTTTATAAGTGTACCCCATAAAGATGTCTTCATCTGATTTGGCATCTAACTTACCAATGTCCATTTTTTCCATTGTTGTGGATGAAGCAAGGACATCCAAATATTTTGAAGTGACTGACCTTAGGTTTCTTTCCCTTGTAGAGTTCATAAGCAGTCTTCTTCAGAATTGGCCTGATCATTACCCTATTAATGATGTAGCTTGCAGTGTTGATGGCTTCGGCCCAAAAATATCTTGGCAAGTCATATTATGATAACATTGTTCTTGCCATATCCAAAAGAGTTCTATTTTTCCTCTCAGCAATTCCATTCTGCTGAGGTGTCCTTGGTGCTGAGAAGTTGTGCTCAATTCCTTGGTCATCACAGAACCTAGCAAACTTTTCATTTTGAAATTCACCACCATGATCTGATCGGATAGAGATAATGGTGAACTTCTGATCTTTCTGAACTTTCTTGCTGAAGCTGACAAAATTATCAAAAGTGTCATCTTTGTGCTCTAGAAAGGATACCCAAGTAAATCTTGAGTAATCATCAATTATGACAAATCCAAAATTCTTTCCTCCAAGACTGGTAGTCCTCATTGGCCCAAATAGATCCATGTGAAGTAGTTCTAACGGCTTTGAGGTGGTCACTACTGTCTTTGATTTGAAAGAGTTCTTGGTGTGCTTTCCTCTTACACAAGGTCTGCAGATGTTATCCATTTTTGTGTTGACTTTTAGCAGTCCATCCACTAGACTTCTCTTTCTGAGCTTGTTCAATCCATCCAAACTGCAGTGGCCCAGTCTTCTGTGCCACAGCTCAGTTGATTGATCTTTGCTGGCTGCCAAACAGACATCTTGATCCTTGAGTTCCTCAAGATAGAGTACATACAAATTTCTTTCTCTATATGCTTCAAAGATGACTGCTCCATCTTTAATATGCTGCATTTTGATTCTTGGAACTGAATCTGATGGCCTTTGTCACACAACTGGCTGATGCTAATGAGATTGTGCTTTAATCCTTTGACCAGCAACACATCTTCAATAACTGATTTTCCTTTGTTGTTCACGGACCCACTTCCTATCACTGTGCCTTTTCCATTATCTCCATAAGTAACTGTTCCTTCTTCATCTTGGAGATTGACGAAAAGCTTCTGGTTACCTGACATGTGTCTTGAGCATCCACTATCCAAATACCATTTGGATGCTCTTGAATTTCCCTGAAATTTAAACATTAAGTTTTAGGTACCCAAGTTCTTTTGGGTCCTGATTGGTTAGTATCATTAATTTTACCTTTTATTATCCATTTTTTATGTCTTGTTGGGCATGTTGTTACAATATGTCCTAATTTGTTGCAGTGATCACAGCATGATAATTTTGTTACCTTTTCTATATACTTGAAATCAGTTTTATATGTTATATCTTGTTCGCGTACAAATTTTGGTGTTGGATATGTTTTAGGGTAGACTATGGTTTCTTCATTATCTGGGGGTGTATATCCTAACCCATTTTTCTTCATACCTGATCTTCTGGTACCTTTTAATATTAGAGAGTTTTTACCATTGGTAAATTTTTCTAGTGTGCTTGATAGTTCATTATTTTCTTCATTTAAGTTTTTAATTTTTTTCCTTAATTCATCTGTGCTTTCCTGTTTTTCCAATTTTGTTATTTGTTCATTCTTAGCTTTTAGGTCTTCACATAACAATTTATTTCTTCTTTTAAGTTCAGTTATTTGTTTTTCTAATTCTTCATTTTCTGTTTTTAGATCAGAATTAGTGTTCTCTAGACAAATGATATTTTTCTTACTGAATTTTAATAATTTGCATACTTCTTTATATTTATCATAAAGTTCATTAAATGCACTTTCTAGATTATCCGAATCTGAATCATTACAGGAATCAAAGGAAGAGTCAGAAGTTACCTTATCTTCGGTGTTGGCCATAAGAGCCAGGTTGGCTTCTTCTCCATCACTGCTTGAGCTTGACTCATTGTCTGAGTTACTGCTGTTCTCCCAAGCAGCTGACATTGCTTTCTTTTTATACTTCTTGAATTTTCTGAAATTATCCTTCTTCTTGTGATCATTCTTCTTAAGCATTGGACAATCTGCCTTGATGTGTCCAGGCTTCTTGCATTCATAGCATATCACTTCTCCTTTCTTCGAATCCTTTACTTCTGGTTTTTTGAAATCTTTATTTTTCTTAAAAAATCTTCTCCCAGACTAGAACTTCTTCTTCTTTGCTAGAATTCTTTGAAGTCTTCGAGACAGCATTGCTTCTTCATCATCACTGTCCTTACTGCTTTCACTATTGTCCAGTGATTCTTCTGATATATCTTCATGGGCCTTGAGAGCGTTTGATTGCTTCTTTCTGCTGGAGGATTCTCCTAATCTCTCCATATTTATCTCGTGAGCCATGAGGGATCCTATTAATTTCTCCAATGACATTAGTTTTAGATCATTGGCTTCCTCAATGGTTGTTACCTTTGGAATCCATGAGGATGGCAGAGATCTGAGGATTTTCCTGACCATATCTGGTACATCATAGACTTTTCCTAATCCAGCTAACCCATTTGTGATATCTGTGAATCTACTAAACATTTGGGTTATGGATTCACCTGACTGCATCTGGAATCTTTCATATTGAGTCATAAGAATGTCGATTCTTGTCTCCTTTACCTTATCTGTCCCTTCATAGGTAATCCTGAGCTTTTCCCACATTTCCATTGCGGATTTGCAGGCTGAAACTCTGTTGAATTCTTTCTTGCTGAGGGCACAGCACAGGATGCTCTTGGCTTTGCAGTTTAAGGAGATTCTTCTTCTGTCTTCATCTGTCCACTGAGCCTTTGCATTGGTGACTAGAAGATCGCCTTCTTCTACAATGGACCATATCATGTAATCGTTGCCTTGTAGAAAGTACTCCATTCTTGTCTTCCAATAGGTATAATCTTCTCCATCGAACAAAGAAGGTCTGTTGACTGACGGACCTTCGAAGTTACCTTGGGCTGCCATGGATCTTTACTCTTCAGATCATTGGATCTTCTTCTTTGTCGAAGAGACTTGCTCTGATACCACTTGTTTCCCAGCTAGCTAGCCCAGAGGGGGGGGGTGAATGGGTTATTAAAAATTAGATCTTAGATTGATACCTGTACACTAAAAAGATTTCACAACAACTTAAACGAAGGTTAGAGTTAGAGGGAATGGAATAGCAAACGCACAAACCACAGCCACAAGACACAAGGATTTTATCCTGGTTCGGAACTCCTTTCCACAGGAGACCTACGTCCAGTCCCTGAGAAATACCTCAGGATATCACTATCAAGGGTACTATCCCCCTCACGGATCCTTACACCCAGCCTCAACTGGTCTTCCTTCAACCTGAAGGGAAAACAACCACCCTGGATACCACCAGATCTTCCTTCACATAGAAGGGAATAAACCCGCCCTGGATACCGCCAGGTCTTCCTTCACACAGAAGGGAATAAAACTAATAAAAGTAAGCACAAGAACAAGCTTCAGGAACTAGCTCAAATAGCTACAATCTGAAGCAAACAAGCCTTGAGAGAGAAAGGATTTTGACACTAGTTTCTCTCAAAGACTTCACTGGCTCTCACAGGAATTTCTTTTTCAACATAGAGAGCTACAGAGCTAAGATATATTGGAATGGAATGCTTCGCTCTTGTTTGAACTACTGAAGACTTGAAGGATTGGCTATTCTCTATCACAGAATGTTGTTCTGTTCGAACAGTGTCTTCTTCTCAGTCTTGTAGTCTTGTATTTAAGCTTATGCTTGAAATTTGAACGTTAAAGATCCGTTGTCTCTCATTCTGGTGTACGTTAGACTGGTCTGCAAGGAAGCTTCTGATCTTCAGTCTTTTATCCTTTAGTACACGCCAAAGAAATGTTTTGATATCTTGTATCTTTTGTGTCCAACGTTGTACAGATAAATCTTGTCAGGTATCTGCAAGCATATCAACAATAAATAGGAGACAGCTAGGGCTGTCGTTGATTGTCAGTCACAGTTGGAAAAGATATTGCTAGATTTAGCAAAGCTCCTTTCTGTCAAAATAAAGATGTAGACAGAATAGCACAATAGTGGAAGATATCGTCTGCATGCATGAGAGATACGTTCAGAGTGCATTGAATGCATAGCAGTCAAACAGACGAGATACGACTTTGACTATTCAACGTATATTAAAAGTATTGATATAACAATGAAATCGATATGAACAAAGCCGATGCCTTTATGACTTATGAAATCGTTATAAGTTGATAGGCAAATCGTTATGACAGAGAATCATTAAATCATAATAATGAAATCGTTATAAGCACTTATGAAATCGTTGTGCAAGATAAATCGTTATTAGCATCAAAGAAATCGATTTGATTTCTTACCAAATCGTTACTGTAAGTAAATCGTTGTGATCAAAAATAAATCGTTATGAATTCTACAGAAATCGATGTGATCACTTAAGAAATCATTATGGTAAGTAAATCGTTATGAACAATACAGAAATCGTTATGAGTTCTACAGAAATCGATGTGATCACTTAAGAAATCGTTATGGTAAGCAAATCATTATGAACAATACAGAAATCGTTATGAGTTCTACAGAAATCGATGTGATCACTTAAGAAATCGTTATGGTTGAAGGATCGAAATAAATGTGTGGAAAAGATCTAGAAGGGGGGGATGAATAGATCTTAGCCACTTTTGCGGAAGCTTAAATAATTTTTAAGAACTATTTAGAATCAGAGGCAATGTTATCAGTGAAAAGCTACTGATCAGATTAGATTGGAGTGAGTTGAAAAACTTAGATGTGAATCAAGTTGATTAAGTGAATTAAAACGAATCCTATGCAAGCATCTAGCGGATGAATCAGTCAAACCACAGAAAACACATGCACAAGGATTTTTTAGGTGGTTCGGAAATCACCCATGTGATTCCTACATCCACCCCTCACAACCCGTGAGGATTCACTAACACAACTGGGTAACACACCCACTGGAGCCTGACAACTCCAACACTGAAGAGCTTACAACTCACACCACTTCTAGAGCAAGACTACTCTAGAACAACTGAGCAAGACTGCTCAACCCACACTTGAGTTTGACAACTCAACACTGAGCACAACGGCTCACAACAACCTGAGCACAAGGCTCACACATAGACTTGCTAGACACCAACTTAAGACATAGATCCTCTAGCAACAGATCTAGTCGAAGTTTGAGAACTCTAAAGAGAATTATGCAGAAGTACTTGCATAATCTCAAGAGATATCTCAGAAGAACAGAAGAAATGAAAAATTGAATTGAAAGTCTTCGTTCTTCAGTGTACTCCCTTGTAGAGACTTGAATTGGGAAGAAGAATGTGAAGCTTGAAGTCCAAGTCGATGCTCTGCAATCTGAGAAGTTGGATCTTCCTCGAGTTCTTCACCAAAGGAGTCTTCTACAGGATCTGCTTCCTTGGAATGCTTCGAAGGAATCTACAGGAATCAAATTCCAATTCCCACACCTTGAATGGGTGGGAATTAGTCTTCTGGAAGCAATTGGAGAGCAGAGGAGAGACACGAGCTCTTCTGGCCGCCAGGAGCTTCTTGGAGGCTCTGAGAGAGTTGGTTTTTTTTTCTCACTTGAAAACAGGCCGAAAAGAACCTTTTATACCCTTAGGATTCCAAAGATACCCTTTTGGGGTACAAGGGCACGCTTTCCTAGGAAGATTCTGATCGCCCTAGAAGGACACGTGGCAGCCATCAACTTTTAAGATGAAAAGTTTCCGTAGTGTGTCGACCTGCCCTGGTGGTTGTGTCGACACACTGTCCCAAAGATGGAAAAACCTGTTCTGGGAGGAAGGTCCCGTGTCGACCTGCTCTTGAGTGTGTCGACCTGCTGTCCCAATTCCTCAAACTGGCTGTTCTGGGAACTGGGTCTAGTGTCGACCTGCTTGGGAGTGTGTCGACCTGGGTACCCTTGATCTCTGGAAAACTGCCACTCGTGTCGACACACTCTTGACATGTGTCGACACACTCTTGACATTTTTGCACAATTTCTCTTTGAGTCTGTGTTGATGTGTCGACACCATTGATGGGTGTGTCGACACATCTTTTGCATAAAAAGTTTGTACCTGAAAAATAAACACATATATCATTAGTTAAATGATTTATCATTACCATAAATGATAAATGTGGTTTGAAAAATGCTTTTTGAGCATGACTTTCAGGTATGATGCTTTTGACATGTTCCAATTAAATTGCTTTAAGAACACTTCTTGTCATCATCAAAATAGGAGGGAAATGATATGAATTAGACATTCAACCTAACAATCTCCCCCTTTTTGATGATGGCAACATTAAATCCATATTTGAATGTGGTTTTGATGAAGTGTGATTTTTTAAGCAATTTTAATTGTTTGAGTTTTTGTTTTCCTTTTTGTTCATACTTGTCAATGTCCTTTTGATATTGTTCAGTAACAATTGATGATATTTTTGTGAGATACAATGTTACTTGAAATTAGAAGTTTTGTGCACACAAGTCAACAATTGAACAAGTATTCACACACAGAGACAAAAATTTGTATTGAAGCCAAACAACCATTTCATTTCATTCATTTCATTCAAAAGATCATTACATTTCATTCATTCTTCTCCCCCTTTGACATTATCAAAAAAAAATGTACATTAGATAGAAGATGGAGGAGGAGGAGGAATTGGAGCTAGAAGCATCTCAATATCTGACAATCTTTTATCCATTGACTTCATGCTTGACTTTATCTGTTCATGGATAGATGTCAGCCGAGTGTGAAGATAATGCTCCATTTTATCAGTATGCTCTATCAAGGTGCTCTGAGTTCTTTTCAGTTCATCTGAAACATGTTGAGAACTTGATGAGCCAGCTGACCAACCAGGTCTTTGCATTATCTTGAATTCCATGGTCAATGCTTTAAGCTGCTTGTCTATGTGCTCATTGAAATTCCTCATACTTTCCAAATCATCCACAAAATGAGCAAATGACAGTCTGGTGCTGGAAATCTCATGCAATGTTTGGTTGGTGTTGAAGACATCTGCTTGGGAATTGGCCAAAATTCCCTGAAGAACTTTCTCCAACTTGTCCTGATGTTCTTTTAGCTCAATATAGGAATCTCCCAGAGTTCCTATAAGTCTGTTAAATCGCTGAGCTGCATAATCGAAGCTGCCTTCTGCTCAATAAATTTGGCAGAAACTGTGTTTTCCAGTCTTTGAATCCGTAGCTCAAAAGATGTGGACATGGATTGAAGTGAGGAGTTGAAGGATTCAAATTTTCATTTAGGAAAGATATCAATTCTGGTGGAACAGGAGGCCCACCAGAAGATGTGGATGGTTGGAATGAGGGTTGTGGAGAAAAATGAGGAAGCTGAGGTGAGAGAGGATCATGAAAAGGACTGACATTTTCATTAGGAGTTTGATCCTCATGCATAGGAGGCTGATCCTCTTGACTTAGGGGCTGGTCCCCTTCAGCTGGAGGCTGTTCCTCCTGTGCTTGGGGCTGATCCCCTTGAGCCTGAGGCTGGTCCTCCTGAGGTTGGGGCTGTTCCCCTTGGTCTTGAGGCTGTTCCTCTTGAACTGGAGGAGCTTCAACGACAGCTGGTCCTCTTCTAATTTGATTTCCCTCCAATCTAAATCCCATAAACTTCTGGATATTCTTGAAGGTGTAGATGTTTGACTTGGGAATGGATTGGGATTTTTCATTTTCCAATGGCACACCAAAGTGCTTGAACACTGAGGTCAGATGTGCTCCATAAGGTAGAGATCTCTTGAGGTCTGCTCTTGTAGTTTCAGAAATGATTTGATAAAGAATCACATGAAGGTTGACCTTGATATCTTTGACCATGCAATAGAGTATGAATCTCTGGATATCTGTCAATCTATCCCTCCCACCACCTTGAGGGGTAACTATGGTTGTCAAGATGTGGTGAATTACCCTTAAGACAGGTGGAAATGAGTTGGCATTAAACCTTGTCACATAGGTTTGTTTGGGATCTGATGGATCTGCAGGATGGCCTGTCAAGATTGAGTAGGCTTCATGTAAGTCAAATTCAAATTCATGGTAGTCAGCCCCTTCATCTGGCACTTTGAAAATGGAGGCTGCTACGTCAGTTGGCATGTCTATCTCTATCCCCTTGACTTTGGATTTAAAACCTTCTTCTGTGCAGGTGAGGTTTTTGTAGAACTCTCTAACTAACCTTGGATAGCAGACTTGAAATTCAGATATAAAGGGTATCCAAGATTGGAAGGAAAAGTAGGTTTGAATTTCGGGGAGAGAGTCTGCTAATTGGGTGTCTGTAAGGTCTAGAATTCTTGGCTTCAAAATCAGCTTGGCAGCACTCACGGATTCTGAGGGTATATCCTCTTGAGACTCATAGAGGAAGAAGAAGATGATTCCTCAGCATGGTCAGAGGAATCGCCCGAAATGTCTGATCTAGGGTTTGAAACTTGTCTACCTCTGCCAGTAGTGGAGGTCCTACCTCTCTTTGAAGCTCTGAGAGGTGCAGAAGAGGATCCTGGAAGCTCTGCAGGATCATTTCTTCGCTTGGTTCTTCTTTCAATCTGTTCAACCGGAACCTGTGCCGGAACCTGCCTTGAAGAAGCCTGAGACCTTGCGCCACGGCGGGGACCCAACTTGCGGACCATGGTGCAAGGAAGGAGTGGAATTTCAGAGAGGAGATGGAAGATTGGAGAGGTGATTGAAGGGGGATGAAAGTTAGAGAGAAATGGGGAAAATTTCTTGCCGGAAAGGTGAGAGTTTGGCCGTCGGGTCGACCTGATGCCCAAAAAGGGATGCAGTGGTACACTGCCCCGCAGGAACAACAAGGGTTTAGGTGAACCCGAAAGATTTGAAAAGGTTCTGGCAAGAAGGCAGTGTCGACACATGAGGAAGGGTGTGTCGACCTGACTGGGGTTGTGTGTCGACACGAGAGAGGATTGTGTCGACACAGCCTTTGAGAGAAATTTGAATTTTTGAGAGGAAATTTTTGAGAAATTTGGGGACATCTTTATAATGATAAATAATGAGAGGAATTATCATTTCAAGGATTTTTAAGAGGCCTAAAAATTCATTTGCTGTATTTTGCAAAAATTCATTACAGTTCAAGTATTTCACACAATTTCCAACAGGATATTAGCATTCCATGACTTGAATCAACAAAATGATAAATTGAGGGATATAATGTATCTAACAATCAACCAAATCTACCATGTTTCTCAATTTTCAAGAATTAAAGATATCATCTAGACTAAACACATTGTGTTGAAAGTAAAACACAAACTTAAAGAACAACTTGATGAAGGAGGAAGATGATTCTTTCTAAACAAATCTCCAATAATTTTCATATTTTTGTTCTTTTAACAAACTATCAAATGATGTAAATCTCTTTCACTCAAGTACTAGTGCTTTTTACACACCATAGTCCCTGGATACTCAAGATTTAGTCATTGTCAAGTCTCAAAGGGGTAAATGATGACCTTTGACATGAAAATATACGTTTTGTAGACGCCAATATTTCCAGTTACTCAGTCATCATCAAAAAGCATAGCACATAATTGCTTAAATTTTGAGGTTATTTTCAATTTGGATCCCCTTTGAACAGAGTTAACAATAATGCCTCATGACATGCATAGCACTTCATTCATTGTGAAGGTGTGCAGTTTCTCAGCACAGATGTCATTGCTCTGTTGGATTTTACAAGATTTTGGAGAGTTTGTAAGATAGAATTCAAATACATCCAGTCATCAGTTGCAAACAAGGAAATGTTTTAAGTTCAGACACAAATTGTACTTTAGTTTAGGAAGAGATCTGAGTTTCTGTGGATTGAGAGACATAGTGGAAAGTTGATTAGTAAAAAATATAATGTATCACTCAAGGTTCATTTTGAGACTCTAGACTTTAGAATGAGGACATCATGCAAGGAATTGATGAAATGCAAGAAGGGTTTTGAAATTTGCAAAAAGATGACTTGTGAATTTTCTAGCTCCCCCTGAGATGATGATTTCAATCATTTTTCATCAAAATAAAGATATGCATTTTTTGAAATCAGAAAGAATGTTTCTTTTTGGATAACAAAGATTTCTTCTCAACAATTGTATATTCATTTCTTGGTACTTGGCGGAGACACATACTCTCGCATAGTGAAAGTGTCCAGACAAGCATAACCTGTCCTTCTCCAAGTCACCATTTGATATACCAAGAGATTTCAATACAATAAGAGTTGAAGAATTATTATCAAAAAGAAGTGAAGGTTAAAACTGTGCAAGTTTTGAAATCAGAAAAGAAATTCTCTTTGAACAATAAAAGCTCCCCTCAACTATTGCATATTGACTTCTTAGTACTTGGCGGAGATATGTTCTCACGCATAGTGAAAGTGTCTAGACAAGCATAACCTGTCCTTCTCCAAATCACTATTTGATATACCAAGAAGTTTCAACACAATCAGAAGTGAAGAATTTATTGTAAAAAGGGAAATGGAATTGAAAAAGAGAGAGATATGAGCAATGTAGCTTGAGGAAGCAAGGAGTTATGAAATACAAAGAACTCCCCCTTAGACAATGCATAGCACTCAACCCAAACTTTAAGAGAGATCAGAAGGATGGACATTTACAAAGACCAAGTTCTCTCCTTAAGATGAGAATCTATTTTCAGGAAGGGGTTTTGTGAATATGTCTGCAATTTGTTTTTCAGTTTCAATAAAATGGAGTTCAAAAGATTTCTTTGCAACCTCATCTCTCAAGAAATGATGCCTGATTTCAATGTGTTTTGTTCTAGAATGCTGAATGGGGTTTTTAGAAAGATTGATTGCACTTGTGTTGTCACATAGGATGGGTACACACCCTAAATCTTGGTTATAATCAAGAAGTTGATGTTTCACCCAGAGAATCTGAGTTCCACATCTACCTGCTGCAACATATTCAGCTTCTGCTGTTGACAGAGCCACTGAATGTTGCTTCTTAGAAGCCCAAGAAATAAGGCACCCACCTAGAAATACACACAAGCCACTTGTACTTTTTCTATCTAACTTACACCCAGCATAATCAGCATCACAGTAGGCAAACAATTCTAACTTGCAACCAGCAGGATACCAAATTCCTAAGTCACATGTTCCAACAAGATATTTAAAAATTCTTTTCACAGCAAGCATATGACTTTCTTTAGGATTTGATTGGAATCTAGCACATAAGCACACACAAAACTGAATGTCAGGTCTAGAAGTAGTAAGGTAGAGCAGAGAGCCAATCATACCTCTGTAGGTCTTTGGATCTACTGACTTACCAGATGGGTCTTCTTCTAGCTTAGCATTTATTGCAATGGGTGTACTTGAATGTTTAAGGTTCTGATAGTCAAACCTTTTCAGTAGCTCCTTGACATATTTGGTTTGACTGATGAAGATTCCTTCATTCGTTTGGTTAACCTGCAATCCCAAAAAGAATGTTAAATCTCCCATTAAGCTCATTTCAAATTCATTCTGCATTTGATTTGAAAATTCAGTGCAAAGGCCTTTATTGGTGGAGCCAAAATTATGTCATCAACATAAATTTGGACCACAATTATTTGATTTTTTACTGTTTTTGTGAACAATGTTTGATCAACATTACCTCTAGAATATCCTTTTTCAAGTAAAAAGGAACTCAAACGATCATACCAAGCTCTTGGAGCTTGTTTAAGACCATAGAGTGCCTTATTAAGCTTGAAAACATGGTTAGGATATTTTTCATTATCAAATCCAGGAGGTTGTTCAACAAACACATTTTCCTTTATATATCCATTTAGAAATGCACTTTTAACATCCATTTGAAAGACTTTGAATTTCATGGAGGATGCAAAAGCAAGGAAAATTCTCACAGCTTCTAGTCTAGCTACAGGGGCATAAGATTCTTCAAAGTCAATTCCAAATTCTTGGTTATACCCCTTTGCAACTAGCCTAGCTTTGTTTCTTATTACTTGACCAGCTTCATTCAATTTATTTCTGAAAACCCATCTAGTGCCAATCACTGTTTGGTCACTAGGTCTAGGCACTAATTCCCACACTTGATTTCTTTCAAATTGATGAAGTTCATCATGCATAGCATTAATCCAATCAGAACTGGATAAGGCTTCATCAATTGACTTGGGTTCAATTTGGGAAATTAGAGCTAGTGAGTCTTCTTCAATGTTTTGCAAAAAGGATGATCTGGTCCTAACTCTATCATTTAGATTGCCAACTACACTGTCTAATGGGTGATCTCTTAGAAATCGAGGTTCAGAAATTACCTGTTGAGAGGTACCCACTTCTGAATCAGTATTACCTGAACCATTTGGAGATTGTGAGTTGTTGTTCAGGTTTTCTTCAATGTTATTACTCTCCTCAACGGTTGGTGAAGAATCCACAATGAGGTCATCCTCTTCATTGTCTTGTTTTTCCCTGCAAGATTTAGAATCATTAGTGGAAAAGGAATTTTCATTAAAAATAACATGTGGAGATTCTTCAACAGATTTGGTTTTCAATATGTACACTTTGAAGGCCCTTGACACTTCAGAATAGCCAAGGAAGATAGCTTCCTGACTCTTAGCATCAAACTTGTCAAGGTTTTCTTTGTTATTATTGTGTACATAGCATTTGCACCCAAAGACTTTAAAATAGGAAACAGTTGGCTTTTTGTTTTTCAATAATTCATAGGGGGTTTTCTTGATTTTTGGTCTGACCAATGCTCTATTGAGTATGTGGTTTGCTGTGTTCACAGCTTCAGCCCAGAAAGATTTGGGCAAGTTACTCTCAAGAAGCATGGTTCTAGCCATTTCCACAAGAGTTCTGTTCTTTCTTTCCACAACTCCATTTTGTTCTGGAGTTCTTGGTGAAGAAAACTTGTGGAATATCTGAAATTCAGCACAAAAATCAGAAAAGGATGTGTTTTCAAATTCACCCCCATGATCAGTTAAGATGTTTTTGATTTTATATGGATAAGTGGTTAAGACAGTGGTACAAAAGTTCCTGAATTCAAGGCATGCATCACTTTTGTGAGATAGAAAGATAACCCAGGTAAATCTAGTAAAGTCATCAATGATTACAAATCCATATCTTTTGCCACTCAAGCTTAGAACTCTTGTTGGCCCAAAGAGGTCCATGTGAAGAAGTTCTAGTGGCTTAGATGTGAGTACATCATTGAAGACTTTAAAGGATTTTCTAGTTTGTTTTCCTTTAGCACAGATCCCACAAATTTGACCTTCAACACTAGAAAAGGATTCAGGAAGACCTTTAACCAAATTCAATCTTAACAACTTATTCATTGTTCTGAAACTTGCATGGCCAAGTCTTTTGTGCCAAGTCCATGCAATTTCATCTTTATTTGCAACAAAACAAAGATTTTCAGAAAAGTTTTTATTAAGGTTGATCATGTAGACATTGTTTTCTCTTTTTCCAAAGAATTTGATTTTATCAGTTGATGAATCTATTATCTTGCAAAAATCAGATTCAAACACAACTTTGTGACCTTTGTCACATAGTTGGCTGATACTGAGCAAATTATAATCAAGTCCATCAACTAACAAGACATTATCTACAGAGTTTGAAGAAGTTTGACCAACCTTACCAGATCCAATGATCTTTCCTTTATTTTTACCTCCAAAGGTGACTGACCCTCCCTCCTTTTCAAGCAGGAATGAGAATTTGGCTCTATCTCCAGTCATATGTCGTGAACACCCACTGTCAAGAAACCATACATTTGTGTTGGGTGCACGACTTCCCTGCAACAAGATCAGTGGAGAGAAGATTTTGGTACCCAAACAGAGTTGGGACCATCAGAATGATTTAACATAGACAGCAAATCCTTTCTCACCCAAATTTGATTTGTTTTAGATTTTTGTTTTGTTACTTTGGTGTTTTCAGCATTTTTCTGTTTGTTCTTTCTTTTAGGAATGAAACACCAAGATCTTTGTTTTTGGTAGGAGGGGAGTTTTTCATTTGAAAATTTGAGTTCATAGAAGGAGGTGGAATCCATGGATTGTGTTGGTACATCCAGAAATTTGGATAAGGGTATTGAGGATAATACCAACAGGGATTTTCATACCATTGGTTCCAAGGATTAATCCAATTTTCTTGAGGAGCTGTCTTGGAGGTCCAAGGTTTTTCATGGATCATTTCTTTTCCCTTTTTCTTATTTCTCAGATTTTTATTTGAATTTTTAGTTGAGTTGATTATGGTTTTTGGTGTTGAACAGGTCGACCTGTCAGGGGACTGTGTCGACCTGACAGTCTTCTTTTGTTTTTGAATTTTTGATTTGTTTTGAGTTTTGTTTGGGTTTTTGTTTGGGGTTTTGTTTGCTGTTTGTTGGATTTCAGTGTTTTCCAGATTGGGACCTTTAACAAAGTTGATTAATGGTGCTTTTCCCTTTTTCTCACCAGATTTATCTTTTGTTGATTTCTTTTTGTTGAATCCCAATCCATGAGATGTGGTTGTCTTGTTGGATCCTAGCAATGCCTCTAGGTTATCTTGGCCTTTTGTGAAGGTTTGGATAACCTCCTCCTTTTCCTTTAGCTGGTTTTTAAGAATTTCAATTTCTTCAATTTTCTGTTGTTTTTCTTGTTTTTCAATTTCCAGCTTTTCATTTAAATTTCTGAAGTCTTGGGAGGCCTTCTGAGAGGCAAGCTTTAAATCATCAATTTGGTTCAGTAAATTTTCTTTTTCTTCAAGCAATTCTGTTACTTCAGATTCCAGTTCACAGGTTCTATTGTTTGAAGATTGGTTATGGTAAAGATTTTCAATTTTCTTTTTGATGTGTTTGTTTTCTTTTCTCATTTCAGAGTATCTTTCTACCAATTCAGCATACACATCCTGCCAATCTTCAACACTATAATCTTCAAAGGAAGTATTTACCTTTCCATCTGTGCTGTTGGCCATGAAGCAAACTTCCTCACTCTCTGAGCTTGAGGACTTCTTCTCTTCTTCTTCCTCACTTGTGTCTTCATCAGACCAAGTGGCTACCATGGCCTTGGGCTTCTTGTATTTCTGGAATCTTTTGTGCTTTTCCTTTTTGTTCTCAGGACACTCTCCCTTCATGTGTCCTGGCTTGTTGCACCTGTAACAGATAACATTCTCATCAGGTTTATGATTCTTATTGAAATTGGAAGAGGAAATATTCTTCTTACCTGGGGGAAATTTCTTTTTCCCAGTCATTTTCCCTTTCCTATATTTCAAGAATTTCCTGAATTGTCTGGTCATGAGGGCAATCTCATCCTCATTTGACTCAGATTCTTCAGAACTTGTTTTATCCTGATTTTTATCTTTGTTGCTTGAAGAGGCTTTGAGTGCCATAGGCTTGGTCTTAATGATAAGATCTTCATTTCTTCTTAAGTTTATTTCATACGTCATTAAAGATCCAATCAATTCATCCAAAGACATTTTGGATAAATCTTTTGAATCTTCAATAACAGTGGCCTTGGTATGCCAAATTGAAGAAAGTGAACGCAAAATTTTTCTTACCAAATCTGCATCAGTATACTCCTTACCCAAAGCCTTGAGTCCATTGACAATCACCATAAATCTGGCAAACATTTCAGAAATAGATTCATTAGATTTCATCATGAAAAGTTCATATTCTGAAACTAAGATATTTGCCTTGGTCTCCTTGACCTGAGATGTTCCCTCATAGAGTAGTTCGAGTTTATCCCACATCTCTTTGGCAGATTTACACATAGAGATTCTCGAATACTCCTTGGGATGGACAGCACATTGAATCATGTTCATGGCACTGTAATTCAATGTAGCTCTCCTAATTTGTTCCCTCGTCCAGGTTTCTTCCTCACCCTGGTTTTCATAGGGACCAGCCTCAACTACTTTCCAGATCTCATAGTTCTGGGCCCTTAAGAATACTTGCATTCTGTTCTTCCAATAAGAATAGTCCAAACCATTAAAGAATGGTGGCCTATTTATGGAATGGCCCTCAGCTATGAAACCCTTTGAGTCCATGACACTTAAGTAAATGCAAAGAGAAGTAGTTGAGCAAGCAAGCAAACAAACAACCAGACAAACAGACAAACAAACACTCAATACTCAGAAACAAAAGCTGCTCAGTTCAAATCAGATCGATGTAAACCCGCTCTGATACCAATTGAAGGATCGAAATAAATGTGTGGAAAAGATCTAGAAGGGGGGGGGATGAATAGATCTTAGCCACTTTTGCGGAAGCTTAAATAATTTTAAAACTATTTAGAATCAGAGGCAATGTTATCAGTGAAAAGCTACTGATCTGATTAGATTGGAGTGAGTTGAAAAACTTAGATGTGAATCAAGTTGATTAAGTGAATTAAAACGAATCCTATGCAAGCATCTAGCGGATGAATCAGTCAAACCACAGAAAACACATGCACAAGGATTTTTAGGTGGTTCGGAAATCACCCATGTGATTCCTACATCCACCCCTCACAACCCGTGAGGATTCACTAACACAACTGGGTAACACACCCACTGGAGCCTGACAACTCCAACACTGAAGAGCTTACAACTCACACCACTTCTAGAGCAAGACTACTCTAGAACAACTGAGCAAGACTGCTCAACCCACACTTGAGTTTGACAACTCAACACTGAGCACAACGGCTCACAACAACCTGAGCACAAGGCTCACACATAGACTTGCTAGACACCAACTTAAGACATAGATCCTCTAGCAACAGATCTAGTCGAAGTTTGAGAACTCTAAAGAGAATTATGCAGAAGTACTTGCATAATCTCAAGAGATATCTCAGAAGAACAGAAGAAATGAAAAATTGAATTGAAAGTCTTCGTTCTTCAGTGTACTCCCTTGTAGAGACTTGAATTGGGAAGAAGAATGTGAAGCTTGAAGTCCAAGTCGATGCTCTGCAATCTGAGAAGTTGGATCTTCCTCGAGTTCTTCACCAAAGGAGTCTTCTACAGGATCTGCTTCCTTGGAATGCTTCGAAGGAATCTACAGGAATCAAATTCCAATTCCCACACCTTGAATGGGTGGGAATTAGTCTTCTGGAAGCAATTGGAGAGCAGAGGAGGAGACACGAGCTCTTCTGGCCGCCAGGAGCTTCTTGGAGGCTCTGAGAGAGTTGGTTTTTTTTCTCACTTGAAAACAGGCCGAAAAGAACCTTTTATACCCTTAGGATTCCAAAGATACCCTTTTGGGGTACAAGGGCACGCTTTCCTAGGAAGATTCTGATCGCCCTAGAAGGACACGTGGCAGCCATCAACTTTTAAGATGAAAAGTTTCCGTAGTGTGTCGACCTGCCCTGGTGGTTGTGTCGACACACTGTCCCAAAGATGGAAAAACCTGTTCTGGGAGGAAGGTCCCGTGTCGACCTGCTCTTGAGTGTGTCGACCTGCTGTCCCAATTCCTCAAACTGGCTGTTCTGGGAACTGGGTCTAGTGTCGACCTGCTTGGGAGTGTGTCGACCTGGGTACCCTTGATCTCTGGAAAACTGCCACTCGTGTCGACACACTCTTGACATGTGTCGACACACTCTTGACATTTTTGCACAATTTCTCTTTGAGTCTGTGTTGATGTGTCGACACCATTGATGGGTATGTCGACACATCTTTTGCATAAAAAGTTTGTACCTGAAAAATAAACACATATATCATTAGTTAAATGATTTATCATTACCATAAATGATAAATGTGCTTTGAAAAATGCTTTTTGAGCATGACTTTCAGGTATGATGCTTTTGACATGTTCCAATTAAATTGCTTTAAGAACACTTCTTGTCATCATCAAAATAGGAGGGAAATGATATGAATTAGACATTCAACCAACAATGGTAAGCAAATCGTTATGAACAATACAAAAATCGTTGCGAGTTCTACAAAATCGATGTGATCACTTAAGAAATCGTTATGGTAAGCAAATTGTTATGAACAATACATAAAGCGTTATGAGTTCTACAGAAATCGATGTGATCACTTAAGAAATTGTTGCGACGAGCAAATCGTTACGAGGTCTTAAGAAATCGTTATGACAACTTAAGAAATCGTTGTGGAGACTTGGCAAGTCATTATAACTTACAAAGAAACCGATGTCTTAGCAAATCGTTATAGTGTATGAAGAAGTCGATGTGATGACTTGGAAAAATGAAGTGAGAGTTTTACCTGATTGTCTTGAACTTCCTTTTACTTTTAGTTCCTGTCCTCAAGGCTCAAGTAATTCATTAGTATTGTTTTGTTAATCATCAAAATTAATATATAAATAAGTGAATTAATTTATATGGGGAAAGTTTGGTCATCATGCTGTAGTGGACGCGATTTCGGCTATAAATACAGACCCGGTGGAGCTCATTTGTATCGATTCCCAACCACGGCGAAGCTCTGTCAAATTCTCACCCCGACCCACGAGCTTCAATTCTCCAACCATTCGAGGCGCGACTCTGCCGGATCGGGAGCTCACATTCCAAAGCCGAGGTGGAGTGCGTGTGCCGTCCTCGCGTCGCCTTCCTTGCGATCCGGAATTCAAGTGACGGAGTAGCGGTGGGAGGGACTCCACTGGCACTCTCTCTCATTTCCCTCGTCCTTCGCCACCACCGGGCTACGCCGCCGCCTCCATTCCTCCATCCCTTTCTATTTTAGTCCTTTCTTTTTCCTTAGTTGCATACACTTCACCGAATTTCCACACACGCACTTACATCATACTTCCATCCACCTACTTCTTAGGGGTTTGACATCGCCTCCACGAGGTGTGTTAGCCCCCATTTGGCATGTTTACATTTCTCTCCCGTTTACATTTACCACACCTCGCAGTCTAATCCTTCTTTCACGTGTTTTTCTGTCTTTTTCTTCTTGCAAGATAACCGGCATCAAATCTTCTTTGTCGGCTAGCCGGCGAGAGAAGGAAGGAGAATCCACCGCACATTCCCGTGCTTTTCTTCAGGTGGAGGTAAGTACACTACGTCATTCCCCTTCCGCCCGTTACATTCGGTGCCCACGTGCACCTAGCGATCGCGACACATTCCTCGTGCACACACTCACGTTCGTTTTTATTTTCACGTCCTCATCCCCACTTCCATTCTTCATCACAACATTCTCTTCTTAAATTCCATATTTCCTGTCGTAGGACAAGTGTTCTCTGGAGAGTCGGGGAAAAACGCCGTCTACATGCCCCAGGTAGTTGTACTTTTCTCTTGGAGATGTAATAATGTATTGGGACAATTGTACTATGTTGTATAAAGGTTTGATCACATGTACATTCTTGTGTCTTATATAGTTGTGGTTGTTTTTTATATTCCTACTGGGCATTTGTGTGTGTTATCCCTTGCGAGACTTCGGTATGTTCGTAGGAGGCGGGTCTAGATATGGGCCCTATTGGGCATAAATATTCAGGGCCGTTACAGTTGGTATCAGAACATGGTTCAGTTTAAATATGAAAAGATATTGAGGTTACAACATCCCAAGATATGGTTTAATGTCCACTGCTGGTAGTAAGTCTGCGGTTTTGTATGGTTTAAAATGGTTTTCACATGAGTTTTTGACATGTGAATTGTGTGTATATGTTTGTAAAATTTGGCAGTTGTTAGTAGTTGCTGAGAAATGGTGTGGTTAGTAGTGGTATAATTTGTGTGGTTATACCAGTGTGCCAGTTCATGGTAAAAGTGTAGTTGCTTAAAGGATCTTAATTACAAAAATTGAAGGAATTAGTGAATTCAATTATGATATTCAGTAAAGGTAAAGTTGTGTTCTGGAAAGGATATGTTTTAATGTGATGAAGGTGTTTTAGCAAGATACAGAATTAACGGAAATAGATATAAGATATTTTTTGTGAAAATGAGAAGTAATTGTGTGATAGAGTTACAGTGGGAACAGTGTTGTAGTATGATGCAATGTGTGTTAAAGATTGTTAGATGTAAGAATTGTGATTGTGAACTTTAGCAGAGGTAATTAATATGTTTGAGATTTGTGTCAGTAAGTATTAAGAAATAGTTTGGATAGAAATGTCATTGGTGATATGGAAATTTTTTAATGATTAAGTGAGGCAGCTCAGTTTCAGATGAGGTATTAGTAAACAGAGGAACAATGATTTGTGGCAGTCGAACTAAATGTGCTTCGTGATTAGATATGGTTGTAGCCGAGAGTTTGAGAATAGTACTGTTATAAGTGATGATAGTAATAAAAAGTTTGATATAAGGATTCATATAAGTATGTGTAGAGATGAACAGTTGGGTGTAAAAAGAGTAAAGGAAGATCAGTGTGCAATTAAATTTTCTAAGAATTCCAAAAGAAAGATATTCACTTGGCAAGTAAAAGATTGTGAAGATTTCACAAAATGATTTGTTAAAGATTGCAGTGTTAAAGATATGATCAGTAATGTTTAGTAATTGTGTACAGTCTGTGGAAAAGAGAGGTAAAGTATGTGTTAGAAAAATGTTGAAGATGAGGTTAAGAATGTTGAAATGAGATAAAGCTATGTGAGTCAGAATAGAAGGAGGTGAGTTAGTTGAGAAGCTGTTAAGAAATATCAGGTTGAGTAGAACAGCAGGGCAGATTGTAAAAGGAATTCAAGTAAAGGTTTGCATGAAAAGGATAATAATGAGTATGATGTAGCAGTGGTGGCCTCGGTATTTGGGAATAAAGCAGTTATTGCAAGGTAAATGAAAAGGTGAATGATGATATTGAAAAGCAGTGATGTGGAATAAAGAAATCAGGCAGAGCAGGTTATGTATTTAAAGAGACAGATATTCAGATTCTGGCTTTGGCAGTATTTTAGTGAAAGATTATTGTGTATTAAGAAGAGTTACAGTGTGAATGGTACAGTAAGTTTAGCTAGATAGCTGAATAATTAAGAGAAATATTTTACAGAAAATATATTATGTTTAATGCAGTTTCCAGTAAAGTTAAAGTTAAGTGTTATTGATTAGAGAAAGAATATAGCAGAATATGAAATGAATATAATCAGATGGTTCAGAAAGTGTTCAACAAAAATTTATATGACAGTACACAGAAAATGATGTAGTTGAGTAGAGGTGTACTTTCATAAAGGTATTTCAAAATTTGATGTAAGAGCAAAGGTAGATTAGTTAAAGAATAGTGAACAGTTGGGATTATGGTAAAGCTAAAGGTAGAATATGTGCAGAGTTAGTTGGACAGTTTTAATATATGAAAAAATAGTATGGTGTCACAATAGTGAGAATGAATATTTGGAAAGGTTACGGCCTTTACGTGATTAGTTAGCTAGAGAATGTTATTTAAAGCAAGAAATGTATATGAAGAGCAAAGTATGTCCATAGCAGTATGGCAGAATTCAGAATCTAAGTATGTGGCATAAACAGAATTAAAGTATTAAAGAAAGTAGTTCATAAATTCAGATATGTTTCTCCAGTGATAATTAATTGAGTGAGATGATTTGAGAAGCAAGTAAAGTCAAAATTGAGTTCAGCTGAAGTCAGAATAATAGTGAAAGTGGAAAGTAATTGAAAGCAATAATAAGGGTAGAATTTGTAGGACATTTTGCCAAGTATCCGGTGTAATCAGAGTGGCACAGTGGAAGCATGAAATATTTAATATTCATAGGTTATCAAAGGTTTGATTGATTAGAGAAAATTTTAATGTTTTTGCATAGTTAAATAAAGAGGCAGTGGTTCCTAGCAAGATATGAATTTAGGCAGCATGAGCAGAATGGTATAAAGAGGCAGGAAATTCAGATATGGTAATTTGATTTTCTTTGCAAAAGTGGTAGTTGAGAATGTGAATAAAGATGAAGCTGAATAACAGTTGACAGTGATAGGCAGACAATGGAATGGCACTGAGAAATCTGAGAATTTAAACATGGTTTAGCATGGCAGAATACCTAAGGGTGGCAGTTTATGGTAAATTGTTCTCAGTAAGTGAAGCGACCCAGTGAGAAATGTTGCAAACACAGCTAGGAAAATGTTGAAATAGGTTGAGTCCAACGAGATAAAGCGCTAGCTACAAGGTAGAATTGCCTACAGTTGAAAGGTAAAGAAATGACATATTTCATTAACAAGGCAGAGCAGTTGTAAGATGAATTAAAGAGAAAGGAAAAGCAGGACAAGCATGGAAGTGAACAAATTGAGTCAGACAGTGCAGAGAAAGTGTATCCTTCTTGTTTGTGTCTGGCTTTATTCCTTTTTAGGTGATAGTCTGGCTTGTCATGGTTTTTTTCTGAATGTCGAGGATGACATTTCTTTTTAGGTGATAGTAATGTAACGACACAATCTTTTTAGATCCATGTTTAATGGTTCTGGCGTGGTGCTCTTGACCAAGAGGTGGTCATTGGGCCTTGGCCGTGTTTTCCGTGCGTTGTGCGGGTGTTTTGGGCTGAAGGTTTCATCCCAAACAGCCCACAAGTTCACTATTTGTGAACGTGACGGAGCAGCATGTCGCGTTTTAAACGTGACGGTCTCCTCCGTCACAATTCACTAAACCGCCTTAGTGACGCGTGGCATTTTGGGTTCCGATTGGTGACAGCTAGGGTGGTCGCGTTTAACTTTTAAACGCGACGTCTACCTACGTCGCAATTTTGACGGTAGTATTAATTGCTCTGTTTCACCCAGACAGAGCAGATGAACTCTGTCTAGGAGAAGGGGGAGGCTGCTGTGGGGGATTTTTTGGCGTTCCAGGTTCCTGGTGGCTCGTGTGGTGCGGGTTCCACACGAGGATGGCGTCCGGAGCGTAGACACACCAGCAACGAGGTGTTCTTCGTGTTCTTCGGACTCGTTCACTGGTAGGGAGACTAATTCCCCTTGTGTTTATTTGTTTTAAATGGTTAAGGGGGTGGAATCCAAGTTGGGGTGGTGTGTGTTTTAGTATAGCTTTCTTATTTACTATTTTAATGGCTATGTGTATGGGATTTGAATGTGTTTTCTGGTGAAAAAGGTGGGTTCGGTCGTTGAGCTGACTCCACTGTCACATTTAAAATGTGACGGTCTTCACCGTCACGTTCATGATATGAATGCGACGCAGTGAGTCGTCGCGTTTCTAATTTCAATTGGTGTGTTTATTCGGTTGGCATGAACGCAACTGTTGGGTCCGTCGCGTTCATGGTTAGTAGCGATTTGTGTTATCGGTTGGCTTTGTCGCGACGTAAAGCGTCGTCGCGATTCTCACTCTGTTAAACGGTTGAGCCTAAAGGCAACGTATCGATCCGTCATGATTATGTCGCGGCACTGGGCCTTGCGGGTTTTAGTTGAGGTGGCATCTAGACAGGTCGTCGCAATTTGAAAGGTGACGCTTGTGTCTATCATGTTTCAGCTTCCGTGGTCTGCTTGTGGTGGCTGAGCAGTGAGGGTCCAATGTGGGCCTAGCCCTAGTTATTTGGTGTTATTTAAAGTGGTTTAAGTTGTTTAATGTTAGTAAAGTATGTGTAGGGTTTAAGAATTGGTGTATGATTAGTTATGGATTTGTGTAATTCATGTTAGGTATGTTATTGTATTAAGTTAAGTGGTTAATGTTCATTGTGGTTTAGTGATGCTATGGAGGTCATGAGATGACCAATGACAGGCAAGGTTATTATATGTTATTGTGGTTCATATATGTATAGGTGTATGTTTGCTTGAAGGTCACATGGTGACTGGTGACGAGCTAATTATGATACATATGTACCATGGTTTATAATTGTATAAGTACTTATTGTGGTTTGTGTATTTGGCGAGTTTGGTGGTCCGATGCCTATTCCAGAATGCCTCCTCAGTTGGGTACCCCAGGTTCTTTCTAAGCCAGGTATGTGTGTTTGTTGTGCTCACGGCGTGTCCCAGTACGGTGTGTACCATAGAGGTCTGTGTCGTCTTCCCGAAAACCCTCACTCTTGTGTTTGAGTTGTACGTCGACAGAGGGAAAGACGACAGTGGGCAGCGACTTGTGTTTGTGGGTATGCGGTCGCTTGTAGCGTGCCCGTGGTTGGGGGACGGACACCTGTAAACGTCACTGGTCCCCAGCTAGTCCCATGTTTCCACTGCCTCACTTTAGGGAGCTTGGACCAGAGTTCTTGAAGGTGTCAGGTGCGGGCCTGCAGCTGTGTGGTCTGCAGGTGTGGTGTTGGTTGGTCTCCATAGTTGGTTGGCTCTCTGTGTTTGTGGAGCGGTAGCTGGACTGTCTGGTCTGTGGCTATGAGACTGAGAGGTGGTTCTTGTGTCGTCTGGATTAGATACTGGCGTCATGAACTAGTAGTCTGTTCCCGTGTGGTGGTGTCGTTCCTTTCTGACTTGTGCTTTGCCACTGGTTGTGGCTTGTGAGTAGAGACTCGCTGGTTGAGGTTTTACCCATGTGAAACCAAAGCCATAGTTCTCTTCTACTCCTCGTATCCAGCAAGTTTCATGTTCATAGTTTTGTCCCAAGAGCCCTGGTTCTTGAGTTATAAGCATTGCATGCATAGTTGTACAATTTTCATCCTTTACGGGCTGAACCCTAAAACGCGACCAGTGTAGACGTCACATATTAGGCACTGGTATCGCGATAGGTTAACCCGTCGCGATTAACTAAAAGGCGACAGCCTAGACCGTTGCAGTTTTGGACCTATTCTGATAGGATCTGACTGCATCAAACAATGTGCAGCATCATTTTTAGTGCATATCCAGAACGCGACCAGGTATGTCATCGTGATTCTATTGTTTTTTTGCCCTTGGTTCTCGTGCCTATTTCATATTTAAGCAGTCTTGCATGAACCGTCCATCTTGGACGCCACGTTTCTGTACTGATTTCCAAGAACGCGTCCATGTAAACCGTCACGTTTCTTACCTGAATCGATTAGTCGTATCAACTATTTCTAAATGCGACCGTTAGACCCATCGCAATTTACAAGATTGTCTGAAACCTGTTTGTTTACCATTTAAACCTTGTAAATAGCGACGACTGTGTCCGTCGCGATTTAAAGAGCCTACCCGAGACCTATTTTGCTCTGTCTAGAGTGTAAGGTTTGCATGTCATGGTTCTATTAAGTGTGTGCAGTCTGTCCAGTGGCTTAAAAGCTATTAACCCATGAAAAAGACATAACAATGTGAAAGCTTATTCTATTTTCTCTTTAATGACATGATCTATTATTGCAAATTATTGATTGATCATCTTGTTGTTCTAGATTGTTAAAGTGAATGAATGATATCTTAAAATAATGCAAATCATGTCATGTTAAGTGCATGATTCAATACCAAGTCATCATGTTACTTGCTTTCCGCTTGTTTAAAACTGATGGATTAAACATTGAGACATGTACTACACTACACACTTGCACATATAGGCAGTCCTTTTGTAACGACCCTCTTTATACCGATACGATTATACCAATCCACGTCGATACAAAGGACGCCGTCACAGTGGGATATTTACCCAACACAACATAATAGGTCGAGATGTACATAAATAACAAAAGAGAGTACAGCGGAAATAGAAATGAATCTTATTCCATCATCATCACACATTCCACAGTCTATATAGTAGAAAATGTAAATAACAATTGTCCACAATTATATAAGTCCATATGAATAACGTTGTCATTATTCACATACTAATGAAAGAAATGTAGTCTAAACAGATATCTCCACAAGTGCAGCTACTCTTCTCGCTCGGAGTCGCTCCTCACTATGTCCTCCTCTAGCACGGGGACACCTGTCTCACCTGTATGTTAAAGTAAGTATGAGTTTTCCAAAAAGACCCAGCAAGCAACCTAAAGGCACATCCTTACACATATCACATACATGTTATTCTTTTAAACAATAAGAGTAATACATGGCACATGCTTTATGTCAATTAGACTATTATCCATGAATAACCTATAGCATGCTTTCTACACGTAATATGTAACATGATTCATGGTTTCAATTTCTACTCATATCATTTCACAATTCTACACACTTAGATCATAGAATTATGCACATAGTAATTAACAATCCTAGCATGATAACTAACATTTTTCTCATACTTTTATGACACATATTCACATCTTTTGCTTGCTGTTTTAACATAATTAAATCACATTCACATTGTATCACATTGACACAATACTATCACATGATCACATTTGCACACTTTTCACACTTTTACACTTTTAATTGTCATGACACATAGTCAAAACCACCATAAAGAAGGACACACATTCACATAACACATACCCGTCACCTACGAAATATAGTGACGAATCTTGGTAACTACGCAGAACCGGGAGAAGCCCTCTCCACCCTAACCAGTGGTAATTGTCCACCTCTAGAATTTCATTATGATGCCCACAGGATATCACATACACAATGAGCCTTCCCATAGGGACTTTTCTACAGTACGGCTCCACAGCCTTCTATGGTAGCAGTCACTACAAGAATATTGTAGATTAGCTACGGACACAAATCGTAGCTATTCTGTAGCTAATCTGTAGTTAACCGTTTTAGCTACGGATTAGCTACGGAATAGCTATAGACTGCGTCCGTAGCTAATTTCTGGCCGCTAATTCGCTACAACCAAGCTCGCTAGCTAATCTGTAGCAAATTAGCTACGGATTAGCTGCAACTATTGCTGTAGCTAATCTGTCGTTAATTAGCTACATATTAGCTATGGATAATTCCATAGTTAATCCGTAGTTAAAGTTAGCTACAGATTAAATGTTGATTTAGCTATAGCTAATCCGTAGCTAATTAGCTACGGATTAGCTACAAAACTATTACAACTAATCAACAGAATATGTTGTAGCTAAGCCGTAGCTAATTAGCTACGGATTAGCTACAACAAATTCCTTAGCAAATCCGTAGCTAAACCAAAATCACAGAAAAAAAAATTTTTACTTTTAAAAATGGTTTTCTCACAAATTTGTACAAATACCTGTAAACCTGAACCTGCACATTCATTCATCAATAGTACCTGTAAACCTGCTCATTCATTGATTCATTCAATAATCTCTGTAAACCTGCTCATTCATTCATTCAATAATACCTATAAACCTGCTCATTCATTCATTCAATAATATCTATAAACCTGCTAATTCATTCATTCAATAGTATCTGTAAAGGTGCTCATTCAATCATTCAAATCATACATCTACACACAGACATATCACACAAATAAAAATATAAATCCACACTTACATTTAATGTCTCATTAGAAAATTCACAACAAAAGTAACATTGTTTTCTAAATTATAAAAAGATAATGAAAACATGCTCCTAGTCATCCTAAATACGAGGATCCTCATCCTCATCATCGTCTCTCTCGACCCTCTCGACCTGATGAGCTTCAATAGTAGGATCACGAATAGGAGGGACCTGTAAACAAAAAATAGAAAAAATAGTTATTACACAAACATGTAAATAATCATAATAAGATGAAAAAAATTAAATATATACATTCATGACTAGCACCAGAAGAAGCCACACTAGCAGGCGATCTAAGACTAACACCCATAGTTTGTAAAATAGGGACTAGGGTCTGTGTTAACCAATTATTTAATGTATCAAAAACGACCTCACGAATTTGGTCGTTGGGTAGTGTACTGCTATGAGGTGGAGTCGTCGCAATAGTGGAGCCATGTGAGTCTTGAGAGGAACTGATAACTCGACCGGCATCTAAACCGCTCCGAAATCCAAATACTCAACCTTTCTTAGGTTGGCCAGTTGCGGCCAACCAAGCCATGGCATCAAACCCAGTTTACCATCTCACAAGAAAGGTGCCCTTGATCCAATTCATACAGATGATTTAAGTATACATTTCCTTTGAAGGTGGATAGTACCACAAATTTCTTAAATAGAAAAAACAAGAATGTATACTGTAGGGAAAGGTATTCCATGGGCAGACTGCAGAGAATAAATTTTATTTAAGCAGACATAGGAAAGGCATGCAAGAACAGATCAACTAACTCACATGTGACTGCCCCTATCCAATTTAAACAAGAATGGAATATAAATTTTCTTTGAAGCTGGATGATAGCATAAATTTCTTGTATATCTGCAGAAAAGAGTATTAACTACTATTAAGAAGAAGAAGGTATGGAGCATATTTTTGTTGCTTGCTCTTCTGCAAAGGGAATATGGGAGAAGGTTGGCCAATGCATTCTGCAGGTGATTCCTCATTGTGAAAGGGTGCAGGAATTGTTAACTAGGTGGAGAAGGTCATGGAATAACAAGGAAGAAAGTTATGTGGTAGCATATTTTGCATGGCACTTTGTGGGCTTTGTGGTCAGAAAGGACAATAGGATATTTAGGAGGGAAGCGAGACTGGAAGAAAGTATGTTTTCTTTTGTTAGAAGAAAGGTGCTTTCCTGGGCTAATCATCCTTGTTCATAGGATGTTTCTAACTCCCCCTCTTTTTTGTTTTTGAGAAGTTAAGCAAGGTGCACCATCTTGGTGCGGAGCTTCTTTTTGTGAAGGGGGTTTGTAGAGAGTCACAGCCTATACTTGTATGTCACTTTCTTTTTTAATACATTTTAGTGGTACCACCCACTTTTCAAAAACAAAAACCACTACTAAGAAACAACAAGGTTTCCTTTGTAAAAGTTGTGTAGCAAAAGCATGCCAAAGACATATTTGGACATAAGGAAAAGAAGAGCAAGCTAAAAATTCCATCTCTTTGCATGTTAAACGCAAGTACATAGAATTACAAGCAAATCTGGTTGATGAAATCTTTCTGGGCCATAATGAACATCTTTAGCTTCTCCTTCCTGTCAAGTGGATGAAAATACAACTGAAGTCTGTAAATGTTGGCTGCTCAGATATTGCATCTCCTAACGCTAGTATAAATAGATGCAAACAATCAAGAATCCCTATGATATAAGCCTTAAAATTATGGGAAAATAGATGAAAAAGGAAGACTAAGAGAATCAACAAATAAGCATAGCAGCCAGCCTGCTGCACCTATCTACAGACTCCAAATTATTCTTTTTTTTAATACTTACTTTAACAAAAAAGCATTGTCCCTGGTATGTTCAAAGGACTTTGCAATTGAGTCATTCATCCACTCAAGAAAGCTTTTGACATAATCAATTGTACTTGTTGCGACGTTTGTCGGGAAAAAGATTGGAAAGGCAAGACGATGTTGAGACCAGTGCTGCAAGTTTCATCAATTTCATGCTTCAGGCACTCCCCTAAGTTACATGACACAAAGATAAACCTTACCTTCAGACTGACTTACCTGCTCCAAAATCAAAATAAGCTCCAATGCCCGTCCAGCTGTGTCAACTGGAAGTAAGACATTCCCTCCAGCCCCTACAGCCTTTAATATTGTATCTAGAAGGAAAAACATAATAATAGTTGGTATAACAATTAAAAAGAGAACAAAATATTATTGATAGTTCAATCAGAATGATTTAAGCTGCACTCTATGTACAAGGCTCAGTTGACCTATCTTGGTGCTCATATCATAAATCTATTGGAAAAAATTGGATGCACAGTATGTCGGAGAATGGTATATCATTCTCCCCCCCCCCCCCCACGGTGGCCCTCCCCCCAGAGAGAAAGAGAAAGAGAGAGAGCAAACACACACGCACAGAGAGAGAGAGAAAAAGTTTACCGGCGGCGATGAGGTGGAGCTCCGGCGGCGGCGTCCCAGCAGCGACAGTGGAGCTCCTGCGGCGATGCAACCTTCAAATGTACAACAACAATTAATTTAAATCTACACTATAAAACCTGGCTTCAGATATGGTCAAAAACTTATATCTGACGGCGATGCAACCTTCAAATGTAATATTCATGGAGACTTGTCAAAAAAAATCATTGAGTCATGGAATGATAAAACCAATACAATTAATTCACTGGCAACTGCCAATCTTATCTTTTTCGAATGAATATATATATTATACTGGGAGTATCAATATATATATATATATATATATATATATATATATATATATATATATATATATATATATCACGGGAGTTAAGATTAGCATATATGTGAATCAACCAAGGGTCTGATCAAGAAACGCATTGGCGATCAATTCAAAAACTGAGCAATAAGTTTTAAAAATGTATAGCAGAGACATATAATTGGTGCATGCATGTAAACCATTTAAGGGAGAAGACCGATATATGACCGATGTAGCCTAAATAAATATGTAAGGCCTTACCTCTGACGTTTGGGTATAGAAATAGAAGCAGCTCGAGAACAGAGAGGGATATTAGAGGGCGTTTCTATCGAACCCGGAAATGCCACAAGCTGTAAGTAGTAGTACTCTACGCATTCTGTGGGTGCAAGCCAATCTTCATATCTTCATATATTTATATAACATTGAGACTGGGCAAGGATGTAATTAGACAGATCTAGGTGATGCTTTCTGAACATTGATGTTGCAGTGCAAGCCTAATTAAAAGACCATAGCATCGCAATCGCACGCCCTTTTGATACACTTTCCGTGCCCCAGTGATGAAGCAAGCATACATAGCATGGTTCCTTTGGGAAATTGTTTATTTTTTATTAATCAAAATATAATGTGCGAATCCGACTATTACTACTACAACCTTTCCTCTTGGGTGGCTTGTGTGTTCTTCTATTCGAACTTGGAAGGGTCTCCATGCAACAGCGAACAAAACATAAAAAGGGAAGGCCTTTCATGGCGTGGCTTAGCCCTCCGCACTCGCCGATCGGCCATGGCTACTTCTTCTATGGACACCACCTACCCCTTCGAGCTCACCCTCCTCGTCCCCGTCTTTGCCTGGTCGCCGTGGCAATGCTCCTCTGCCTCGTGGTCTGCCTCGAATCCTTGCTCCGGAGTGGGCCAACGACGCTCCCATGAAACTGTCCAGGACCTGCCGATGCCACCGCCCGGGGTCGCCCCGGGGAGCTGGCATCTCTCGATACCCCTTTTCTACCATGCCCTCGACAGAGCGCCCACACATCGAAAGAAAGGAAGGGGACAAGCGGGGCCACATACCTAAAGGCGGACGTGCCCGACGACGCCCTCTCGACTTCACCGTGCGACGAAGTCCTTCGCGCGGCGTCCTCCGCGCAGGCGAAACCCCAGCGGTCTCTGCGCCTCCCGCGCCTCCCCCCCAAGCTAAACTGGCGAAACCACTCAACAGAAAATGGGAAGCGCAGGCGAAATCCAAGAACCTCCCGCGGCTCCTCCGTGCAGGCGAAGCAGAAAAACCCAGGGAAACGTGAAGCCGGCGAAACCCACGGAAATGTGAGCGCGGAAACCTCCCGCGTAGACAAAAACCCCCAAAGAAAAGGGGAAAGGCGAAAGAGGAAGGGGGCGGAGCAGGTTTTTTTGTATATACTATATGTTATTAAAATATAGTTTTATTTATATTATATATTATATATATTAAAATTTGAAATTGCATTAGTAAAAGAAAAAAAATGTAATGCTAATATTATTTAACTAATATTAATTTATAAATATAAAAAAGCAAAGATTATATATATATATATATATTATTTTTTTAAATAAATATACGTAACATATATAGCATTCTAAATATATAAGTATGTGTAACTATATAAGTATACATAAGTATGTATTTACATATATGTATATACATATTTATCTACTCATAATTTATAACATATACATATATATATATTAGTTATATATCAAAATACTAGTATAAAATAGTACTTTCATACTTGTATACTATTATACTTACATAGTACTAATAAGCATATACTTACTGTATGTACATTCAAATAAGCATATACTTATACATATATATATATATTTATGTACTTACACATACATGTATATAAGTATATATTATACATATACTACACTATTATATATATATATAGATATATATATAGATATATGATGTATAATGCTATACCTATACATATTATGAATATGTGTATAAGTATTTTATACTGTATACTACTATATGTTAATATTATATATCAACATATTAAATATAAACATAATACTTTATACTATTTATTATACATAATACTAGCAAGCTTATACTTATGTACTTATATGTACATTTAATAAGTGCATACTTCTACACATGTGTGTATATATATATATATAGGTGTGGGTGTGTGTTGTTATACATACATGGATTATACTTATATACTATATATATTGTGAGTATATATTTATACATTGTACTATTTATGCAACATATTACTCACACTACTACATTATATACTTTAACGTATATACTTACATAACATAAATAATATACTATTATTGTATGTACATTTATATAATATATACATGTGTATACTTATAAACATATATATATATATATATATTTTAAGTATACACTTATATACATCATATATACTTATAAGTTACATATAGTATATTTAATATTTAACATTACTAAAAAGTCTTTTATTATTTATATATATGGCTAATATTTATTAATCCAACATCAATTATATAATATTAATAAATATGTATTTTAATAGTATGAAAGTACTACTTATTAAACTTACAAAATATAGTAAGTATGTTAAGTATATAACAATTATATATTTATCTATTTATATATATATCTATTTAGCTACAAAAACTTTTCATAGTTTATGTCCATAGCTCATTAGTTATAGATTAGCGATAGAATTATTTTATTTCTATTTATAGCTCACTAGCTATGGATTTCGCTGGGAATGGGTGCGTAGCTACAGTGAATTAGCTACGGATTTAGCTATAGAACTGGCGCGTAGCTACTCTGTAGCTAATTAGCTACGAATTTAGCTACGGAATTGGTGCGTAGCTAATCCGCAGCTAATTAGCTACAGATTAGCGACAGATTATTTTCATCGTAATTTTGTAGCTAAATTATAATTTTTTGCGACGACTATGTGTCTATAGCTAAGCAGTAGCAAATTAGCTACGGATTAGCTACAACTATTTCCGTAGCTAAATTCCGTAGCTAAACTGTATTATTCTTGTAGTGAGTGTCAATTTCGGCACATGATCACTTTCAACACATTCTCTCACTTAATCACATGGTTTCATTCACTTACATGTACTATTTAACCCATTCACATGCACTTTAATTAAACATACATATATCAGATTACATAACTTAGTATGACTATTCACAGTGACAAAAAATCATAACAGTACCTAAACATGTGGTAATCACTGAAATTTACATGATTTAGATCAAACTCGCTTAACATGGCTTAAATACCCTTTTAAAATACAAACAATACCTCTATATATCAAATCAGTATCAAATTTTAACCACTGACTCCATATATGTAATACGACATATGACCAATTTTTCATATTTTTTGCAGCAGTAAAACAATTTTTAACTTTTAAAACAAATTTCATGCAATTTAACATAATATTCCACTTAACATGATGGGCAGTAAAACAGTCGGTTCTAATAGGTTTAAAACATGTGAACAGTAACCCTAAGATCATGAAAATTCTCTGTACCCTATTTATTCAGAATTAAACACTGTCAAAGCATGCATATTTAACACTAACAGAAATTATATTAAATAAAATCATGCTCAGAAATTTGACAGAACCTCATGATATGACCTAAAGACCATACTTGTCCAACCATAATTTTTACAGCATACACAGACATCCAAAAGTTCAAAAATTGTCACATAGACATGACAAACACATTTATGAGAAAACAAAAGAACTTGGCGGCAAGGGCCTTGCCGTCAACATGGTTTAACGACACACTCTATTGCCGTCAACTCAGGAACTTGACGGCAACAAGGTTGCCGTCAACTTCCTGTCTGCAGAAAGTGCAGACCGAACTCAAATAAAAGAGAGAATTGGGGGTTCTAGGACAAGAAATAAAATCTGTCGAAGAAGCCTTCCTCGGCCAAGCCAAGAAGGTGCAGATCTCCAACCCAAATCCATCCTTCCTGCTTGTGCAAATGGTCCTCCGAAGTCAGGGAAGATTCTTCAACAGCAGGAGCACCTCCCAGTCGAAGAAGATTGCTGGAAGAAGCACTCAAACGTCGGATCAAGCATTGCAAAAGTCTGGTTTTTCTCTCAACGAACCCTAGGATTTCCTCTCAACCAAAAGACCTAATCTGGCCGAAATCTCTAAGTTTTATAGGGTTTAAGAGTCGGGGTGCGCCTAGGATTAGGGTTACCGACCGTTGGGATTGGGTTTCCTAAACAGGTTCTGTGGAAACGCATCTGTTTCAAATCTGGAATTGCAACATAACCGGAGAAGTAAACGGCCACTTTGCTACCGTTACATGAAGTAGATGTCAATCGATCTGGACGTCAATCCTCTGGCCATGAAGTCAACGGCACACAGGTTGCCGTCAACCTGCTGTTAACGTCAGGTGATGTTGACGTTAACCAGGGATTTCAGATAGAACTAGATACACCAGACCACCACACATGCACAGAAATAATAAACATAATATGTACATAAAATAAAATAAATACCATATACCAAAACTACATAAAATATAATGAGCAAAATCGAGGGTCTTCCACCTTTCTTGGGTGATTGGAAACTCTCAGCCAGTCATTCCATATCAGCAGACTAGTGACCTTTCTCGTAAGACCTCCGTAATTCTCCGTACTCCGTAGATTCCCTCATGGAGACCTAGTTGGTTGTACCATTGAAGTTCCCTAGAGATAGTGTGCACTTCCTCTCTTATCTTGTTCTCGTGAGTGTGATTTATAATCTTGACTTAAGCCATTAATGTAAATAGTTAACTAAAGTATAAATTGTGCCTTTATGCTGTAGAAATTATCTCTTGACTATTGTTATCATGAAATCATGTTCACATGACTTGCTATTTCTTAACATCATCATCATGAACATGACCTTACAATTGCTTACATATTGAACCTCTTATTATTGGCTATGAATGACTGTGGGTATCTACATTTGAAAACATTGAGATGCTGACAGGGCACGGCGTGCGTCCAAGGGCTTTAGTCTAGCCCCTATGATGGCGAGTCATAAATATAATGTTAACCATGGGGTATAATGATTACTAGCGTTGCATCTGCACTGGGAGTACTTGCGTGTTGAATGCTAGATACATAAATCACATACACGTGTCTTAGTGTGCATTCCAAGGTGGCATGGATCCTTAGTGCACATTAGTGTCTTCGTGCTTGATTAAGTGAATCGTGTTAAAAGTTTGTGCTCATGCGTGCTTGCTTGCTTGTGTGATATAGCCATGCTGTATTTATTGCAATTAATGATATCTTGCTTTCTTGCAAACTATTGACATCAAGTGATATCGCTTGTGCAAAGTGATCTATTGCTAGTTCTATCATGTTACCTTATTCTAGATCTTGCTCTTTCATTATCGTTCCATCTATCTTGTTCATGTACCGTGTTTAATGAGATTTATTGTTCATGCATATCTTGATAATTGTGTTTACCTAGTTCTAAATTGTTAATCACGTATATCATTGCCCGCACATTGAGATATAAATCCTACTAGGCTAGTTTGCTCATTCCCTACTTTTAACCTTCTAGGTGACTATGAACTACAAGAGGAAGACCAAGTCGAGGATGTGAATGCGTCCGAGTGATGAGCGTTCCAGCATATGTGTCTTTCCATAGTTATCTTGAGAGTAGTTACATGTAGTAGGTAGTGAGATCATATGTAATTTGTCTTTTATTGAGTCTTAGTCCTATAGTTCAACAATGAAAGAGTTGTATTAGTTTAATTATTATGAAACAAGGTGATTGAGATTTAAATACGTGTTTAGTTGAGTTTATCTTTTGAGCCTATTATGTTTGTGTTGAGGCACATCTAAATGCTTGCTAGCTAGAGGTTTATTTTCCGACTGTTCACATCTCGGAATATCGATTTTAATTATATTCTCAAATATTTCCGCTGCGTAATTCTCGGGACGTGACATATTAGTGGTATCAGAGCCTAGGAAACAATAGGAATATCATGTCCTAGGTTTAAGTGAAACAATAAAAACTTACGTCATGGATCATACATATAGTACCTGGTGAGGATGGGTAGAGACGGGAAATTATGTTAGAATGAAGTAAGCACTCCTACCCATTTATCCTTACAATGTATCTAGAGACATTAATTGGTTTCTATCCTTTTCTCAAGAACCTCATAACTCTTATAATCAAATAGCAATGGCATGCAATCAATGGCAGGCCATGCAAGAAACCATGGTAGGATTAACTCAGGCACTACAAAATGTAGTTTAGGTTGGAAATCAAGCAGCAACCGCCCGGAAGGGAGCTGGCGATTTACATCAGAACTTTAGGAGTATGAGTCCTCCTCGCTTCTTTGGATCCCTTGATCCAGACGAGGTAGAAAACTGGCAAGAAGAAATAGAAAGAATATTCCAAGTCATGCAATGCACAAATCGGGAGAAGGTGATACTTACTACTTTCCAATTTAGCAAGGACGCTAGGGCTTGGTGGAAGGCCACATTGGCTCACCTACCCAACGTAGCAGAACGGGAATGGGCTGGATTCCTGGAGATATTTCGGGGAAAGTACTTTTCCGAGAGGGTTAAGGAGAAGAAAGCTGTGGAATTTGCCGCACCGAAGTAGAAGGGTATGTCCGTGGCTGAGTATGAAGCTCAGTTTGCTCGGTTGGCTGTGTATGCCCCACATCTGGTGGGAACTGAAAGACTGAAAGGCAATCGCTTTATGGATGGGCTTAGGCCCATGTTCATTGAAAGGTTGGGACCACTCAACATTGGCACCTATGCTAAAATGGTCCAAAGAGCCCAATTGGTGGAGGATACCATGACCAAAGTAGAAGGCATGAGGGGGAAAGACATCTCAAGGCCGGTTTTTGTAAAGAAAGGAGCAGCCAATACTGCAGCAACTTTCCGAAACAACAACAACAACACCAACACCAACAACAACTAACAACAACAACAAAAGGCCAAGCGCTGGGAAAGACTATAGTATGGAAAAGAAGGACAAGACAGAAGGAAAGCAGTTAGTTGAGAACTGCCAATTCTGCGACAAGCCAGGACACCAAGCAGAGGAATGCTGGAAAAAGCTCGGGGCATGCTTGAGGTGTAGTGGTCAAGACTATCGTATTCCTGACTGTCCTATGTTGAAGGACCAGCCAGGGAAGGCCCATAATGTACTCCGGCGTCATGGATGCCTTAATGCCGTTATAGAAGCTGACCTACCTAAGGAAGGGGGTATGGTGGAAGGTACCATTTTCATACACTCTCAACCTGCTTTTGTACTTATTGATATTGGAGCTGCATATTCATTTATTTCCACCGCATTTGCTGCAACTCTACTTATTAAACATGTACCTATGAAGTCTAAGATCACCGTAGCTTCTACACTTGGCTCGGAATCTAAGCTCACACTACCTTCCAAAATGTGAAACCATGATTGGAGGACACAATCTCCTTGCCAACCTCATATGTTTAGATATGAAGGGCTATGATGCCATATTTGGGTGTCGATTGGTTAATCGAGTATGATGCTGATGTAAACTGTCGTCATATGAGTGGGTCACCTTTAAAAGACCAAACCTTCCAACCCTTTCACTATTTGGCACCCACTATCATAAACACCCCGTCTTGATATCCTCTCTTAAAGCTTCTAAGTTGATCAACCAGGGTTGTGACGCTTTCCTAGTTTCAGTTATGGAGACTGAAAAGAAGAAACCCACTGTAGAAAATCCCCATAGCCAGAGATTTTCCTGATGTATTTCCAGAAGACTTACCTGGTATACCACCCAAACGGGAGGTAAACTTCAATATCGAGTTACTTCCTGGGACAGCCCCTATTTCCAAAGCTCCATATCGTATATCCCCTACTGAATTGCAGGAGCTAAAAAGACAGATCCAGGAATTATTAGATCAAGGTTTTATTAGACCCAGCGCATCCCCTTGGGGAGCACATGTACTGTTTGTCAGAAAGAAGGACGGAACAATGAGGCTATGCATTGATTATCATAAGTTAAATCAGTTGACAATAAAGAACACATATCCACTACCCTGCATCGATGAGCTGTTTGATCAAATCTCCGGTGCACAATACTTCTCCAAGATCGATCTAAGATCGGGCTACCATCAGCTAAGGATTAAAGAAGAAGATATACACAAGTCTGCATTCCGGAGTAGATATGGTCACTATGAGTTCGTGGTTATGCCGTTTGGCTTAACAAATACTCCAGCGGCCTTTATGCAACTCATGAACAATATATACAGGCCTTACTTAGACCAGTTCGTAGTGGTGTTCATTGACGACATCCTCATCTACTCCAAGTCTAAGCAGGAGCATGAAGAACACTTGAAGATTGCTCTGCAAGTGCTTAGAGACAATCAACTCTATGCCAAACTTAGCAAGTGTGAATTTTGGATGGAGGAAGTATCATCATATCCAAGGAGGGAATCTCTGTAAATCCATCTAAAGTGGAAGCTGTAAAGAACTGGGCAAGGCCGACAACTATGTCGGAGATTAGAAGCTTTTTGGGTTTAGCTAGTTACTATCGTCGCTTCATTAAAGACTTTTCCAAGATAGTTGTACCATTGACCAGGCTTACCAGGAAGGAGAACCCATTCACATGGACTGCCGAATGTGAAGACAGTTTCATGTCATTAAAGGAACACTTAACTTTCGCACTTGTACTGATACTACCTGTAGCGGGAGGAAGCTTTGGATTATATACAGATACATCCGGAATCGGCCTAGGCTGTGTACTGATGTAAAACGGGAAGGTGATATGCTATGCCTCTAGACAATTGAAGAAACATGAAGACAACTACCCGGTGCATGATCTGGAGCTAGCTGCTATAGTCTTTGCTTTGAAGATATGACGTCACTATCTATATGGTGAGAAGTTCATTGTGTTTTCTGACCATAAAAGCTTGAAATATCTGTTTTCCCTCAGCAGGAGTTGAATTGAGGCAGCAGAGGTGGTTGGAGTACTTGAAAGACTTCGACTTCACTATCCATACCATCCAGGTAAAGCAAATGTTGTGGCAGATGCTCTGAGTAGAAAGCCAATGATTACTTTATCAAGCCTTATGATAGGAAAATGGCGGTTACTTGAAGAATTTTCCAAGCTGGATATTGAGGCTAATGTTAAAAAGGAGGGATGTCTAGTTGCTAATATTAGAGCTCAACCCACCTTACTTGAAGATAACCTAGCACTCCAAGACAATGACCCTATGCTTGTTGAAGTAAAGGTTAATCTGGACAAGAGGCCGGATTTATCCTTAGCCGAAGACGAAAGATTACTATTCTGAGGCCGAGTCTGTGTACCTGACCATGCGGAGACAAAGAAGATCATCATGGATGAAGCTCACAAGACCAGGTATACCATTCACCCTAAAGCCAAAAAATGTACCAAGACTTAAAAAGGAGTTTTTGGTGGCCTAACATGAAGAGAGAAGTAGCGGCATATGTCACTAGGGGTTTAACCTGCCAGCAAGTCAAAGCCGAACATCTGCGGCCTGCAGGTAAACTAAAACCTCTAGAAATTCCTGCTTGGAAATGGGAAGGAGTAGGATTGGACTTTATCTTTGGATTGCCCAAATCCAGAAGCGGATTCGACGGAATATGGGTGATAGTCGACCGTTTAACCAAATATGCTCACTTCTTACCAGTTAAGAATAAGTGGACGGTGGACATTCTAGCTGCATTATATGTGAAGGAGATTGTCAGACTACATGGAGTACCTGTGTCCATTGTATTTGATAGGGACCCAAGGTTTACATCCCATTTTTGGAAATGTTTGCACTCTTCCCTAGGATCTAAACTAAATTTCAGCACGACTGTCCATCCACAGTCTGATGGGCAGACGGAAAGAACAAACCAAGTAATAGAAGACATGTTGAGAGCCTATGTGCTAGACTTCGGAGGTAGTTGACACGAATACTTATCTCTTGTGGAATTTGCCTACAACAATAGTTACCAAGCTAGCATAAAATGGCATCATTTGAAGCACTCTATGGCAGGAGTTGTCGATCTCCAATCTGCTGGTATGAAATCAGAGAAAAATAATTGTTGGACCAGACATGGTAGAGAAACTACGGAGAAGGTAAAGCTCATTAAAGAAAGAATGGCAGTGGACAAACAGAGACAAAAGGCTTATGCAGACACTAGAAGAAGGGACCTTGAATTTCAGGTTGGTGATCACGTGTTTCTAAAAGTGTCACCAAGACGTGGGATTATAAGATTCAGGGTCAAAGACAAGCTCCCACCAAGATTCATTGGCCCTTTCGAAATTCTTGAAAGAGTTGGTAAAGTGGCATACTGTTTAGCATTACCTTCATAGCTAGATGGAGTACACAATGTGTTCCACATTTCTATGTTGAAAAAGTATGTACGTGATCCCTTCCACGTCATCGACTATCAGTTCTTGGAGTTCCACAAAGACGACACTTATGAAGAGAAGCCAGTTAGCATTATAGATAGAGAACTGCGCCAACTGAGAAAACAAGGTCATCCCCTTGGTGAAGGTCAGGTGGAATCAACGCTTAGAAGAGGATGATACTTAGGGAACCGAGGAAGCTAGCGCAAGAGATATCTGCAGTTGTTCACATACACCTCACGTGTATTATAAATCCTATCTATGAATTTGGGGACCAAATTCTCTTAAGTGGGGGAGGTTTTAGCACCCCAGAAAATTCAGTAATTAAAATTGTGAAATAAATGGAAATTGGTAATTTTCATATTATTAAAATAATAAAAACATACGTATCATTATCGTATGTGCATGAACACATCAGAAAATTCCATAAAAATCATAGTTCAACCCTAAACAATATTTCCAAATAACCCACGAAGAAATTCATGCAACAAAAAATCCGATTGGCCAAGCTTATGATGTGTTGTGACTAATTATCGAAATTAGGAAATAAAGTTAGAAATCTATTATCATGGGAATACAATGCGATCATAAATTAAACAAAGATGATGGGGGGACTTCAAACAACATGTATTGATAACCCATTATCATATTTAAGCCAATGGACAACTTCTGGCCCAAGAATAAAATCAAGCAAGGAAATACACTAGAAATTCATAACCCTAATTGAGCAAAAAATAGGAAGAGGCAATTAGGGAAAATCCCAAGGCAATTAGCCTTACATAGCAACCCAAATTTGTGCCTAACCATGTTAGGACATTCCCTAAAGCCACACACTCTCTACAAGGGAGGAGAATCATCAAAACATGGAAGGTGTAATCCAAAAACACAACCCTTCTCTCCTTGACACAATAGGACTTCTAAACTACCGTAAAACCATAAATACTCTTCCCAAGACCCTTAAGGATGCATTTACCATTAGTTGGGGTCGTGAGGAGGACTGCTAGAGCACTAGAGGAGGAGAAGATCGCCCCCAACCGGAGCCTTCTTCCCTTGTTGTCGTTCTGCATCGCCCTGGAGGAGACCTTGCTTAGCATCGACCGAAGGTAGGTTATCTTGGGCCAAACGTGAATGAAATCTATACCAAGTTAAAGATCATCGAGTCTACTTTCATATGCACCTATTTTCTCTAATTTTCATCGAGAATGCATGGTGTATTAAGTGTTTTTCCAAAGTCGTGCATGTTTAGGGCGTTTTATGTTCATGTCATTTCTCACACATCCCGAGGCCAAATCATGTGAAACCAAAGCCATAGTTCTCTTCTACTCCTCGTACCCAGCAAGTTTCATGTTCATAGTTTTGTCCCAAGAGCCCTAGTTCTTGAGTTATAAGCGTTGCATGCATATAGTTGTACAGTTTTCATCGTTTTTAGGCTGAACCCTAAAACGCGACCAGTGCAAACGTCGCGTATTAGGCACTGGTATCGCAACAGGTTAACCCGTTGCGATTACCTAAAAGGCGACAACCTATATCGTCGTAGTTTTGGACCTGTTCTGTCAGCATCTGACTACATCAAACTATGTGCAGCATCATTTTTAGTGCATATCCAAAACGTGACCAAGTATGTCGTCGCGATTCTACCATTTTCCCACCCTTGGTTCTCATGCCTGTTTCATATTTAAGCAGTCTTGCATGAACACGTCCATCTTGACCGTCGCATCTCTATACCGATTTCCAAGAATGCATCCGTGTAAACCATTGTGTTTCTGACTTGAATCGATTAGTCGTATCGACTATTTCTAAATGCGACCATTAGACCCGTCGCGATTTAGAAGACTATCTGAAACTCGTTTGTTTACCGTTTAAACCTTGTAAATAGCGACGACTGTGTTCGTCACGATTTAAATAGCCTACCCGAGACCTGTTTTGCTCTATCTAGAGTGTAAGGTTTGCATTCATGGTTCTGTTAAGTGTGTGCAGTCTGTCCTGAGGCTTAAAAGCTATTAACCCATGAAAAAGACATAACAACATGAAAGCTTATTCTATTTTCTCTTTAATGACATGATATATTCATGCAAATTATTGATTTATCTTCTTGTTGTTCTAGCTTGTTCAAGTGAATGAATGATATCTTAAAATACTACAAATCATGTCAAGTTAAGTGCATGTTTCAATACCAAGTCATCATGTTACTTGCTTTCCGCTTGTTTAAAATCGATGGATTGAGCATTGAGACACGTACTACACTACACACTTGCACATATAGGCAGCCCTTTCTCGGGGGATTGGAAACTCTCAACCGGTCATTCCGTATCGGCAGACTAGTGACCTTTCTCTTAAGACCTCCGTAATTCTCCGTACTCCGTGGATTCCCTCATGGAGACCGAGTTGGTTGTACCGTTGAAGTTCCCTGGGGATAGCGTGCACGTCCTCTCTTATCTTGTTCTCGTGAGTGTGATTTATAATCTTGACTTAGGCCATTAATGTAAAGAGTTAACTAAAGTATAAATTGCGTTGTTATGCTACCGAAATTATCTCTTGACTATTGTTATCATGAAATCATGTTCACATGACTTGCTATTTCTTGACATCATCTCATGAACATGACCTTACAATGATTACATATTGAACCTCTTATTATTGACCATGAATGACTGTGGGTATCTACATTTGAAAATAGTGAGATGCTGACAGGGCACGGCGTGTGTCCAAGGGCTCCAGTCTATCCCCTATGATGGCGAGTCATAAATATACTGTTAACCATGGGGTATAATGATTACTGGCATTGCATCTGCGTTGGGAGTACTTGCGTGTTGAATGCTAGATATACATAAACCACATACACGTGTCCTAGTGTGCATTCCAAGGTGGCATAGATCCTTAGTGCACATTAGTGTCTTCGTGCCTGATTAAGTGAATCGTGTTAAAAGTTCGTGCTCGTGCGTGCTTGCTTGCTTGTGTGATATGTCCATCCTGTATTTATTGCAATTAATGATATTTTGCTTTCTTGCAAACTATTGACATCAAGTGATATCTTACGTGCTTGTGTAAAGTGATCTATTGTTAGTTCTATCATGTTACCTTATTCTAGATCTTGCTCTATCATTATCGTTCCATCTATCTTGTTCATGTACCCTGTTTAATGAGATTTATCGTGCATGCATATCTTGATAATCGTGCTTACCTAGTTCTAAATTGTTAATCACTTATATCACTTGCCCGTACATTGAGATATAAATCCTACTATGCTAGTTTGATCATTTCCCTACTTTTAATCTTATAGGTGACTATGAAGTACAAGAGGAAGACCAAGTCGAGGATGGGTATGTGTCCGAGTGATGAGCGTTCCAACATATGTGTCTTTCCATAGTTATCTTGAGAGTAGTTACATGTAGTAGGTAGTGAGATCATATGTAATTTGTCTTTTATTGAGTTTTAGTCATGTAGTTTAACAATGAAAGAGTTGTATTAGTTTATTATGAAACAAGGTGATTGAGATTTGAATACACGTTTAGTTGAGTTTATCTTTTGAGACCTATTATGTTTGTGTTGAGGCACATCTAAATGCTCGCTAGCTAGAAGCTTATTTGCCGACTGCTTACGTCTCAGAATATCAACTTTAATTATATTCTCAAATATTTCCGCTGCGTAATTCTCGGGACGTGACAAATTAGTGGTATCATAGCCTAGGAAACAATAGGAATTCCTTAGAATTTCAATGGACAATAACATATTAGAATCATGAACGATGACATGTACACTAGATTTTGCCATTTCACATATAACAGTTCAATCAATCAATCAATCATTCAATAACAATGTGGAAATTACCCAGATCAATCTTGCATTCAATTAGGTGATTGCCAGACACCTCAATGGATCATATACTCTCGCGATTTATAAGTATTTCGGTTGCTCCTCCCAGGACTAGACTGAGCCCTTATTTGCACAGGCATAGTTGTGAACCGAAGTTCCAGTAATGTCTAGTAATTCCATTCATTCATTTATGGCCAACATGATTTTCAAGCAATGGACAATTATGAATGAAAGATCATGTCAATGATTATAAGGAACAAGGCAAGTGGACATAATCCAGAGTAAATTTCGGTAGCATAACAGTTTAATTTCATTAGTTCAATCTTTACACTTAGTGGCTTGATTTCAATGTAATAAAATCACTCTCACGAAAAGTATATAAGATTAAAGGTGCTTTCTATCTTCAGAGAACTTCAATGTTATAACCAACTCGGTCTCCATGAAGGAATCCACGGAGTACGGAGAATTACGGACGTCTTAGCGGAAAGGTCTCTAGTCTGCCGATACGGAATGACCAACAGAGAGTTTCCAATCCTCCAAGAAAGGGCTACCTATATGTGCAATGTGTCGTATAGAACATGTCTCAATATCACAATCCATCGGTTTTAAAACATGACAGAAAGCTTGTAACAAGAGAGAATGACATGGTATGCAATTCAGTCTATCACATGATTTCTGTATTTTAACATATAGCACTTTCGGTTATGATCAAGACAGAATATAGACAAAGCACAAGGATATTCACATGGTACATGGAATCAAGTATCCTTAAGAGCACTTTAGAATAAAGATTCATATTCTTATAACTTTCATGTAGGTTGATAACTTTTAGGCTGTTGAATAACTAAATGACATGATATAACCATAAGACATGCACATGGTTGACTGTACAACTAAAGAAAATAGTCTCGGTTTGGTCTTTAAATCGAGGCGGGTTCAGACGTTGCAATTAAAAACACTATACATAGTCGAAATATGAATCTGGGTGAAGTCACTAAATCGCGACGGTATGGTCTGTCGCCTTCACATCGCGACAGGTCGATATGTCGCTATGACATTTGAAACGCGACGGCCCTGTCTATAGCCTTAATAATGCGACAGTCAATGGGTCACGAAGTCCTAGAATCACGACAGTTTGATACGTCGCATTCTAGAGGGGTTTTCAAAATCCAAATATAAAATATGCATAAAAATCGAGGGTGGGAAAACAGATCAAATCGCGACGGCAGATGCTGTCGCGTTCATGGTGGACACTGAAACCCATGCGACACACAGTTTCATGTGTCAGAACGGTCAAGTCAAACATGTAAACGCAACGGGGGGTTATATCACCTTATAGAGAAATGCGACGGTCTTGTATGTCCCGTTCTCGAAGTGAGGAACGCGACAACTGGAGTGGTCGCGTTCATGGATCTTGCCCGAAACAAAGAAAACAGTACAGTTCCTCATGATTGACCTATAACTCGAAATAAAGAGGTCTTTGGCCAAAACTTTGAGCATGAAAAGTGTTGAGGACAACGAGTAGAAGAGAACTATGGTTTTGATTTGACCCAATTTGACCTCAGTTTGCATTAAACATAGTAAGAACACAAAAAGTCCTATTCAGGCGTGACTCTTGGAAAATGCTTAATACGACTAGCATGGTTCATAAAAATTGGGGGAAATAGACGCATATGAAACTAGACTTGATGCTCTTTCCATTGGTATGTGCTACGTTTACTTTAGGCCCGAGAACACTTACTTTTGGGTGGATCTAATAAAGGTCTTTTCCCAGGTCGCAGCAGCGCAAGGGTTGGAGAAGAAGCTCGATTGTGGCCATTCTCCTCCTCTCTTGGTGCTCAAGCTCGTCCTCCCATGACCCCAACACAATGGAAACCCTTCTCCAAGAGTCCCATGACAATTATTTATAGATTTAAGGTTTATTCAAGTCTTAATGTGATTAGGAAAGAGAGGTTGCAGTTCTAGCTTGGTATCTTCCATGATTTGAGGATTCTCCTCCCAATAGGAGTAGTAATGCCATTAGAAAAATGTCTTAATATGGTTGGGCACGAATTTGGGTTACCATGGGAGTCTAATTGCTTTGGATTTTTTCCTAATTGCCCTTTCCAATTTTTGTCCATTTATACATATGAATTTGGGGTTTTAGTGCCATTAGATCTTGTTCTTTGGTCCACTAAGAGTGGTTTGACCCAATAAAAATGAAATAGTTGATTTCTCATCTTGGGAGTCTAACTAATATTTTATTTCCTTTTTATTTACATCTTTATTCATTTTTTATTTTCCTTAAATTTAAATCAACAAATTTTTGAGGCGTTATAATTTTATCTAAAAAATTCATTTTATGTGTAAAAAATAAATTTATTATTGGTAGTTATAACATATATTGAGTACATGGATACTTTTGGAAGCATATTTATGTAAAGATATTATACATGAGAATAAGAGGGCCACTTTTAAAAGATAACTAATATCGAGTTTTTTTGTCAAAAGAAATTTCCCTCAAAGAGACATGACAGTTCGGGACCCAATAATCGGATACTTACGGTTGGCCGAAAGGACATGGACTCATTAGCAGACGAGGGGCGCCGGTCCAATAAAAAGTGCATAGTGTTCTCTGCCGTTGGGCAGCTCTGCCGAGGGCGGTCCCCTGTGTGACTGTGTCGTTTTCCCCGTTTTTACTACGCCCCACAAAGATTGCAACGATGAAGGGCCCACCCCCCCCCCCTCCACATACGACCCGCTCCTTTTTAAAACTTTTTTGTGCTTTTCTGTCAGAAAAAAAATGCCGCAGCAAAACCACGTGGTACCAACAACACCACTTGCAGTCTACATGCCTGCACAGGACCGTGTAAACTTTTCTATCTGCATCCACCGGAATTCTCTCGTTGTGGGTCCCTCACTCGTAACATCCAATGATGCCGCTTGCATACACAGTGCATGCCCATAACGTTCATTTGGTATTCTGTTGTTACGTAAGCCATCCTATTTTCTTCTCACGTTCAAGGTTAGTTATATCGCGCGATACAAATTAAATCGTATCAATCGATCGATAAAAAATTTCAAGTCAATGAATTAATTGTTATCTTTTTTGAAGATCAAATAAATTAAGAAATATTAATATCATCTTGATAGAAATTAATTGACCAATAAAAAAAATCAATCGTCTGATTGAATCGATCAATTGAAATGAAAAAATCGATCAATTAATTGTGAGCCAAATATTTTGACACAGTTCGATACGATTGTACCATTATGATATACAACAACATGACAAATCCTATTGATAACCTCAATTTTATCTTAAAGTTCCTCGACTCTTCGAGACTTTTGACGCAAAATTAGGTGATATAAATTTTTGCTTAACTTCTCAACTTTTTGAAAATTTACTTTCTCAATAATTTATCAAATTTATGTATAATTGGGAAATTTTCTAACAAGGCCCATGATGCCGTAGTTTTATCGTTTCGTTTTTTCCACTTTCGTATCAATCATTTGATCTTAAGAGTGAAGTAAATAACTTTATCCTAATATTCTCGAATAAGAGGACATTAAAGTTCAAATTTAAAATTTCACTATCCAATCTATAAATTAAACAAAAAAGAATGTAATTAAAACGTTCTGCAAAGAAGAACACGATAACATTTCACAGCACTTATTGTTTTTGATAGGTATTTCTCATCACTTATTTGAAAGGATAACAAGTGCGTTCTTTTTTTATCAATTCTTAACTTTTATAAAAGCAAACATTCAAAATTTTCAATCATTGGAGATCACCTTGAGTTAGGGCTGCCAACGGATCGGAGTCGGAATCAGAAATGGGTGTTTTCATTTCCGCTTTCTATAAAAAAATTAGAAGTCGGAAACGGAAACGGAAAAGGGTGTTTCCGCTTCTGCATCCATTTCCGCTTTATATCGAAAAATAAAAAATAGAAACGGAAACTTCGGATGTAACAATATTTATACAATTAGAATTTATTTATAAAATTATAAGTACATTAATTATTAAATTTATGAATAATTTCAAATGAAAATTTAATAATTTTTTCTACCATATCTTCTCCATCATGTACATTATAATGACATTTACTAAATGAAGTATAACAAGATCAAATTAGTATGATAAAATCATATAGTTATATATAATAGTTGAGTAATAGATAATCAATATATGTAGATATAAATAGAGAAATTTAATTGGAGGTCCTTATCAGAGAGTGTTACTTTTTTCCTCATCCCTGTCAGAATACTGGAAGACGTAGAGTCCTTACTTTTTTGCCTAATTTAATTTGTAGTCCCTAATTTTGAGACATCACCATTTATGACCCTCGATTCACAAATTCCGTCTCTTTTGCATCCGTCTCTTTTTCACATTCCTATCTTACCCTTTCGTCCTTCCGAATGCCATGAAGTGACATGTCCGTCTTTCTATCCGTCTCCTCTATCCATGGAAGTTGGACTTACATAACGTATATCTCACTTACGTAACGTGTGTTTCGCACTTACAGCAACCATTGACATCACTTACACATTGTAGGTATAGAATAATTATAGAAGATTTTAATTCATTCAGGATTGTGCGGCAGGTTGCTACAAGTTCTTCTGTTGTGACCTATTTGTTTGCACCTTGAACAAATATACTCATTCAAAAAAACGGAAGGGTAAGACGAAAATGGGAAAAAGAGACGGATGCAAAAGAGACGGAACTCGTGAATTGAAGGTCGTAAATGGTGACGTCTCAAAAGTAGGGACTCTAAATTAAACCAGGCGAAAAAGTAAAAACTCTACGTCTTCCAGTATTCTGGCAGGGATGAGGAAAAAAATAACACCCTCTGACAAGGACCCCCAATTAATTTTCCTATATAAATATTATTAGAGAAAAAACTATCATATATAATGATATGAGAGAGTGACCACTGAAGAATATATGACATTTACATATAAGTGGGAGGTGAGAGATAATGAGTTAAAAATTTAAGAGCCAAAACTTCGAGTTTGAGGAGATTTCATTATAACAATATTATATAATATATATTAAAAGTTATCGAAAACAGAAACGAAAAAGTAGATGCGGAATTGGGTGTTTCTGCTTCCGCATCCTATAAGAATTCGGATATCCATTTTCACTTCCGCTAAGTTATCGGAAAGTTCTTTTCGGAGTTCCGCATCCTATAAAAAATACAGAAATGGATCAGTTAAGCGGAAATCGGAGGTACATTGATGGCCATACCTTGAGTTGAATAATTACATTCAAAGATGATAAATATCAGATCCTTCTATGAATCTTTTGCATGTCAAGGTCAAAGTATGATTTTTTTTCAAATATCTAAATAAAAATATTATTGCATATGGTTTTCAAACTTACGAGAGTGGTTATTAGTTTGCGTTTCGATTCCAACAGAGAGAGAGAGAGAGAGAGAGTTATCCCTCCTCCATTTCCGCCATGATTCTCTGCACATCATCACTCCTCTTTTTGACGCCATAACTCCTCTAAACTCGGGCATCTCTGTTGATGGATCTCTTCTCTTTTGGCTGTGGCGCGTAGGGTCATAGCATTTGCAGAGCGCTTCGGACCTCGTCAGGTCAAAAAAAGTGAAAAACCGCCCGCTTGCTCATCCTTCTCCTCCTCCTCCTCCTCTGCTACTGTGAGTCTGTGAGCTCTCATTGATGGTCACACCGGTCGGTCTTCCATTCTTGTATGGGCTTCCTGCTTCGACTCGATAGGAAGATTGGGCATTTGGCTTGCTCTTCTCTTCCCCATTGATGTGCATTTTCACTAGTTACGTACTGTCTGTGACCTCCAGAGAAAGTCAGATGGATGCATTCATCACGTCTCTTCTTTCTAATAATGTTCCTCCATGAGAAGAAGGGTTCCTCCTTTCTCCTCCCTCTAGTTCCCTCCTCCGTGCATTTACGCTCGTTGGTAAAGAATATTTTTATGGAGTTGTCGTCACAGAGGCCTTTCTCTTTTTTCTGTTCTTCTCACTTTTTTTACTTTTTTGTGGGCATATTGCAAACTGGCTTCTGAGTTGGGTTTTCGTTTGCAGAGCTCCTCGTTGATAGCTTTTTGGAGGTTTGCGTTCCTCTGCATTAATCCACCACCTGCCTTCTTCTACCCAATATTTTAATCTCCCTTCCGTCCGCTGTTGTTACATCAATGGAGCGCTGTCTCCAAATTTTTTTTTTCTGTTCTCTTGCCGAACCATTTGGTCACCAATCGTACATCTCTTTCTTTTTGTGATGTTCTCTTTTCATCCAATGCAAGTTGCTTCTCCCCCGTCGCTTCCTTTTGCCCTGTGCGTGATGGAGGAATCTTGTCCTCATCTGTGAGAACCCCCGTCGCTCTTCTGGTTGGCCGCACTCTCCCCTGTTCTTGGATCTTTTGGGGCCAACAGTTGATGCATTCTTCGTGTCAAGTTTCCATTTTTCCCTCTCTTTTTTCTTCTTCTTTCGGGTGAATCAACACTTGTTCTCTTCCATTGCAGAGTTCATCGGAGTGTTCTAGTGGCCGTGGTGTTCTAGCGTGGATGTTAACATTAATCCTACGTGCATGCATGTTATCCTTTCAGTTTGTTTGTTTTTCCGGCTGAACCGGTCTTGCATGAGCGAGTCGGCAGGGATATTTTTTTCTTGGTTGTTAGCATCTTCCATGGCATGATCCGATCGTGGAGAGTGGAGCTCTTGTCGGATGTTCATGGCGTTGGAATAGGATGGAGTTGTTAGGCATTCTTTCTGTTTATAAATAGAAATGAAAAGCAACCAAAAGCTGCAACGTTTTCGCAGCACCAAAACTCTTCCGTCTCCAGTTCTCCTCTGTTCTTTCGTGTGTGTGTGCAGGGCTAAGTGCAGAGCTAACATTTGGTATCAGAGCCTTGTGCTCGAGTACCTGTGATGGCTCGCTCTGCTTCGGCATCCCCAACGCGACGCTCCACCTCAACACCGGCTGTTGGCGAATGCCCACAAGGTAGCGGCAGCAGAGCTGGCCGTACTGACGTCGCCGAACAAGCAAAGGACATCGTCGTCCACCGGGTTGTGAAGGAGGTCGGCGGTGGGGTGGCATACCCGACCCTGACGCGCACAAATTATGTCGAGTGGTCCCTGATGATGAAGGTCAAGCTGAAAGCACGTGGCCTGTGGGACGCCGTCGACAGCGGAGGTGCTCCAGTGCAAGAAGATATGATGGCAATGGAGGCGATCCTCCGTGCTGTGCCGACGGACCTGTGGTCGACGTTGGCAAACAAGGATAGCGCGAAAGAGGCTTGGAGCGCGCTGAAGTCCATGAAGATTGGAACCGAGCGAGCGCGCAAGGCAAAGCTGCAAAATCTCCGACGAGAGTTTGAGGATCTTGTTTTCCGAGACGGCGAGACGGTCGACGATTTCTCGGTGAGACTTACTACTCTCGTTAGTAATCTGAGCATGCTCGGTGGCAAGCGCAGGGAGGAGGAAGTGGTGCAAAAGTACTTGCGTGTCGTTCCAGATCGTTTCTCCCAGCTAGTGCTCTCGATCGAGACTCTCCTTGATTTGGAGGAGCTCACGGTCGAGGACATAACGGGGCGACTCAAGGCTGTAGAGGAGCGTCTTGAGAGGCGACATGGCAAGGGTACAAGCACCGACGGCGCCAAGCTCTACCTCACGGAGGAGGATTGGTTGGCACGCTACAAGCAGCGCCAAGCTGGAGAAGAGGGCTTCGGAATCCACAAGCCCAACAGCAGTAAACCTGGACGTAGCAAGACCTCCCGCAACAAGAAAGGTGACTCCAGCGGCAAGGATGCAAAGACGCTCCAGAGGGATAAATCTCAAGACAAGTGCCGCAACTGTGGCAAAATTGGGCACTGGGCACGTGAGTGCCGGCAGCCCAAGCGGGGGAATGAGGTGCATCTCACGAAGGCCGACGACGAGGAACCGGCTCTGCTGCTGGTTCATGCAGACGAGGTGAACCAGCCCGCCCCGGTGGCCAAACATCGAGTCTTCCTCAATGAACCCAAGCTGCAGGGCCTGCTCGGGAAAGTCGACGATCACCATGATGAAGCATGGTACCTCGACACAGGGGCCAGCAATCACATGACTGGGCGCCGTGACATCTTCGCCGAGCTGGACACTAGCATCACCGGGAACGTGAGGTTCGGAGACGGCTCTGTCATCACCGTGCAAGGGCGCGGCACAGTGCTGTTCACATGCCGAAATGGGCAGCATCGTGCTCTAACTGGAGTCTACTTCATCCCTCAACTCCGCTCCGACATCATTAGTCTCGGCCAACTGGATGAAAACGGCTGCCAAGTGTTGATCGAGGATGGCGTGCTGCGGATTTGGGATCAAGAAAGGAAGCTGCTGGCGAAGGTAAAACGAGGTCCTAACCGCTTGTATGTGCTCAAGCTGGAGCTGGCGCGGCCGATCTGCCTAGCCGTGCACCAAGATGACGAGGCATGGCGCTGGCATGCCCGCTTCGGACATCTCAGCTTCGACGGCCTCCGCAAGCTGGCACGAGGAGGCATGGTACGAGGACTGCCCCAGATCGACCACCCGGAGCAAATCTGCGATGCGTGTCTTGTTGGCAAGCAACGGCGTGTACCGTTTCCGGGGGAGGCCAGGTTTCGCGCCACCAAGAAGATCGAGCTGGTCCATGCAGATCTGTGCGGTCCGATTTCCCCAGAAACCCACGGTGGTAAGAAGTACTTTCTGCTCTTGGTGGATGATATGAGCAGGTATATGTGGGTGACTTTGCTGGCCTCAAAGAGCGATGCATTGGCGGCGATCAAACAGTTCAAGGCGAACGTCGAGGTGCAAACCGGGCGGAAGCTCCGTGTGCTACGGACTGATCGCGGGGGCGAGTTCACCTCCACCGAGTTCGACCAGTTCTGTGCGAACGAGGGCCTGTCGCGCCATCTCACGGCACCGTATTCACCACAACAGAATGGTGTCGTCGAAAGGCGGAACCAAACTGTAGTGGCAATGGCGCGATGCATGCTCAAGGCGAAAGAGATGCCCGGCAAGTTTTGGGGAGAAGCAGTGACCACGGCGGTGTTCATCTTGAATCGCTCTCCGACGCGCAGTCTTACAAGCAAAACTCCATTCGAAGCATGGCATGGAAGGAAGCCGGCAGTTCGTTTCATGCGCACGTTCGGGTGCGTGGCACATGTGAAGCTCGTCAAGCCACACCTACAGAAGCTTGAAGATAGGAGCAGGAAGATGGTGTTCATCGGCTATGAGACCGGATCAAAGGCGTATCGTGTCTACGATCCAGTCGCCAAGTGTGTGCACATCACGCGGGACATGGTGTTCGACGAAGCGGCGAAGTGGAACTGGCATCGTGGCAGCGGCGCAGTGCAGACACTCATCGGCGGGGATACATTCACCGTTGAGTACGAGTTGCAGCGAGGTCCGCCCCCGGCTGAAGAACCGGTGACACCGCCACCACAGAGTGTGGAACCATCAACTCCGTCGGCAGTCCACGATACAATGGTGTATCCACCTGACGGGGGAGTTGAGTTCGTCTCCCCGCCCTCCAACACCTCGGAGATGCTCGACGACGACGATGACGCGCCGCGGCGGTTTCGCACTGTAAACAACGTGCTGGCCACAGGTCCAGCACTTGACGTCGACGCCGAGGATCTCCACCTGCTCGCTGCTGAAGAACCAAGCTCTTTTGCGGAGGCAGAGCACGAGGACTGCTGGCGTACGGCAATGCTCGAGGAGCTGCGATCCATTGAAGAGAACGAGACATGGCAGCTCGTCGATCTTCCTGCCGGCCACCGACCCATTGGCCTGAAGTGGGTCTTCAAGCTCAAGAAGGACGAGAAGGGAGCTATCGTCAAGCACAAGGCCCGACTCGTCGCAAAAGGGTACGTGCAACGGCAAGGAATCGATTTCGACGAGGTCTTCGCTCCCGTGGCGCGAATGGAGTCGGTGCGGCTGCTCCTCGCCATGGCTGCACACGAAAGGTGGACTCTGCATCATATGGATGTGAAGTCCGCGTTTCTAAATGGAGAGCTGTCCGAGGAGGTCTATGTGATGCAACCACCCGGCTTCGTCGACGGCGACCACGCTGACAAAGTGTTTCGACTCAAGAAGGCGTTGTACGGACTGAGGCAGGCGCCACGAGCATGGAACATAAAGCTGGATGCTTGTCTGATCCAGCTCGGTTTCAAGCGGAGCACATCGGAGCACGCGGTGTACATTCGCGGCCATGGAAGCCCACGTCTCATTGTTGGTGTGTACGTGGATGACTTGATCATCACTGGTCCCAGTGAAGGCGACATCAGTAAGTTCAAAGATGAGATGCACACCTTGTTTAAGATGAGTGACCTTGGCTCTCTCTCTTACTATCTTGGTATCGAAGTCCATCAGCATAAGAATGGCATCACCATAGCCAGGCAGCATATGCACGGAGGCTCCTGGAGAATAGTGGCATGGACCAATGTAACCCATGTCAGGTCCCCATGGAGGCTAGACTGAAGCTCAGCAAGGAAGGTGTGGGAAAGCCAGTGGATGCAACCCAGTACCGCAGCATTGTGGGGAGTCTGCGCTATTTGGTTCACACCCGACCGGACATCACGTATGCCGTGGGCTACGTGAGCCGCTTCATGGCAGCGCCAAAGGAAGACCACCTAGCTGCAGTAAAACATATCTTGCGCTATGTTGCAGGGACGGTGAACTTTGGATGCCTGTACTCGAGGAAGAAGGAGGAGCGGCCTACGCTGATCGGATTCAGTGATAGTCACATGGCCGGCGACATTGATTATCGCAAAAGCACCACAGGCGTTCTCTTCTTCCTCGGCCAAAGCCCAATCAGCTGGCAAACTCAGAAGCAAAAGGTTGTGGCGTTGTCTTCGTGCGAGGCAGAATACATCGCAGCAACCTCAGCTGCTTGTCAGGGCATATGGTTGGCAAGGCTGCTGAGCGATCTCACCGGAGAAGAAGCTCAGGCGGTCGGACTGAAGATGGATAACAAGTCGGCGATCTCACTCAGCAGCAACCCGGTGTTCCATGACAGGAGCAAGCATATCGATACAAGGTATCATTTTATCCGGGATTGCATCGATGCACGGAAGATCAAAGTAAGTTATATTAGGACTGAAAAGCAGCTCGCCGACATACTGACAAAGCCACTTGGGCGACTGAGGTTCCAAGATCTCCGAGCTCGCCTTGGAGTTGCGGAGGTTGAACCAGCACGTTAGGATTAGGGGGAGATCTGTTAACATTAATCCTACGTGCATGCATGTTATCCTTTCAGTTTGTTTGTTTTTCCGGCTGAACCGGTCTTGCATGAGCGAGTCGGCAGGGATAGTGGAGTGGAGGAAGCCACTGGGGAATGGGGACGATGCTGAGGAAGGCGGGCATGTCAGCTCGCAGGGACCAGCCGATGCCGGAGTCCGGAGGTACCTCGTTCTTCAGCTTCCCCGGCCTGCTGTTTGGGTTCGCCAAGGACATGGCGGATGCTGACTCTGCCAGGAGCCCCACATCCCCTCTCGACTGCAGGCTCTTCTCTGGCTTTGGCAGCCACTTTGCGCGGTCGCCGCGGTCACCGGGAGTCGCCGATGCGGCACGCAAGAGCTGGGACTGCGATCGTGTCGGCCTCGGCCTCGGCCTCGTCGACTCGCTCAGCGACGGTGGTGAGACCTGCCGTAGGGTTCTTCTGGGTTCACCTGAGAACCGGAAGATACTGCTCGACTCGCAGACGCGAATCAACATCCCGTGTCCTAAAAGCCGCCTCGATCGGCTGCTAGCTGATAGCTCCGCAACATCCCCAAAATCTCTGCCCAAGAACTATGTGATTTCATCCCACAACAGGAACGAATCTCCTTGTTTCAAGCCGGTTTCTCCGGAGAAGGGAGAAGGAACGTTTGTGGCTCGATTTGAACTCGGGGAACTTGGAAAAATCCAATCTTGCTGCTCTCCGCACATCGATCGATCTCCCAGTCACATTTCTGAAGCCCGCCATTCAGAATCCAAGAATGCTTCACTGATCTCTCCCCCATTTGCCGGGGGAAGAAAATTTGAGAGCTGTTCTGGCTCTCTGCCAGATGCCTACGGCTTCTTGGGTTCCCTCTCGGATAGTGACATCGAGCAGTCCGAAGACTACACCTGCATCATTTCTCACGGGCCGAATCCTAAGACAAGTCGCATTTTTGGAGACTGCATCTTGGAGAGCCGCCGCACAGGCGACACGTCCGGATGTTCTGATAGAGATCAATGGGGGGAGGAAGGCAGAGGGTGCTTGTGGAGGGTCAAGTGTTTAGAGAATCCCATGTCTTTCCCTAGTGAGGATTTCCTGAGGGTCTGTTTCTCCTGCAAGAAGAAGCTCGAAGGGGAAGACATGTATGTCTACAGGTACATTCTGGACTGTTATTGGAGACGTACTTTCATATTTCATCTATATTTTTATATGAAACTTTTGATCTTTTCATGGGGTGGCATGATTTCCACCTTGAGATTACATTTGATCCACTCTTGTTTCTGGTTGATGCTCAGAGAAGCTTACACTAACATGTCTACATGTGAAAGTTGTCTCGTTCTCTCATTCTCTAACCTCTTTTCTATGATTCTGTGGGCTTTAAACTGCAAGAATGAATCTTTCAATATAGGATACTTGTTCTCACAAGATTTCTTCATCTTGTCGGACATTCTCTCAAAAATTTTCTATCCTTAGTGGATATAGATGACCTTAGAATGAGGGCATAAAGTTTTTTTTAAGGGTAATAATATTGCTGATTTTTTACATTGAAGCCTACAATAGATTCTATTCTGCGTTGTTTACTTGACAGTGATGTTTTGGTAAGACACAAAAAATTGCCAGTCGCAGGAGAAATCATCTTGTGCCTTATTGTTTCTGTGAATCCCTGCAGAGGCGAAAAGGCATTCTGTAGTTCCAGCTGCCGTTCTCAGGAGATCATGTTTGACGAGGAAATGGAAGGCCCGGCAATGGATTCATCTTGTCCTACACCGACAAGTTGCTGTGAGGGAATTTTCCTCTCCGGGTCGGTGGTTGCTACGTGATCAAAGAGTGCCGCTGCATAAAGCGCCATTCCTGCCTGTTAGTATGTTGCGGGGTGGGCGGGTTGATTTTTCAAGGGTAGATAGGTTTGGTCATCTCTTCTAAGAAGAGCTGTCGATGTGAATCTCTAGCAGCCATGGACGATCAACATATACGTTTTAATTTTCTTTACTGATTTTAGTTTTCATTTCGTCAACGTATTTTTTGGGCAATGGAGATGTTTCTCTCTCTTTTTTTTATTGCTCGTGGCATCCGACTTGTATTAATGTGACATAATTTTGATCAGAGAGAGAGTCCCGGAGACTTTCGGGAGTAGCTCCTCTCTTGCCCTTGATGTTTCCATCTCTACGAGTGCTTCTTACCCAAGTACATAATATAGAACCTGATCGATACGTCTATAATATTATGTCAAATACTTTGATGAGAGCTGCATGAGATTTATGCCATGCATGTTTCCACTCAAACCACCTTCCTGAACCGTCAACAAATAGCATTCGAGTATACAACGGAGACGGACTCATCTAATTCATGATTCCCATCGCCGGAACATCTCCGTGTCCGCGTTTTGCATGGAGCAAGTCATGCTGGCGCGGTTGAACCCAGAAAGCCTGGATTAATTTACACGGCAGGCCTAGATAAAGCTTCTCATTAATTTTTTAGGCTTAATTATTACTGACGGTGATCTTTATAAATGGTTTGGTTTCCGAAGGCGACGAAGAAACTAGTTATAAAGACACACAAGGAAGACAAGACACTACAGAGACCTTCCCTACACTACACGTGAGGGTTTCTTTTGCTTTGGACTTTGCCATTGTCCCCATGTCGCAGTTAGTGTTGTACACTTAATTCGTTCAGGAGAAGAACCCAACCCAACCCAACCCTCCTCCATTGGCTGGCTGTTTGATTTTGGCTGGCTCTTTCTTCTCGGCTGAATAATATAGCATTAGAGCTGTGATAGCCAACAAAGGTAAAGGTGTGTTCTTTCCTTCATCCATCCTCATTCCTCAGTGGACACAACACTGCCCTTTAGCAACGGGCAAGTGGGATCAAGTGGGGAATACAAATCTAAATGCCAGGGTTATCTGATCCGAATCTGATTTTTTGCAGGCTTGGCTTCGATTGAAACCTTAATTCTCATATTTGACACACATTGACAGTAGAGCAGATGCGTGTATTAATGTCGAAAATCTGATTCCAACTGATCAGTGTTGGAAAAATAAAAGATTGTGGGTGAGTTTTCGATCATCTTGATCCTGATTCCCTTGGTGAAAGCTGAAGCGTCTGGGTCAAAGTTGAACAAGACACGGTCTTCAAATTTTTGGGATTCCCTTATATTTCTTTTAGGACTTTTAGTTGGCCGCCCTATAAGATGGATAGGCTACTGTGCACACTTACGCAAATTAAATACATATTCTTAGTTTTCCCCACTGTATAGACTCTTCAATGAGTTTGATTCTGTGTCGTCCGTATTAAACTTAAAAAGAAACGCTATGATGCACACTTTTGCTAGACGTTCTGGGCACTCTTTTGCGCCAAAATTAAATTACATAATAGGAAAAGAACGACTTCAATATTCTTGCACTTCATTTAAAAATTGGAAATTAACATCAAAATTAAGTTATTTATTTTAGTCATCCAATCTCAGGATTAATTGATGAAATAAGAGTGAGAAAAAAAAAAGAAAATGCAGTAAAAAAATACTGGGACTGTAGCGTTCCCAATTTAAACTTACACGACGCTGCGCTTGATATGTAACCCTTTTCAAGAGAAAAGGAAGTTGCCATGGCCTCCGCATCCGCAACCCACAACCTACCAAAATCTACGTGGGTTTCTGCTGATTTCATCGGCGTCAGTTCCGGCCAAAGCAGTTCCACACCTGGAACGGACGGGTCCTCCCTCCTCGGAAAGGAGTTGGTCTCTGCGGGAAGGATCGCATTCATATGTCATGCCATGGAGTGTTGGCATGGACTCCTCGTGTTCTTGCTGCCCCACAGACTGCGGTGCTTTCTGTAAGTCCCTTTAAAGAAAAAGGAGTCCGTCCGGAATTTGAGGCTTGGGACACACCAGAGACTTGCGTGCAAACTTTGAAAGAGCATCCTGTCAGCAACCCCACTTGCGACATGCTGCATTATTACAGCATCACAATTCACAACACTGAAACTGCAAGTCTGCAAGGCATGTCGAAAGCTGAAACCGCATCACATTCACGTCTTTCTTCGTTACGACTTGCTGACACAGTGACACTTCTTTCTTCGATCGTTAGGACTTTTGAGTCCCGTTTGGTTTGACCCAGCAAGCCGGCAACTTGGGACGAGCTTAGGGTCTTTTAACGTAAAATTCTATTAGGAAAAGTTTTTCAGAGAAATTTTTATTTTTTAGATCATTTGGCATCCTTGGAAAATAAAATATAAAAATATATATCTTAAAAATCCCGGATTTTGACATCCACGCCATTTTCACGCTGCGCCATTTCAGGTTGTACAGTTGCTACGGTGACACTATTCATTCAAGTTGCATTTTTATTTTCTTTCCACTCATTCAAGTAATTTTTGTCAAATTTAATTATTTTTTATTAGTTAATTTGATTTTATTTTTTTATTAAAATATCTGTAGAATACTATTCATTCAAATTGTATTTTTATTTTATTTCCCCTGCTCTAAATTGTCCTTGTCAAAGTTACTTTATTTTTTATTAGTTATCTAATTTTTTTATTTTTAAAAAATATTAAAAATAAAATAAAATAAAATAAAAAATTTGATAAATAGTATTAGTACACAAAGAATACATGACTCTCTCTCATTTGAGTGAATCATAAGATCTCATATCCCTCCATACAATTTTATAGTTAAACCTTGCATTTAATGTTATTGACATTTGAACTTTTTTCTCTCTATTTACATAAATAGCCAATGAAAATATTTATTTGATAATTAAATAGATAATTATGTTTTCATTTTCATGTAAATATTATTCCATAAAAAACTATTTTCTTATTAAATTATTTTATAAACAACTAAATGGACCCTAAAGTTCCCGACTGATCATTAAGCACAATGTGATACGTCAAGTTAGAAACTTATTTCTTTATGCCTGGCCAGTTGCAATTTCTAATGCTTCTTCAAATAGATTGATACGGCCAGCCTCAACGTGATGTCAAGTCAGATCTATCTTCCAACCTAGTCCAATGGGAATTAAAGAATCTAGGCTAATATGCAGACCTGTCCAAAAGAAACCGCGGGAAAGGTGATCGGAATTGTTCTCCCCCATTCCAATGGCAGTAGGAAACTTGGGTGTTCAGTGCCTTCAGACACTGCTTCCCATTAGTCTAACAATGACCATGAGATGGTAGGAGCGAGGTCCATCGTCCAATAGATCTTAGCATGATCAATACAGCGGCTGTGTATGCACCTGGCAAGCATTCCTCTATAAAAAAAGATGGTGGTAATTTTAGTTTTACTTTTTCTGGTGGACAAGATAACTAAACCTTGGCCTAATGGAACCAATCCCATCCCGCTATATATGCTTAATGATCGTACGTAACACGAACTTATCTCATTGTATGCCTTTATCAGGTTTTCCGCAACATGATTCCTAGAAAACGGGCAATAAAAATGTGAGGAGCCAGTTAAGTATGGCCAATCCATGGGGGTTTTGCATGTAGGCAACCACGTAAAGAACACATGAAAAAGAAAATTATAGACGAAGAAATGTCCAAGGTATTTTCTTTCAAGCCAAGTGATAATGAAAATTGTGTTAGGAAAATTAATAGGATAGCATGTACATATATGAAGTAGATCAACATGCCCCATAAACGTTCCCCCGATTATCATATCATTATAGTATCAAATTAAGGCAAGATCCATATTGTAGCGACCGACATTCCATATCTAATTTATCAGGTTTCAGAGAGTGTGTAGGGTTTCACCCTTGTTCTTGGTTGCAAGTGGGGTTTTGTGGCAATTTTGCTTGGAGGGTTTTTTGATCTATTGGAAGTGTTTTCTGGAGTGTTCTTCACGTGGAAGAGGCGACCAGATAACGAGAAGACCCTAAGGAGTGTGCTCTTCATATGCTGGTAGGGTGGTGACCCTTTTGCTTGATATTCTTGCAGGTTTCATGGTGTTTCACAAGTTAGAGATGAGTTATGGTGCTCTTGAGTATGGTTTGGTGGTTTGAATGTATAAGTATGTGGTTCTTTCTTTGAATTTACCATATTGTGTACTTTGGGTAAATTACACCATGTGAAGCATGTGATACTAAGAAGAGGTAAGTTTAGTGTAGTTAAACTTGTTCAATAGTTGATGTATGATAAATCGATGTTGCAAGTTGTGTATGAGCTTTGTAGAGTAAGTTTTAGAGCTTTGGTTGAGCCTTGACAGAGCAGGGCATTCGTCCTGATAATGCGTCCAGTCAGGTGGACGCGATCGTAAGACGTCCCATCGGGCCGATGAGTTAAGGCTTCTTGTTGCAGCATATCAGGCAGACGCGACAGTGTCGCGACCCATCTTCCTGACGCGACAACCTTCTAGTAATTGTTGTGTAGCTAGATTTTGCAATGATGAATGTTAAATGGGGTTCTTATGGTTTTTTTTTTTAATCCAAAGATATGGTCACAGGGAACGTCAACTAGCTAAGTGCAGTACCGCCCAGTAGGAGGTAGTGTTATCGCACCCCTAGTGATTACCCTATGCTAGATTTATTATTAATAATGAAATCAGAAGTACTTCAATATCGGGGCATATCCCAAGACAAAAATAACGGGCTATATTAGCCTAATGGAGGGTAGGCCGATCTTATCAATCACAACTGGGCCTTTACAACTCTAAAGTAGGAAATGAAAGGAATGATACACAGTGGTAACACCTCTCTCACAAGATAGGAAGCAAGCACTACTAGGCAAAAGATATATGTAGACGACTGAGAGCCGTCTACAAATAAGACAAAGCCATCTACTAAAACTTTTAAAGATAGCGACCAAGTCGTCTAAGAAGCCGTCAACAAAAAAATCGTCTACAAAAGATATGTAGACGGCTATGAATAGCCATCTACAAAAGTAACATATGTAGACGGCTATGTGGCCGTCTACATACGTACGTAGACGGCTTCTCTGATTGTCTACAAAAAGTACATATGTAGATGGCTTCTCTTTGTCTACAAAAATAGAATATGAAGACGGCTCTTTTAACAGTCTACAAAAAAAAAATATTTGTAGATGGCTACTATATATACATATATATTTGTAGACAGCTAGCCGTCTACATAAATTTTTTTTGGTACTGTTTTAAAAAATTCCGTACAAATTTGTTAAGAATATATATACAAATATATCATCATTGCCTTGAGTTAAATGCCGCATTAGGAATCGGTTTTAAAATTTTGCAAGTGAAAGAGTGGATCAGAGGAGAAATAAGTATGAAGTTAAAGCACAAAGCGCACATGAAACCTTATGTAAAAAGCTAATCTCGGTTGCTTGCATAGAATCCCAAAAGTATTACCAGAAGTATTACCATACAACGATCCCAGGAGAAGGTCTTTGTCGACGGTGGCAACAGATGTATTAATCCCAGGAATGTGGAGTGTTACATTATTACCGGCTACCAAATCCCCTACCCCATGTCCTCCCATCAATATCAATGGTAAAGTTTGAACTGTAATTTAAAAGAATGGGCTTAACTTGAGCATTTCCAATACTGATAAAAAGAGGTAGAAAAGCCAGATATAGCAGCAACGGAGCCTCCATTCTAAGGATCATGCTAATGCACTCGACCCTTCTAAAACACCAACAACTTTCTCTATTTTGCTCAGAAACTTCCGATGCCTCCCAAAGTCTTTAATAGGGTGTTTGGGAGCAATTTGAAAAAAAAAAACTATTTCTATCTAAAAAATTATGTTAGATTTGTTTTTAATTTAAAATTTAAAATTATGACAATGTGGTGTCTTCTGTTTGGTAAAAATATCTAAATTTTTAAAAATTATGTTGATATGTTTGATTTGCGGGTGGGTGGTGTAGGCCGGGTTGGTTGTTCCAATGGGGGTTCCGGCGAGGCTGGGAAGGGGGGGGGGGGGGGGGGGGGGGGGGGGGGGGGACGGCAGGAGAGGCGCGGCTGGTGGGGGTGGGTGGCAGGGGGCCGCCCGTCGGGCTGGTGGGGGGGAGGGGGGGGGGGTCGCCGGGCTGGGGGTGGTGGGGGCGGCAAGGGGGCGCTGGGCTGGGTGGGGGCGGGGGGGGCGACGGGGGGGGGGGGGGGGTCGCCGGGCTGGGGGTGGTGGGAGCGGCAGGGGGGGGGGGGGGGGGTCGCCGGGCTGGGGGTGGTGGGGGAGGCAGAGGGGGGGGTCGCCAGGCGCTAGGTTGGGAGGTGGGGGGGGGGCTATCGCCGGGCTGGGGGGGGGGTCGCCGGGCGCTGGGCTGGGAGGGGGCGGGGGGCTGTCGCCGGGCTGGGGGTGGTGGGGGAGGCAGAGGGGGGGGGTCGCACGGCGCTGGGCTGGGAGGGGGCGGGGGGCTGTCGTCGGGCTCGGGGGGGGGGGGGGGGGGGGGGGGAGGGGGGCTAGGTGGGGGCTGGGGGCGGTGGGGGGCGGCAGGGGGGGGAGGGGGAGCATCGAGCTGGGAGAGTCTTAAAAAAAAAACAGGTCGGGACACCCTATAAACTTGCTTAAGAGAAGCCAGTCCAGAACATCTTGCAAGGCTACAAAATGGGCAACGGCTGCTGAAGAAGGCCAAGGACAGGAGCAGCACCAGCTCTCCTGTCCCTTCTCAGCAAGCTCTAATAAGCCCTATTCAACTGAAAACATGCCCCAAAAGGAAAGAAAATAAGAAAATTTTGAGATATAGGCAAATCAAATGAACTCGCTAAGAAGAAGAGAAGCACCCAACTAATAGAAGAAGACGAAAGAAACAAAGAGAAAACTTGAAGTTCACATGCTGAGTACCCAAAAACTGTAGCAGCATATCACAAATTATCCACATAAACCATTCATGTTTGACATTACCAACAAAATTCCAGATCTCATCAGCTAAAGCGCAACCAAGGATAAACAACCAAAGTAGAAAGCAGGAAAGAAAAGAGAAAGGGATAAAGAAGAAGACACTGGCACAACAAAGGTGAGATCTTTGACGCTAGTATCCAACCGGGAAAACAAAATACAAGAACTACCTCTCAATCTCGCAGTCACGGACGAAAGGTCAAACTGCTGCTCCACAACCACACAGTAAAGCCAAAGAACAGTGGAGACCAACCAACAACACACCTACAGACCACACAATTGTAGGCCCATGTCTGGCACCTTTAGAGACTCTGGCCTAAACTCTCTAAAGTGAGGCACTGAAAAATCAGACTAGCTGGGGCCCAATACGTCTACTGGTGTTCGTACCCCCAACCACGAGCGCGTTACAAGCGACCGCACACCCACAAACACAAGTCGCTGCCCTCTGTCGTCTTTCCCTCAGCCAGACGTACAACTCAAACACAGGAGTGAGGATGTCTAGGAAGACGACACAGACCTTGACGGTACACACAGTACCGGGATAAACCCCGAGCACTAACGTGCCTAGCTCACACAAAACCTGCGGTACCCGACGAGAGAGGCATTCCGGAATAGGCGTCGGACCACCAAACTCGGCAAGTACACAAACCACGCCGATCACTCAGCACAACCATAAAACTTATACCACGATACACAAACCATAATCAGCTCGTCACTGGTCACCACATGACCTCCAAGCAACTACACATTGCTAAAGACATAAACTACATTACAATCTTGCCTGTCATTGGTCATTTCATGACCTCATAGCAACACACCACTATGCACATAAACCACACATATATTTCTTAAAACATGCTTAACATGATTCACATAACCATTAACCTAAACATGCTTTGCTAATCATTAATCGACTTAGAACAACTTAAAATACCCTAAATGACCTGAGCTAGGTCCACACAGGACCCTCATTGCCCAAGGCTCAACCACTTATTTCGGATAGAAGAACGCGACAGGGGCCACGACAACCTTACAAACCACAATCGCACACCAGAACGCGACAGCGTCTACCGTCGTGTTAAGAATGCGACGGCTCGACAGGTCGTGTTCACAAACCAGAACGCGACGGGGCCAAGGGTCGCGACCTGAACGCGACAGCCCAATCCATTGCCTTCTCAGACAGAAACTCTGCACTCTAGTTTTCACACAGAAACCAGCTCAAAACCTCATTTCCATGCATACCTAACTTCTACAAATCAATTACACTATACAGAAAATACAACTACACATCTATACACATTAAACATGCTTCAAATCAATCAAATAATGCAATAAAACAAGGAAGGTCCCTACCGATAAGAAGAACTCGCAGAACGAGGCTCAATCGGTGCTCTCCACGCTCTGAGCAGCTTCTACACGCCAAAACCACGTCGAAACACAAGCTCCAAAGCCGACATCGCTGGAAATCACCGTAGAAACCCTCTCCCCGGTCAAACAGAGCTTCCTGCTCTGTTTGGCCGGAGGGCCAAACTTATCCTAACAAGAAACAAGAACGCGACGTAGCATCCTGTCGCCTTCAGAACACGACACACCTAACCATCGCCTTCTGAAAACTCTCCATACCACGCATCACAAAGGCGGTGCGGAGAACGTGACACATGTGACCGTCGCATTCAAAACACAACGCCCCACCCTGTCGCGTTCACAACCAGTGAACTTGTGGACTGTTTGGGCTAAAACCTCCGGCCCACAACACCACACAACGCACAAAGACCACGACTAGGGCTCAACGACCCCACATTGGTCATGAGCACCACACCAGAACAAATAAACATAGATCCAAACGGCCACAACGTTACATTACTATCACCTAAAAAGGAATGTCTTCCTCGACATTCAAAACGAACCACAGTAAGCTGGATTATCACCAGAAAAGGAATAAAACCATATACAGAACAAGTAGGATACATTTCCTCTGCATTTGCCTTTCAAACCATTCGGTACTGACTAACTCAGTTTGTTCGTTTACGTGTTGATTCTGCTTTCTCTTTTCTCTTTAATTCTTTTCGTAACTGCTCTGCTTTTTTAACACAATCTGCCTTTCTTTATCTTTCAACTGTAGGCAATTGTACCTTGCTGTTGGCGTTTTATCTCCTTGGCCTCAACCTACTTCCACATTTCCTTGGCTGTGTTTGCAACATTCCTTTTTGTGTCTCTTCACTTACTTAAAACCATACACTGCCACTCTTAACTGCTCTGCCATATTAAATTGTCTTCAAATTACTGATTCCTTGGTGCTATTTCTTTATCGGCCTATTACTGCCAACTAATATTCTGCCTGGCCTTTATTTATATTCTCAACTGTTAATTCCTCGAAGAAAACCAGAATATCATATCTGAATTTTCTGCCTCTGTATATCAATTTGGTTGTACTACTTCAAATTCATATCTTGTTAAGAATCATTGCCTCTTTAATTAGCTATGCAAAAATCTCAAATTCTTTTTCAAACAGTTAAGCTTCTGATGACCTGGGAGTCTTGAATATATATTATGCTTCCTCTGTGCCACTATGATTACATTAAATACTTGCCAAAATGTTTCATAAATTCGGCCTTCACTATTACCTTTAATTTTCTTTATTTCCACTACTACTCTAACTCTAATTGAGCTGACTTCACTTTCTTATCAAATCATCTTACCCAATTAACTACCACAGAAAGAAAATGATGACCAAACTTTCCCCATATAAATTAATTCACTTATTTATATATTAATTTTGATGATTAACAAAACAAAACTAATGAATTACTTGAGCCTTGAGGACAGGAAATAAAAGTAAAAGGAAGTTCAAGACAATCAGGTAAAACTCTCACTTCATATTTTTTCCCAAGTCATTGCATCGACTTCTTCATACACCATAACGATTTGCTCGTCGCAACAATTTCTTAAGTTGTCATAACGATTTCTTAAGACCTCGTAACGATTTGCTCGTCGCAACCGTTTCTTAAGAACTCGCAACGACTTACTCGCCGTAACGATTCCTTTAGAGCCCGCAATGACTTGCTCGTCACAACGACTCTATAAGTGACTGTAACGATTCCTTTAGAGCCCGTAACGACTTGCTCGTCACAACGACTCTATAAGTTATCATAACGATTCCCTTAGAGCTCATAACGACTTGCTCGTCACAACGACTCTATAAGTTGTCGTAACGATTTCTTTAGAACTCGCAACGACTTGCCTTTTGCTAAGTGTTTCATATCGATTTCATAAGTGCTTATAACGATTTGTCTTGCACAACGATTTCATAAGTGCTTATAACGATTTCATTATTATGATTTAATGATTCTCTGTCATAACGATTTGCCTATCAACTTATAACGATTTCATAAGTCATAAAGGCATCGGCTTTGTGTATATCGGTTTCATTGTTATATCAATACTCTTTAATATACGTTGAATAGTCAAAGTCGTATCTCGTCTGTTTGACTGCTATGCATTCAATGCACTCTGAACATATCTCTCATGCATGCAGACGATATCTTCCACTATTGTGCTATTCTGTCTACATCTTTATTTTTACAGAAAGGAGCTTTGCTAAATCTAGCAATATATTTTCCAACTGTGACTGACAATCAATGATAGCCCTAGTTGTCTCCTATTTATTGTTGATATGCTTGCAGATACCTGACAAGATTTATCTGTACAACGTTGGACACAAAAGATACAAGATATCAAAACATTTCTTTGACGTGTACTAAAGGATAAAAGACTGAAGATCAGAAGCTTCCTTGCAGACCAGTCTAACGTACACCAGAATGAGAGACAACGGATCTTTAACGTTCAAATTTCAAGTAGAAGCTTAAATACAAGACTACAAGACTGAGAAGATAACTTGAAGAGAACAACATTCTGTGATAGAGAATAGCCAATCCTTCAAGTCTTCAGTAGTTAAAACAAGAGCGAAGCACTCCATTCCTATAGATCTTAGCTCTTTAGCTCTCTGTGTTGAAAAAGAAATTCCTGTGAGAGCTAGTGAAGTCTTTGAGAGAAACCAGTGTCAAAATCCTTTCTCTCTCAAGGCTTGTTTGCTTCAGATTGTAGCTGTTTGATCTAGTTTCTGAAACTTGTTCATGTGCTTACTTTTATTAGTTTTATTCCCTTCTGTGTGAAGGAAGACCTGGCGGTATCCAGGGCGGGTTTATTCCCTTCTATGTGAAGGAAGATCTGGTGGTATCCAGGGTGGTTGTTTTCCCTTCAGGTTGAAGGAAGACCAGTTGAGGCTGGGTGTAAGGATCCGTGAGGGGGATAGTACCCTTGATAGTGATATTCTGAGGTATTGCTCAGGGACTGGACGTAGGTCTCCTGTGGAAAGGAGTTCCAAACCAGGATAAAATCTTTGTGTCTTGTGGCTGTGTTTTGTGCGTTTGCTGTTTCATTCCCTCTAACTCTAACCTTCGTTTAATTTGTTGTGTAATCTTTTTAGTGTGCAGGTATCAATCTAAGATCTAATTTTTAAAAACCCATTCACCCCCCCTCTAGGCTAGCTAGCTGGGCAACAAGTGGTATCAGAGCGAGTCTCTTTGACAAAGAAGAAGATCCAACGATCTAAAGAGTAAAGATTCATGGCAGCCCAAGGTAACTTCGAAGGTCAGTCAGTCAACAGACCTCCTTTGTTTGATGGAGAAGATTATACTTATTGGAAGACGAGAATGGAGTACTTTCTACAAGGCCACGATTACATGATATGGTCCATTGTAGAAGAACGATCTTTAGTCACCAATGCAAAGGCTCAGTGGACAGATGAAGACAGAAGAAAAATCTCCTTAAACTGCAAAGCCAAGAGCATCCTGTGTTGTGCCCTCAGCAAGAAAGAATTCAACAGAGTTTCAGCCTGCAAATCCGTAATGGAAATGTGGGAAAAGCTCAGAATTACCTATGAAGGGACATATAAGGTAAAGGAGACAAGAATCGACATTCTTGTGACTCAATATGAAAGATTCCAGATGCAGTCAAGTGAATCCATAACCCAAATGTTTAGTAGATTCACAGATATCACAAATGAGTTAGCTGGATTAGGAAAAGTCTATGATGTACCAGATATGGTCAGGAAAATCCTCAGATCTCTACCATCCTCATGGATTCCAAAGGTAACAGCCATTGAGGAAGCCAATGATCTAAAACTAATGTCATTGGAGAAGTTAATAGGATCCCTCATGGCTCATGAGATAAATATGGAGAGATTAGGAGAATCCTCCAGCAGAAAGAAGCAATCAAATGCTCTCAAGGCCCATGAAGATATATCATAAGAATCACTGGACAACAGTGAAAGCAGTAAGGACAGTGATGATGAAGAAGCAATATTGTCTCGAAGACTTCAAAGAATTCTAGCAAAGAAGAAGAAGTTCCAGTCTGGAAGAAGATTTTTTAAGAAAAATAAAGATTTTAGAAAACCAGAAGTAAAGGATTCGTAGAAAGGATAAGTGATATGCTATGAATGCAAGAAGCCTGGACACATCAAGGCAGATTGTCCAATGCTTAAGAAGAATGATCACAAGAAGAAGGATAATTTCAAAAAATTCAAGAAGTATAAAAAGAAAGCAATGGCAGCTGCTTGGGAGAACAACAGTGACTCAGACAATGAGTCAAGCTCAAGCAGTGATGGAGAAGAAGCCAACCTGGCTCTCATGGCCAACACCGAAGATAAGGTAACTTCTAACTCTTCCTTTGATTCCTGTAATGATTCAGATTCAGATAATCTAGAAAGTGCATTTAATGAACTTTATGATAAATATAAAGAAGTATGGAAATTATTAAAAGTCAGTAAGAAAAATATCATTTGTCTAGAGAACACTAATTCTGATCTAAAAACAGAAAATAAAGAATTAGAAAAACAAATAACTGAACTTAAAAGAAGAAATAAATTGTTATGTGAAGACCTAAAAGCTAAGAATGAACAAATAACAAAATTGGAAAAACAGGAAAGCACAGATGAATTAAGGAAAGAAATTAAAAACTTAAATGAAGAAAATAATGAACTATCAAGCACACTAGAAAATTTTACCAATGGTAAAAACTCTCTAATATTAAAAGGTACTAGAAGATTAGGTAAGAAGAAAAACGGGTTAGGATATACACCCCTAGATAATGAAGAAACCATAGTCTACCCTAAAACATATCCAACACCAAAATTTGTACCTGAACAAGATATAGCATATAAAGCTGATTTCAAGTATATAGAAAAGGTAACAAAATTATCCTACTGTGATCACTGCAACAAATTAGGACATATCGTAACAACATGCCCAACAAGACATAAAAAATGGATAATAAAAGGTAAAATTAATGATACTAACCAATCAAGACCCAAAAGAACTTGGGTACCTAAAACTTAATGTTTAAATTTCAAAGAAATTCAAGAGCATCCAAATGGTATAGTTAATAGGATCCCTCATGGCTCATGAGATAAATATGGAGAGATTAGGAGAATCCTCCAGCAGAAAGAAGCAATCAAACGCTCTCAAGGCCCATGAAGATATATCATAAGAATCACTGGACAATAGTGAAAGCAGTAAGGACGGTGATGATGAAGAAGCAATGATGTCTCGAAGACTTCAAAGAATTCTAGCAAAGAAGAAGAAGTTCCAGTCTGGAAGAAGATTTTTTAAGAAAAATAAAGATTTTAGAAAACCAGAAGTAAAGGATTCGTAGAAAGGATAAGTGATATGCTATGAATGCAAGAAGCCTGAACACATCAAGGCAGATTGTCCAATGCTTAAGAAGAATGATCACAAGAAGAAGGATAATTTCAGAAAATTCAAGAAGTATAAAAAGAAAGCAATGGCAGCTGCTTGGGAGAACAACAGTGACTCAGACAATGAGTCAAGCTCAAGCAGTGATGGAGAAGAAGCCAACCTGGCTCTCATGGCCAACACCGAAGATAAGGTAACTTCTGACTCTTCCTTTGATTCCTGTAATGATTCAGATTCGGATAATCTAGAAAGTGCATTTAATGAACTTTATGATAAATATAAAGAAGTATGGAAATTATTAAAAGTCAGTAAGAAAAATATCGTTTGTCTAGAGAACACTAATTCTGATCTAAAAACAGAAAATAAAGAATTAGAAAAACAAATAACTGAACTTAAAAGAAGAAATAAATTGTTATGTGAAGACCTAAAAGCTAAGAATGAACAAATAACAAAATTGGAAAAACAGGAAAGCACAGATGAATTAAGGAAAGAAATTAAAAACTTAAATGAAGAAAATAATGAACTATCAAGCACACTAGAAAATTTTACCAATGGTAAAAACTCTCTAATATTAAAAGGTACTAGAAGATTAGGTAAGAAGAAAAATGGGTTAGGATATACACCCTAGATAATGAAGAAACCATAGTCTACCCTAAAACATATCCAACACCAAAATTTGTACCTGAACAAGATATAGCATATAAAGCTGATTTCAAGTATATAGAAAAGGTAACAAAATTATCCTGCTGAGATCACTGCAACAAATTAGGACATATCGTAACAACATGCCCAACAAGACATAAAAAATGGATAATAAAAGGTAAAATTAATGACACTAACCAATCAAGACCCAAAAGAACTTGGGTACCTAAAACTTAATGTTTAAATTTCAAAGAAATTCAAGAGCATCCAAATGGTATAGTTAATAGGATCCCTCATGGCTCATGAGATAAATATGGAGAGATTAGGAGAATCCTCCAGCAGAAAGAAGCAATCAAATGCTCTCAAGGCCCATGAAGATATATCATAAGAATTACTGGACAACAGTGAAAGCAGTAAGGACAGTGATGATGAAGAAGCAATGTTGTCTCGAAGACTTCAAAGAATTCTAGCAAAGAAGAAGAAGTTCCAGTCTGGAAGAAGATTTTTTAAGAAAAATAAAGATTTTAGAAAACCAGAAGTAAAGGATTCGTAGAAAGGATAAGTGATATGCTATGAATGCAAGAAGCCTGGACACATCAAGGCAGATTGTCCAATGCTTAAGAAGAATGATCACAAGAAGAAGGATAATTTCAGAAAATTCAAGAAGTATAAAAAGAAAGCAATGGCAGCTGCTTGGGAGAACAACAGTGACTCAGACAATGAGTCAAGCTCAAGCAGTGATGGAGAAGAAGCCAACCTGGCTCTCATGGCCAACACCGAAGATAAGGTAACTTCTGACTCTTCCTTTGATTCCTGTAATGATTCAGATTCGGATAATCTAGAAAGTGCATTTAATGAACTTTATGATAAATATAAAGAAGTATGAAAATTATTAAAAGTCAGTAAGAAAAATATCATTTGTCTAGAGAACACTAATTCTGATCTAAAAACAGAAAATAAAGAATTAGAAAAACAAATAACTGAACTTAAAAGAAGAAATAAATTGTTATGTGAAGACCTAAAAGCTAAGAATGAACAAATAACAAAATTGGAAAAACAGGAAAGCACAGATGAATTAAGGAAAGAAATTAAAAACTTAAATGAAGAAAATAATGAACTATCAAGCACACTAGAAAATTTTACCAATGGTAAAAACTCTCTAATATTAAAAGGTACTAGAAGATTAGGTAAGAAGAAAAACGGGTTAGGATATACACCCCTAGATAATGAAGAAATCATAGTCTACCCTAAAACATATCCAACACCAAAATTTGTACCTGAACAAGATATAGCATATAAAGCTGATTTCAAGTATATAGAAAAGGTAACAAAATTATCCTACTGTGATCACTGCAACAAATTAGGACATATCGTAACAACATGCCCAACAAGACATAAAAAATGGATAATAAAAGGTAAAATTAATGATACTAACCAATCAAGACCCAAAAGAACTTGGGTACCTAAAACTTAATGTTTAAATTTCAAAGAAATTCAAGAGCATCCAAATGGTATAGTTAATAGGATCCCTCATGGCTCATGAGATAAATATGGAGAGATTAGGAGAATCCTCCAGCAGAAAGAAGCAATCAAACGCTCTCAAGGCCCATGAAGATATATCATAAGAATCACTGGACAACAGTGAAAGCAGTAAGGACAGTGATGATGAAGAAGCAATGCTGTCTCGAAGACTTCAAAGAATTCTAGCAAAGAAGAAGAAGTTCCAGTCTGGAAGAAGATTTTTTAAGAAAAATAAAGATTTTAGAAAACCAGAAGTAAAGGATTCGTAGAAAGGATAAGTGATATGCTATGAATGCAAGAAGCCTGGACACATCAAGGCAGATTGTCCAATGCTTAAGAAGAATGATCACAAGAAGAAGGATAATTTCAAAAAATTCAAGAAGTATAAAAAGAAAGCAATGGCAGCTGCTTGGGAGAACAACAGTGACTCAGACAATGAGTCAAGCTCAAGCAGTGATGGAGAAGAAGCCAACCTGGCTCTCATGGCCAACACCGAAGATAAGGTAACTTCTGACTCTTCCTTTGATTCCTGTAATGATTCAGATTCGGATAATCTAGAAAGTGCATTTAATGAACTTTATGATAAATATAAAGAAGTATGAAATTATTAAAGTCAGTAAGAAAAATATCATTTGTCTAGAGAACACTAATTCTGATCTAAAAACAGAAAATAAAGAATTAGAAAAACAAATAACTGAACTTAAAAGAAGAAATAAATTGTTATGTGAAGACCTAAAAGCTAAGAATGAACAAATAACAAAATTGGAAAAACAGGAAAGCACAGATGAATTAAGGAAAGAAATTAAAAACTTAAATGAAGAAAATAATGAACTATCAAGCACACTAGAAAAATTTACCAATGGTAAAAACTCTCTAATATTAAAAGGTACTAAAAGATTAGGTAAGAAGAAAAATGGGTTAGGATATACACCCCTAGATAATGAAGAAACCATAGCTACCCTAAAACATATCCAACACCAAAATTTGTACCTGAACAAGATATAGCATATAAAGCTGATTTCAAGTATATAGAAAAGGTAACAAAATTATCCTGCTGTGATCACTGCAACAAATTAGGACATATCGTAACAACATGCCCAACAAGACATAAAAAATGGATAATAAAAGGTAAAATTAATGATACTAACCAATCAGGACCCAAAAGAACTTGGGTACCTAAAACTTAATGTTTAAATTTCAGGGAAATTCAAGAGCATCCAAATGGTATTTGGATAGTGGATGCTCAAGACACATGTCAGGTAACCAGAAGCTTTTCGTCAATCTCCAAGATGAAGAAGGAACAGTTACTTATGGAGATAATGGAAAAGGCACAGTGATAGGAAGTGGGTCAGTGAACAACAAAGGAAAATCAGTTATTGAAGACATGTTGCTGGTCAAAGGATTAAAGCACAATCTTATTAGTATCAGCCAGTTGTGTGACAAAGGCCATCATATTCAGTTCCAAGAATCAAAATGCAGCATATTAAAGGATGGAGCAGTCATCTTTGAAGCATATAGAGAAAGAAATTTGTATGTACTCTATCTTGAGGAACTCAAGGTTCAAGATGTCTGTTTAGCAGCCAGCAAAGATAAATCAACTGAGCTGTGGCACAGAAGACTGGGCCACTGCAGTTTGGATGGATTGAACAAGCTCAAAAAGAGAAATCTAATGGAAGGACTGCCAAAGGTCAAACAAAAATGGATAGCATCTGCAGACCTTGTGCAAGAGGAAAGCACACCAAGAACTCTTTCAAATCAAAGACAGTAGTGACTACCTCAAAGCCGTTAGAACTACTTCACATGGATTTATTTGGGCCAATGAGGACTACCAGTGTTGGAGGAAAGAATTTTGGATTTGTCATAGTTGATGATTACTCAAGATTTACTTAGGTATCCTTTCTAGAGCACAAAGATGACACCTTTGATAATTTTGTCAGCTTCAGCAAGAAAGTTCAGAAAGATCAGAAGTTCACCATTATCTCTATCCGATCAGATCATGGTGGTGAATTTCAAAATGAAAAGTTTGCTAGGTTCTGTGATGACCAAGGAATTGAGCACAACTTCTCAGCACCAAGGACACCTCAACAAAATGGAATTACTGAGAGGAAAAATAGAACTTTTTTGGATATGGCAAGAACAATGTTATCAGAATATGACTTGCCAAGATATTTTTGGGCCGAAGTCATCAACACTGCAAGCTACATCATTAATAGGGTAATGATCAGGCCAATTCTGAAGAAGACTGCTTATGAACTCTACAAGGGAAAGAAACCTAAGATCAGTCACTTCAAAATATTTGGATGTCCTTGCTTCATCCACAACAATGGAAAAAGGGACATTGGTAAGTTAGAGGCCAAATCAGATGAAGGCATCTTCATGGGGTACACTTCTAAACCCAAAAGTTATAGAGTTTTCAATAAACGCTCATTATTAATTGAACAATCTGTGCATGTTATTTTTTATGAATCTAACCCTTCCTTGAAAAAGGAAGAAATTAGTGACATTGATGATGCAGATGACTTGTCCGAAAAATTAAAGAATACCTTAATTGAGGACAAGGAAGGTCCACCTCTGGAAGAACTGCAGCAAACTGAAATTCAACATGAAAATCTTCCAAAAGAATGGAGACATAAGAAAGATCACCCTCTTGAGAACATTATTGGTGATCCATCTGTAGGGGTAAGAACAAGAGGTAATGTAATTCCTTGTGATTATTTAGCTTTTTTTCTCAAATAGAGCTAAGACAGTCAATGAAGCTTTAACTGATGAATCTTGGATAATAGCCATGCAAGATGAACTAAATCAGTTCAAGAGAAACCAAGTATGGTCACTTGTTCCTAGACCATTCCATTCACAATCATTCAGCTGGGTTTCAAGTGGGTGAAATAAACTGGATGAGTCTGGAGTAATCTTAAGAAACAAGGCCAGACTGGTAGCTCAAGGCTATTCCAAGAGGAAGGCATAGATTTCGATGAAACCTATGCACCTGTGGCTAGACTTGAGGCTATTAGAATTTTACTTGCTTATGCATCTGCATTAGACTTAAAATTGTTTCAAATGGATGTCAAATCTGCCTTCTTAAATGGTTTTATCAAGGAGGAAGTGTATGTTGAACAACCTCCAGGTTTTGATGACACCGAATTTCCAAATCATGTATTTAAACTCCATAAGGCTTTATATGGTTTAAAGCAAGCACCTAGAGCCTGGTATGAAAGGCTCAGTACTTTCTTATTAGATCATGGTTTCACTAGAGGTCAAGTAGATAGCACATTATTTATTAAATCAAAAGTCAAACATATACTACTTGTGCAAATATATGTAGATGATATTATTTTTGGATCTACTGATGAATCTCTTTGCAAGTACTTTGAAAAGCTTATGCAGGGAGAATTTGAAATGAGTATAATGGGAGAGCTAAACTACTTCCTTGGATTGCAAATCAAGCAAGGGAAGGAAGGCACCCACATCTGTCAAGTCAAGTACACCAAAGAGCTGTTAAAGAAATTTGGATTTGAAGGTGTGAAGCCATTGTCAACGCCAATGAGCACATCAACCAGAATGGACAGTGATCAAAATGGTAAAAAGGTAGATCAAAAGAACTATAGAGGTATGATAGGGTCATTACTTTACTTAACAGCAAGTAGACCAGACATTTTATTTAGTGTATGCATGTGTGCTAGATATCAAGCAGACCCTAGAGAGTCTCATTTAATTTCTGTGAAAAGAGTATTTAGATATTTAGCTAGAACTCATGATTTAGGTCTTTGGTATCCAAAATCTTTTGAAATAAATTTAGTAGGATATTCTGATGCTGACTATGCTGGATGCAAAGTAGATAGAAAGAGCACCAGTGGTTGTTGTCAATTTCTTGCAGGATGTCTGATATCATGGTCTTCCAAGAAACAAAACTCAGTAGCTCTATCAACAGCTGAAGCTGAATATGTTGCTGCTGGAAGTTGCTGTACACAACTCCTATGGATAAAGCAACAACTTGAGGATTTCGGCATTCATATCAAGTCAATTCCACTACTGTGTGATAATACAAGTGCCATCAACCTCACCAAGAATCCATTGCAACACTCAAGGACTAAACACATTGAGGTTAGATATCATTTCATTCGAGATCATGTAGCTAGTGGTAATTTAGAAATTTCTTTTATAGATACAAATGGTCAACTGGCAGACATCTTCACAAAAGCCCTACCTGAAGAGAGATTTACATCTCTTAGAAGGGAATTAGGGATGTGCAATTTGTGAAAAGATTTCTGTATTTAAATTGACATATAAATTTTTCAGATTATAATGAAATTTTCTCTCTCTCTCTGGCATTAAGTAAAACTCAGCTTATTCACTTTATTTGACCACTATTGTGTTAAAAGTAGTTTGACCCGTCAAACCCTTTTGTCGCTTTCTGCCATTACCCTTTTGGCGCCTCCTTTTTCGATAATGTATTATTAAATAGTCAAATTGTTGTGGGAATGACTCATCTCCCACCTTTACCCTTCTTTCTCCTTTATCTATTCGCCCAAAGCCGATGCCCTAACGATTCCGGCATCGACTCTCCGCAAGATTTGAAGCCTTCTCTTCTTCCCGCGAAGAATCCCTTGAGGGCTTCCATCCCTTCCATCATCTCCTTTCTCCAGAACCTTTTCTCCACTCTACCCATGGCCGCTCCAGTAATCTCCGGAAGTGTAGGGGGATACAGTGCTGAGTATTTGTCCCCTGAACAATAGGAAAGGTTTACATTCGTCAAGACGAAGGTTTGCGGAAATAAAGCAGTGGATGTACCAAATCTAGAGAAGAATGGCATGAACAGTATAGCAGAAACATTGAGAAGGATGCAGTGGATGGATATTGCCACCTTCACCGAGGTAAGCTATCCCGACCTGGTGAAAGCCTTTTATGTTTGTCTAAGGTCAGAGGCGGATGGGTCCCTTGTCTCATCTGTAAAGGGTATCCAAATTAAAGTAGATCATGAGCTTTTGCACATTTGGGGTGAAGACTTCTGGACACAGTGGGGTTCACACAGTGAATGATCAAGCAAAGGGTCTTGGCATTATAGGTCCAGGTTTCAGGCTGAGAGACGGGAAATTAGATATCAATCAGATGACTGCATTTAACCGTCTACTTCATTTTATTATCTGCCAAATCATGGTTCCCCGCAGTGCCACTTTCTCAACTTGTACTAGGGCAGATTCGGATATAATGTTCTGGGTAATCCAGCAAAAGGAGATTAACATGGCCGAGGTCATGATGGAGAGAATGAAGTTTGCCCATGATCAAATCTGGGATACAAAGAGCAAGTTGAATGTTTCGTTGCCCTATGCTCATCTACTTACCAAGATATTCAACCATTTTGGAGTAAATCTATCTGGGGCAGTTGTGGAAAAGATGGGCCAGTCTATAAGGTACAGGAACCTAAAGAAAAGTGGATTCTCAGTGTAGAATGGGATATGGACCAAGACCTCTGTGGCAGAGGGAGAGGCCATCATTGGAGATGTCCTAGAGATTCCAGAAGAAGCAGCAGATCCACCAGCAGAATCAGAGGTAGAATCAGTAGCAGTAGAACAAGCAGCAGCAGAACCTGCAGTGGAAGAACAAGCAGAGACTTCAGGATCACCTGTTATGGAGGTTGACTCTCGTTCTCCAGAAACTCCAATGGGATAAGCAGTAGCAGGTGTGGCAGATCCCTTGCCCACCTCCAGAGTTGCCTCTATTCTAAGAGAAGTGTTGGATTCCTTTCCTTCCACCTCAGTTACTTCAGAAATAGGTGGACTTGCAGAAGAAGAAGCTATGGCACCAGGCCATACTGAAAATTTAACTGAAGTAAATGTCAGTTTTGAGGTGCAAGCAGCTACTCATCAAGAAGTGATTATGGAAGAAGCTCCAGCCAAGGGGAGCCGAATGCTAGAGAGTCTCAATTGTCAGAATCAATGGCAGAAGGCCACATTGAGGAAATTGTTTTGGAAGAAGCTCCTACTCAGGGGGAGCAAGAAAATGTTGAACTCAATGCTCCTATTCAGGGGGAGCAAATTGGCAATGAGGAATCTATGTGGAGAATGCTCCTGAGACAGATGCACCATCTCAAGGAAATCAAGTTCCTGCCAAAGTACCTATAAATGAAGGACCAAGTACAAGCCCTGCTAATATTGAGGAGCCAGTCTCTCAAAAAGGCAAAAGAAAGAGAGTGGCTCACAGAAGGCAAAGTAAGAGCCCCAGGAAAGTAAATTTGAAGCCTGTTTTGGAAATATTAAAGGCTCAAGGAGATATATTATCATCAGCTCAGACCAGTGTCCAAGGCATTCTTGCCAGTCAAGCTACAACCACTACTGAACTATCTCAAGTCCGAAATGCTATAAGGTGGTTCAACAAGGAAATGTCAGACATGAAGTCCATGCTGTCAGTAATTTCGAGGACAGGTGGATTTTCTCCTTCCGATACTCAGAGCAGACCAGCAGCTGTTCCTCAGCCACCAGGGCCAACAGCACAAGAGTCAGGGCCATCTGGGCCATCAGTGCAAGCATCAGGGCCATCTGGGCCGTCTGCAGTTGCCAGAGAAGGTCAAGCAAAAGGGAAAGAGCCAGTAGCAGCTACCAAGGCCCCTGAAACTTCTACTCTTGCAACTCCAACCCTCTCCTCACCTTCATCTTCTTCTACAGCCCCTCCAGCACCACCAACTTTCAAACACCCTATGCCTCGCACCCAAACCTCATCCTCTCCCATTCCATCTCAACTTTCCTTCTCTCCCACCCTCTCAAACCTCAGCTCCATCATCACCCTCACCTCTTCACCTCTCACTGAAACTACTCCAGTTCACCCATCTACATCCTTCAATCCCAAACATCTCTTCCATCCTCCTACTCCTCCTTCTTCTGTCACCTTCATTCCGGAAAAACCTCATATTCACAGTGTCTTTGACACTAATCTTCCGGATGACTTTGAGAGAAGTACCCTCATCTCCATTCTATCCATTACCACTCATGTTCACAGGACTGATCCTCCCAGTCCTGCCAAGAAAAAGAGGAAACATTCATCCTCTGTCAGCATCCCCTCCTCACCATTATTTCCTCCTCTTTGGTACTCTCTTACCCTCGATCCTCAGAGAAGATCCATCTATAGGGAATACCTTCAAAAATGTATCATTTCCACTATCTATGGTATCCTTTCCTCAACCTCTCTGAGCATCTAAATATTGTTCTTCCTCTTTACCAGTTGACCCACCTTCAAAAATCCAAAATTTATGAGGGCACTGAGTTCAAGACTGAAGAGCAGTGGGCCAACATCAAGGGCAACAAGTCTCTGTACTCCAAATACTTGACTGCCCGTGCAGAAACCCTTACCCATAGAGATCACCAACTCACTCTTTCTGAGTGGTTCTTTCTTCAGCATAAGACCTCTTGGGGACCATTCATTCTGAAAGAGATCAGGATAGCCATAACTTCCAGTTGTACAGTGATTTTGCTACCTGAACAAGCTGCCTGAAGTCCAGTTCTACCAATTTCATTCAACCATAGTGATGCTGAGATCAGAACATCCAATAAATCTTCCCCTCACAGTGGATTTTGCAAACCTCAAAGTTGACTCTCCAATTCTTCTGTCGAAGCTACACTCCTTAGTGTTTGACTCAGATGCAGGCTCCCATGCTTTGATATGTTTGCTAAGCAGATGGGTAGAATGTCAGCTAAGCAGGGTAGATTGCCTTCCTTTTTGCGGTTTATTTTCAGAGAATACCACTCTGGCCGCATTTCCTCCCAAGTTTTGGCTCCACTCATTTCTGAGTGTGAGAGGCTTTCTCCCTCCGAATGGGAAAAGCTCTATAAGGAATCCCATCTTCAGCTGCAAGCCATCAACAGTTCCTTAGTCAGTCAACATAAGCCTATTCTATCAGCAGAAGCCTTCTTAGATCTCAACTCCATAAATCCAATTCAAGAGATATATGTTCAGTGGGCATCCAGATATACTGCCTTCTATGCCTTGAAGAAGGATCTTCTTGATCAGAAGATTTTCTATCCAATCTCTCTAGATAGATTTCTCCATCGTGCCAGTTTTGGAAAGAGCACCTACTTCAGATTCATACTGGACAGAGATCAGTATGAAGAATTCCTGGAACAGCGGCGGCAGCTATACATTCCAAGGATCATTCCAGCAATGGGTTCTTCTTTTTCAGTTGCTCCTGGTGTTTTCCACCAGATTTTTGAAGATATGGAGATCAAGGCATGGGCTGTCATTTCACAGCATGCCTCTCTTTTGTCTCCTTTGTATTATCTTGCTCCTACTTAATCCAAAGCTTTCTCTCTTCTTTGTCTCATAGTCTATCTTTTTGCTTCTTGACAAAAAGGGGGAGAAAACTAAAGCAACTCTGAAAAACATGCCTGTTTATTTATGCTGTTTAGTATATTTTGTCATCATCAAAAATGGGGAGATTGATGACCAAACTTTCCTCATATAAATTAATTCACTTATTTATATATTAATTTTGATGATTAACAAAACAAAACTAATGAATTACTTGAGCCATGAGGACAGGAAATAAAAGTAAAAGGAAGTTCAAGACAATCAGGTAAAACTCTCACTTCATATTTTTTCCTAAGTCATTGCATCGACTTCTTCATACACCGTAACGATTTGCTCGTCGCAACAATTTCTTAAGTTGTCATAACGATTTCTTAAGACCTCGTAACGATTTGCTCGTCGCAACCGTTTCTTAAGAGCTCGTAACGACTTACTCGCCGTAACGATTCCTTTAGAGCCCGCAACGACTTGCTCGTCACAACGACTCTATAAGTGACCGTAACGATTCCTTTAGAGCCCGTAATGACTTGCTCGTCACAATGACTCTATAAGTTATCATAACGATTCTCTTAGAGCTCATAACGACTTGCTCGTCACAACGACTCTATAAGTTGTCGTAACGATTTCTTTAGAACTCGCAACAACTTGCCTTTTGCTAAGTGTTTCATATCGATTTCATAAGTGCTTATAACGATTTGTCTTGTACAACGATTTCATAAGTGCTTATAACGATTTCATTATTATGATTTAATGATTCTCTGTCATAACGATTTGCCTATCAACTTATAACGATTTCATAAGTCATAAAGGCATCGGCTTTGTGTATATCGATTTCATTGTTATATCAATACTCTTTAATATACGTTGAATAGTCAAAGTCGTATCTCGTCTGTTTGACTGCTATGCATTCAATGCACTCTGACATATCTCTCATGCATGCAGACGATATCTTCCACTATTGTGATATTTTTGTCTACATCTTTATTTTTACAGAAAGGAGCTTTGCTAAATCTAGAAATATCTTTTCCAACTGTGATTGACAATCAACGACAGCCCTAGCTGTCTCCTATTTATTGTTGATATGCTTGCAGATACCTGACAAGATTTATCTGTACAACGTTGGACACAAAAGATACAAGATATCAAAACATTTCTTTGACGTGTACCAAAGGATAAAAGACTGAAGATTAGAAGCTTCCTTGAAGACCAGTCTAATGTACACCAGAATGAGAGACAACGGATCTTTAACGTTCAAATTTCAAGTAGAAGCTTAAATACAAGACTACAAGACTGAGAAGATAACTTGAAGATAACAACATTCTGTAATAAAGAATAGCCAATCCTTCAAGTTTTCAGTAGTTTAAAACAAGAGCGAAGCACTCCATTCTTATAGATCTTAGCTCTTTAGCTCTCTGTGTTGAAAAAGAAATTCCTGTGAGAGCTAGTGAAGTCTTTGAGAGAAACCAGTGTCAAAATCCTTTCTCTCTCAAGGCTTGTTTGCTTTAGATTGTAGCTGTTTGAGCTAGTTCCTGAAGCTTGTTCCTGTGCTTACTTTTATTAGTTTTATTCCCTTCTGTGTGAAGGAAGACCTGGCGGTATCCAGAGCGGGTTTATTCCCTTCTATGTGAAGGAAGATCTGGTGGTATCCAGGGTGGTTGTTTTCCCTTCAGATTGAAGGAAGACCAGTTGAGGCTGGGTGTAAGGATCCGTGAGGGGGATAGTACCCTTGATAGTAATATCCTGAGGTACTGCTCAGAGACTGGACGTAGGTCTCCTGTGGAAAGGAGTTCCGAACCAGAATAAAATCTTTGTGTCTAGTGGCTGTGTTTTGTGCGTTTGCTGTTTCATTCCCTCTAACTCTAACCTTCGTTTAAGTTGTTGTGTAATCTTTTTAGTGTACAGGTATCAATCTAAGATCTAATTTTTAATAACCCATTCACCCCCCCCCCCTCTGGGCTAGCTAGCTGGGCAACAGAAAATACCTGAATTCCTGTGTCGCCTTCATGGACACCATCACTTCTGTGTTTGAGTTGTACATTCGGCCGAGGGAAACACGATAAAAGGCAGCGACTCATGTTTGTGGGTGTGCGGTCGCTTGTAGCGCGGTCGTGGTTGGGGGTACGGACACCAGTAGACGTACTAGGCCCCAGCTAGTCCGGTTTTCCAGTGCCTCACTTTAGAGAGTTCAGTCCAGAGTCTCTAAAGGTGCCAGGCATGGGCTTGCAGCTGTGTGGTCTACAGGTGTGGTGTTGGTTGGTCTCCACTATTCTTTGGCTCTACTGTGTGGTTGTGGAGCGACAGTTGGACCTTTCGTCCGTGACTGCGAGACTAAGAGTGTGGCGGAACACCTCGTTCAAGTCCGTTAAACCGATAACGTATTTGATCCGAGTTCGCCTCCCGCGAACGGGCTGAAACCTCGCAAGGGATACCAAACCATAGACCGTGTAAACACAAAGGAACACACCATTTTATATATTATATCACAAGTTTACATAGCCATATTTCCACAGAACTAAAAGAAAGTACAAGAGCCTGGGGCATACCCCAAGGTACAACTGAAACAAGAAACAAGCTAACTACACTACACTGCTGAGCTACTACTACACAGCTGGAGGTACTGACCCTGCACCGCTACGACGCGGCTCTGAACTGGACGATGGTCGAGAAACGTCCTCCTCGCTTTCACCTGTGGGGGTAGGGGTGAGCCTCGATGGTCACTGGCTCAGTAGGGAACTCCCCCAACACCGAGCAAACCAAAACCACAGGTACAAAAGCAGTAAACAGTACCAACAATTTATAGAACAGCTAAGCAGGATATGAAAGCTGTAAAAGTACTCACTGTCTGCCGACTACGAAAAACAACTGTAATAATTAAACGGCAAAACAGTACAGGTGTACAAGCTAAAGTAGAGACAGCCAAACACGAGTCACGTGAACTGGTTCGCGACATCAGAGACTGACTCGGACAAGCTAACACAGGTCTACCTCTCAGTCTCGCAGCCACGGACGAAAGGTCCAACTGCCGCTCCACGTGAAAAGGTCAAGCAACTGTGGAGACCAACCAAACACCACCACCTGCAGACCACACGGTCGTAGGCCCATGCCTGACACCTCTAGAGACCCTGGCCTGGGCTCGCTAGAGTGAGGCACTAGAAAAGGACTAGCTGGGGACCAGTGTCGACTACTGGTATCCGTGCCCCTAACTACGAGCGCGCTACAAGTGACTAAAGACAAACACAAGTGTCATTGTCCCACTGTCATCTTTCCCTCATCCGGACGTACAACTCAAACACAGGAGTGAGGGTGTCCAGGTCAGACGACACAGACCTCGACGGTACAGCACAAGTACCGGGACAAAGCCCCGAGCTAACAGCCTGGCTCACAGAGAACCTGGGGCACCCAACTGGAGAGGTAACCACAGTAGGCGTCGTACTACTTGCCACGTACACAAAACCGCGTGCACGTCACACACAAACCACGTGAAGTCTCTCGTAAACTGCGTGCACCGGTAGTCCACTACACGTGAACACCACACAAACACGTAAAGAACTAGCCAACTGCGTACCCAGTATGCTAATCTCAGTAACCACGAGCACTAGGTGCACCATGATTATTGTTGCACCGCTCGATACCAACAACTATTCAATATATGAGTATTTAAACCAAAAGCATTCTGACGGCAACATCGACTGCCGTCGATGGTATATAAACGGCAAGGTATCTGGTGGTCTAGTTCCCAGCTGAAGAACCTGGCGTCAATCGATGTTGACGCTAAGCTCTTCAACCCCAGTTCCTGCAGAAACCCTAAACCGATCCTACATGCATTCTGATCCCAAAACCATCGAGAAAACATGAGGAAATAGTTCCTCTAACATCCACACACTACAATTAAGCTATAACAGCATGCTTTACTACTCAAATTCATCAAACCACCCATTATCCCCACATGGTGCAACTTAACCCGAAAATGCATTAAACATGTTGATTCATGTGGTTAAGTCATGTTATAATGATCCTAAGGAGTTAACAGGGTTCGTTCCCTACCTCTGAACATGCTTAAAAACACCTAAAGATCCCTGGTTCACGCCGAGCCCTCCGCGAGCTCTGACGAAGATTACACCTCGCTCCGACATTTCCTCGCCCGATTTGACAACGCCATACGTTCCACGATCCTCCAACCACTCTCCTGTAACTTTTGGAAGCTTTAGGGATACGGGGGCATGAAGCTAAGGCAAGGGAGAGAAAAAACCAGGTGAAAAACCTGCCCTCGGGTGACCCTATAACCTGCAGATTGCACAGGTTGGCGTCAACCCTTCTGCCGCTTAGGGAAACCGCCACCATAAACATCCATATCCCTTGTCGCCAAGTTCATAGAGTAAACGTCAACTTACCTGGACGCCAACAAGTCAACGACCACCCCTGGCCGCCAACTCCTACTCAACTGCAGCAGGTCCTATTTTATTTCGGGACCCAACCTGCACCACACCTGCACACACCACACGTCTACACCACACTGGCCTCACAACGGCCTTCACAACCATTACACACATGATCCATAAGGATCCGAAAGGCACGTGACGTTACAGAGAGGTAGTTCTTGTGTTGTGTTGTTCAGATTGGATACTGTTGTGTTTGCAACATTCCTTTCTGTTCTGCTTCACTTACTAAAACTCTTTACCATACACTACCGCTCTTAACTGCTCTGCCATATTAATTGTCTTCAATTACTGATTTCTTAGTGCTATTTCTTTATCCGCCTATTACTGCCAACTGTTATTCTGCCTGGCCTTTATTTATATTCTCAATTGTTAATTCCTTGAAGAAAACCAAAATATCATATCTGAATTTTCTGCCTCTGTATATCAATCTAGTTGTACTGCTTTAAATTCATATCTTGTTCAGAACCATTGCATCTTTAATTAGCTATGCAAAAACCTCGAATTCTTTTTCAAACACTTAAGCTTCTGATGACCTGGGAGTCTTGAATATGCTATGCTTTCTCTGCGCCACTCTGATTACATTAAACACTTGCCAAAATGTTTCATAAATTATGCCTTCACTATTACCTTTAATTCTCTTTATTTCCACTACTACTCTAACTCTAACTGAGCTGACTTCACTTTCTTATCAAATCATCTTACCTAATTAACTACCACAGAAAGAAAATACCTGAATTCCTGTGCTACTTTCTTTAATGCTTCAACTTTATCTGTCCCACATTGAATTTTGACATACTGCTACTGATATGCTATACTTTTTACATACTTACCTTACTTTAAATAATAATCTCTAACTGACTCAACAAACTAAATTCATAACTCTTCACAATTTACATTCTCATTGTTGTGACATTGTACTCTCTTATCGGGAAACAAAACTATCCAACTCTCGCACATATTTTACTTTCAATTTTACCGAACTCTTTCTCAATCAGGTGCCATCTGACCCAAAATACTTTACTGCTTAAATGATTACACTTTTCCTTTCTATATTTTACAATATACTGACTATAATAATTCCAATTTCCATACATTTCCTACTCTTCCCGCTCTATTCTGCCATAACTTTAATCTGCTTACTATTCTTTAACTGATCTGCTGTAGCTTTCACATCAAATTCTGGAAATGCCTTTATAATAAAACTCTTATGTTCATCTGAATCACTTTCTGCACACTGCTATATAAACTATTTCTAAACATTTCTTAAATTATCTGACTATTATCACTCTATAACTTGCCACATTCTATCTTCCTCTAATTAATAACATTGAGCTTAAACTATACTGACAATCATATCGAATATAATACCATCTCTACAAAAAGACTTTCCCCTAATCATTCCACTATCTGACTAATCTCACTGCACCACCTACACTGTGACCTTTCATAACACCCAATTACCTTTCACTGTAACACTGCTAAAACCATAATCTGAATACCCTTTTCTTAGACACGATAACCTGCTCTGCCTGATTCCTCTGTTCTACATTGCTGCTTTACAATCTCAGTATCTGTCTTTCCAATTACCTTACTATAGCTGCTTTATTCTTAAGACTGGAAATACCCTTGTTACAGCTTACTCATTAATATTCCTTTCATTCAAACCTTTACTTTAATTCTTTCACAATCTGCCTTTCTGTTCTGCTCAACTTGACATTCCCTTATCATTTCTTAACTAACTCGTCTCTCCTTTTCATCATACCCCACAACTACTAAATATTACTGATCTGATCTTTAACACTTTGATTTGCAAAAAATCCTTATGTTGAATTTTCACAAACTGCCACTTACCAATTGAATGTCTTTACTTCAAAATTTCTCAAAAAAAATTAGTTGAACACTGATCTTCTTTCACTCTCTCTGCACCCAACTGCTCACCATTGCACACACTTATGCTGATATTTATATCAAACTTCTTGTTACCACCATCACTTATAGTAACATTACTCTTGAACTTTCTCTGCAATAACCATTTCTAATTATAAAACATATTTACCTCTGATGTCGCAAATCACTGCTCCTCTGCTTACTATACCTTTTCTGAAACTGATCTGGTCCACTTAACCATTCAAAATCTTCCATATCACTAACCACATTATCATCCAAGCAACTTCTTATCACTTATTGACACAAATCTCAGACATATCAATTACCTCTACTGAATTTCTCAATCACAATCCTTTCATCGAACAATCTTTAACACCCACTATTCCACATTGCAGCATTGTTCTCGCTGTAACTCTATTACACAACTATCTCTACAATAACTTCCTCTTTTTATATCCGCAATCATTACCTTATACCTATTTTACGGATTCTCTACCTTGTTAAAACACTTTCATAACATTAAATTATATCTTCTCAGAACATAACTCTATCTTTACTGATTAGCACAACTAAACTTACCAATTCCTCAATTTTCCACAACTGAAAACCTTTACACATCATACCTTTCTGCAATAGCCCAACTTACTAGCATAACTCAAGCAACTATACCATTACCAACCACACCCTTTTTATGCCATCACTAACATCTGCCAATCTGAAAAACATAGGCACCCAATCCACATGACAAAAACTAACGTAAAAACTACACTAAAATCACACAAAACACGCAGACTTCTACCACAGTGGACATAAACCATGTCTTGGGACATTGTAACCTCAATGTCTTTTCATATTCTAACTGGACCATGCTCTGATACCAGCTGTAGCGACCTGGATTTTATGCCCAATAAGGCTCCGTATCTAAGTCCGCCTCTCGCGATCGGATCAGAGTCTCGCAATAGATATCACACACAGTGGTCCAGTAAGAATATAAAAGCAACCACCGAGAGTATCATATATAAGAAAGTACAAGTAATTATACTCATTTCCACAAATTACATTGTCCCAATACATTATTACATGTCCAAGAGAAAGTACAACTACCTGGGCATACCCCGAGGGAGCAAAGCTTACACTAAACACGACTACAACTCCATCTCTGGTGGTACAAGTCTACCACAATGCCACTACAAGCCAAACACAAAAAAACGGCAAGCCCTAAAAAGAACTATAGGGGAGTGGCCCAACATCTCAGGCTCAGCAGGAACCTCCCAAAACAACCCAACCAACAACTTAAGGAAGGAACCAAGTCCTCAACCCTAAGGTTCTCACTGGCAATGCTAACTGAACGACTACAGAAGTAAACGTGATGACCAAACTGTCCCCATAATAAATATTTCCATTTATTTATATATTAATTTTGATGATTAACAAATAACACTAATGGATTTTTTGAGCCTTGAGAACAGGAAGCAAAAGAAAAATGAAAGATCAAGAAACTCGTAAGTCCCATCATTTCTATCCAAGTCCCTGTAACGACTTCTTTGATAACAATCGACTTCCTCCTGACCGGAACGCTCAAATCGTTACCGTAACGACTTCTTTAGTCCTCGTAACGATTTCTTTAGAACTCGCACGACTCTCTAGTAACGATTTCTTTAGACCTCGTAACGATTTCTTTAGAACTCGCAACGACTCTCTAGCCGTAACGACTTCTTTAGACCTCGTAACGATTTCTTTAGAACTCGCAACGACTTGCCTGTTGTAACGGCTTCATAAGTTATCACAACGATTTCTTTACAGTTCATAACGACTTGCTATAATTCATAACGATTTCATAAGTTATGAAGTCAGCAAGATTCCTTTTGTCGAATTTCTTGATGCATCAGTATAATGCCTTTTAATAGCGTTGAAAAGTCAAAGTCATATCTTGTCCGTTGACTGCTATGCATTAAATGCTCTCCGATCGTATCTCCCATGCATGCAGACAATATCTTCCATTTCTATGCTACTCTGTCTACGTACTTTTTGGGACAGAAAGGAGCTTTGCTATATACTGCAATATCTGTTCCCTCTCAACTAACAATAGACAGCAGTCCCAGCTGTCTTCTATTTATTGATGATTTGCTTACAGATATCTGACAAGACTCATCTGGACAACGTTGGACACAAGATACAAAGTTCTATGACATCTCTTTGGCGTGTACACCAGAATAAAGACTGACGATCAGAAGCTTCCTAGTGACCAGTCTAACGTACACAAGGATAAGAGACAACGGACACTTCAACGTTCGAATTTGAATCAGCAGTTTAAATAGAAGACTCAAGACGAAAAGGATACAAGGCGTGCAACATCGCGTGATTTAGAAGGCAAAAAGAAATCTATCTCTCACAATCTTTAGAATTTGAAGAAGAGCGAAGCCTCCACTCCAAACCTTGTTCTAAAGCTCTTAGCTCTCTGTGCTCAAAAGAAATCTTCTCTTTTGTAAGAGCCTGTGTGGTCCTTGGAGAGAAAAACTTGTTAAATCTCTCTCTCTCTCGAGGGCTTAGTAGCTTCAGTGTGTAGCTGGTCAAGCTAGAGTCTGAAGCCTGTTCCCACACTCTTTTCTTATTAGATTGTGTTCCCTTCTGGACGAAGGAAGACCTGGTGGTATCCAGGGTGGTTGTTGTACCCTTCTGGACGAAGGAAGACCTGGTGGTATCCAGGGTGGTTGTTGTACCCTTCAGGCTGAAGGAAGACCAGTTGAGGCTGGGTGTAAGGATCCTTAAGGGGGATTGTACCCTTGGTAGTAAAATCCTGAGGTATTGCTCAGGGACTGGACGTAGGTCTCCTGTGGAGAGGAGTTCCGAACCAGGATAAAAATCCTTGTGTCTTGTGGTGTGTTTTGTGTGATTGTTGTCTTGTTTGCTCTAACTCTAACCTTGTTATTAAGTTGTGCAATCTTTTCAGTAAACAGGTTTTAATCAATCATCGAAGTTTTAATAACCCATTCACCCCCCCTCTGGGCTAGCTAGCTGGGCAACAAGTGGTATCAGAGCCCGTCTCTTCGACAAAGAAGAAGATCCAACGATCTGAAGAGCAAAGATCAATGGCAGCCCAAAGTCACTTCGAAGGTCAGTCTGTCAACAGACCTCCTTTGTTCGATGGTGAAGATTATACGTATTGGAAGACCAGGATGGAATACTTTCTACAAGGCCACGATTATCAAATCTGGTCAATAGTGGAAGAAGGTGATCTGGTCGTCACAAATGAGAAAGCACAATGGACAGATGAAGATAGAAAGAAAATCTCCTTGAACTGTAAAGCTAAGAGCATTCTATGTTGTGCTCTAAGCAAGAAAGAGTTCAACAGAGTTTCAGCATGCAAATCCTCCATGGAAATGTGGGAAAAGTTAAAAATCACATATGAAGGTACAGACAAAGTAAAGGAGACAAGAATCGACATTCTTGTCACTCAGTATGAAAGATTTCAAATGCAAACAGGTGAGTCTATTACCCAAATGTTTAGTAGATTTACTGACATTACTAATGGCCTAGCAAGTCTAGGAAAGTCATATGAAAATGCAGATATGGTAAGGAAGATTCTCAGATCCCTGCCATCTTCATGGACGGCAAAGGTCACAGCTATCGAAGAAGCTAATGATCTTAAGAAAATGTCAGTAGAAAAACTCATTGGATCTCTCATGGCCCATGAAATAAACATGGAAAGACTAGGAGAATCCTCCAGTAGAAAGAAGCAGTCAAATGCGCTTAAAGCTAATGGGGACTCATCAGAAGAATCCTTAGATAACAGTGAAGATAGCAAAGATAGTGATGATGAAGAAGCCATGCTCTCAAGAAGATTGCAGAGAATCTTGGCAAAGAAGAAGAAGTTCCAGTCTGGTAGGAGGTACTTCAAGAAAAACAAAGATCTCAAGAGACCAGATGGAAAAGATCAGAAGAGGAATGAGCCACTTTGCTATGAATGCAAGAAACCTGGACATATCAAGGCAGACTGTCCAATGTTAAAGAAAAATGATCACAAGAAGAAGGACAGCTCCAAGAAGTTCAGAAGATTCAAAAAGAAAGCCATGGCAGCTGCATGGGACAACAGCAGCGACTCAGACAGTGAGTCAAGCTCGAGCAGTGAAGGTGAAGAAGCCAACTTGGCTCTCATGGCAAATACCGAGGATAAGGTAACATCTGATTCTTCTTTCGATTCCTGTAATGACTCAGATTCGGATAATTTGGAAAGTGCATTTAATGAACTCTACGATAAGTATAAAGAAGTGTGTAAACTACTTAAGCTAAGCAAGAAAAATATCACATGTCTCGAAAATACCAACTCAGATTTAAAATCTGAAAACGAAGAACTAGAAAAACAAATAGTTGAGCTTAAGAGAAGAAATGAACTATTATGTGAAAACTTAAAAGACAAGAACAGAAAAATCACTGACCTAGAAAAACAGGAAAACTCAGATGATTTAAGAAAAACTATAAATGAATTAAATGAAGAAAACAATACACTAGCAAGCACCCTAGAAAAATTTACCAATGGTAAAAACTCTTTAATATTAAAAGGTGCTAGGAGATCGGGTAAAAAGAAAAATGGATTAGGATATACACCCCCAGACAATGAAGAAACCATAATATACCCTAAAACATATCCAACACCAAAATTTGTACCCGAACAAGATGTAGCATACAAAGCTGATTTCAAATACATAGAAAAAGTAACTAAGTTATCCTGCTGCAGTCACTGCAACAGGTTAGGACATATTAAAATGACATGCCCAACAAGACATAAAAAATGGATATTAAAAGGTAAAATTGATGATACTAACCAATCAGGACCCAAAAAGAATTTGGGTACCTAAAGCTTGATGTTCTCATTTCAGGTTAACCCTCGAGCATCCAAATGGTATTTGGATAGTGGGTGCTCAAGGCATATGTCAGGCAACAAGAAGATATTTGTTGATCTCCAAGCTGAAGAAGGTACAGTCACCTATGGAGATAATGGAAAAGGGACTGTGATAGGAAGCGGGTCTGTGAACATCAAAGGAAAATCAGTCATAAAGGATGTAATGCTGGTCAAAGGGTTAAAGCACAATCTCATCAGCATCAGCCAGTTGTGTGACAAAGGCCATCAAATTCAGTTTCAAGAATCAAAATGCAGTATCTTGAAGGATGGTGCAGTCATATTTGAAGCCTACAGAGAAAGAAATTTGTATGTTTTATATCTCGATGAACTTAAGGATCAAGATGTGTGTTTGGCAGCTAGCAAAGATAAATCAACTGAGCTGTGGCACAGAAGATTGGGCCACTGCAGCTTGGATGGGCTGAACAAGCTCAGAAAGAGAAAACTAGTTGAAGGACTGCCAAAGGTAAATTTCAGATTGGATAGCATTTGCAGACCTTGTGCAAGAGGAAAGCACACCAAGAGCTCCTTCAAATCAAAGACTGTAGTAACCACCTCAAGGCCCTTAGAACTACTTCACATGGATTTATTTGGGCCAATGAGAACTACCAGTTTGGGAGGAAAGAACTTTGGATTTGTAATAGTTGATGATTATTCAAGATTCACTTGGGTATCCTTTTTAGAGCACAAAGATGACACATTTGAAAGTTTTGTCAGCTTCAGTAAGAAAGTTCAGAAAGATCAGAAATTCTCAATTGTCTCTATTCGATCAGATCATGGTGGTGAGTTTCAGAATGAAAAGTTTGCGAAGTTCTGTGATGATCAAGGAATTGAGCACAACTTCTCAGCTCCAAGGACACCTCAACAGAATGGAATTGCTGAGAGGAAAAACAGAACTCTTTGGATATGGCTAGATCAATGTTATCAGAATATGATCTGCCAAGATATTTCTGGGCCGAAGCTATCAACACTGCATGTTATATCATAAATAGAGTGATGATCAGGCCAATTCTGAAAAAGACTGCTTATGAACTCTACAAAGAAAAGAAGCCAAAGATTAGCCATCTCAGAGTATTTGGATGTCCTTGCTTCATCCATAACAATGGAAAAAGGACATTGGTAAGTTGGATGCCAAATCAGATGAAGGCATTTTCATGGGGTACTCCTCTAAACCTAAAGGTTATAGAGTTTTCAATAAACGTTCATTATTAATTGAACAATCAGTACATGTTATTTTGATGAATCTAACCCTTCCTTGAAAAAGGAAGAAATTAGTGACATTGATGATGCAGATGTCTTGTCCGAAAAATTAAAGAAAACTTCAATTAAGGACAAAGAGGATCCAACTCTGGAAGAACTGCAGCAAACAGAAATCCAACATGAAGATCTTCCAAAGGAATGGAGAATCAGAAAGATCACCCTCCTGAAAACATCATTGGTGATCCATCTGTAGGGGTAAGAACTAGAGGTAATGTAATTCCATGCGACTATTTAGCATTTGTCTCTCAAGTAGAACCTAAGTCAGTCAATGAAGCTTTATCTGATGAATTTGGATACTAGCCATGCAAGATGAACTAAATCAGTTCAAGAGAAACCAAGTATGGTCACTTGTTCCTAGACCATCCAATCATTCAGTTATTGGCACCAAATGGGTGTTCAGAAATAAACTGGATGAGTCTGGAATAATCTTAAGGAACAAAGCCAGATTGGTGGCTCAAGGCTACTCCCAAGAGGAAGGCATAGATTTCGATGAAACTTATGCACCTGTAGCTAGACTTGAGGCCATTAGGATTTTACTTGCTTATGCATCTGCACTTGATTTAAAACTTTTTCAAATGGATGTCAAATCAGCCTTTTTAAATGGTTTCATCAAGGAGGAAGTTTATGTTGAACAACCTCCAGGTTTTGACGACTCTGAATTTCCAAATCATGTATTTAAACTACATAAGGCTTTATATGGTCTAAAGCAAGCTCCTAGAGCCTGGTATGAAAGGCTCAGTAATTTCTTATTAAATCATGGTTTCACTAGAGGTAAAGTAGATAGTACATTATTTATAAAATCTAAGGTTAAACATATACTTCTTGTACAAATCTATGTGGATGATATTATTTTTGGATCTACTGATGAATCTCTTTGCAAGTATTTTGAAAAGCTTATGCAGGGAGAATTCGAAATGAGCTTGATGGGGGAGTTAAGCTACTTCCTTGGATTGCAAATCAAGCAAGGGAAGGATGGCACTCATATCTGTCAAGCAAAGTACACCAAAGAGCTGTTGAAGAAATTTGGATTTGAAGATGCAAAGCCATTATCAACTCCAATGAGCACATCAACCAGAATGGACAGTGATCAAAAAGGTAAAAGGGTAGATCAAAAGAATTATCGAGGTATGATAGGATCATTACTTTACTTAACTGCCAGTAGACCAGACATTTTGTTCAGTGTATGCATGTGTGCTAGATATCAGGCAGACCCTAGAGAGTCTCACTTAATCTCTGTAAAAAGAATATTTAGATATTTAGCTAGAACTCATGATTTAGGTCTCTGGTATCCTAGATCTTGTGAGATAAATCTAATAGGATATTCAGATGCTGATTATGCTGGTTGCAAAGTAGATAGAAAGAGCACCAGTGGATGTTGTCAGTTTCTTGCAGGATGCTTAATATCATGGACATCCAAGAAACAAAATTCAGTAGCTCTATCAACAGCTGAGGCGGAATATGTTGCTGCTGGAAGTTGCTGTACACAACTTCTTTGGATAAAGCAACAACTTGAAGATTTCGGCATTCACATCAAATCAATTCCTCTATTGTGTGATAATACTAGTGCCATCAACCTCACCAAAAATCCAGTTCAACACTCAAGGACGAAACACATTGAGGTAAGATATCATTTTATTCGAGACCATGTAGCTAGTGGTAATTTAGAAATTTCGTTTATAGATACAAATGGTCAATTGGCAGATATCTTCACAAAAGCCCTACCTGAAGAGAGATTTACATCTCTTAGAAGGGAACTAGGGATGTGCAATTTGTGAAAGAATTTCTGTGATTTTATTGACATATAAATTTTTCAGATTAAATGAAAGTTCTCTCTCCGTTAAAGTTAAACAAAACTCAGTTATCTATATGCTTTGACCGCTTCTGTGTAGAAAGTTGTTTGACTTGTCAAACCTTTTTGTCGCTTTCTACCTTTGCCGCCTTTGGCGCTCCTCCTGTCATTAAAGTAATATTATTTTATCCAAATCGCTTTGAGATCGATTCGTCTTCTACCTTTACCCTTTTATTCTCTATCTGTTCACCCAAAGCTGATGCCCTAACGATTTTGGGATCGACTCTCTGCATCTTTCGAAGCCTTCTTCTCTTCCCGCGAAGAACTCCTTCGAGAACCTCCGTCCTTTCCATCATCCTCCCTTCCAGAATCTTTTCTTCTCTGCACCCATGGCCGCTCCGTTGATCTCCGGAAGTGTTGGGGGCTACAGTGCTGAGTATTTATCCCCAAGGGAGCAAGAAAGATTTACTTTTGTGAAGACAAAGATTTGCGGAAATAAGGCAGTGGATGTTCAGAATCTTGAGAAGAGTGGCATGGCCAGGCTAGTTGATACTCTAAGAAGATCGCAGTGGATGGATGTGGTCACCTTCAGTGAGGTAAGCTACCCGGACTTGGTAAAAGCCTTCTACGTCTGTCTGAAGTCAGAAGCAGATGGATCCCTTGTTTCCTCTGTCAAGGGTATCCAAATCAGAATAACCCATGAGCTTTTGCGTGATCTGTTTGGAGTAAAGACCTCTGGATTTAGTGGCATTCACTCTGTGAATGATGAAGTCAAAGGTCTCGGGATTATCGGTCCAGGATTCAAGTTGAAGGATGGGAAGCTTGATATTAATCAGATGTCCGCGTTCAACCGATTGCTTCACTTTATAGTCTGCCAAATCTTAGTTCCCCGTAGTGCTACCTTTTCCTCATGCACTAGGGCAGATTCGGACATAATGTTCTGGGCAATCCAGAACAAAGAGGTAAACCTGGCCGCAGTGATAATTGAGCGAATGATGTTTGCACATGCTCAGTTATGGGAAACAAAGAGCAAGCTGAATGTTTCCCTTCCGTATGCTCATCTTCTGACCAAGATTTTCAAGCACTTCGGAGTAGATCTGTCAGGTGCGGTAGCTGAAAAGATGGGCCAGTCTATAAGGTCCAGAAACCTGAAGAAAAGTGGTTTTTCAGTGCAAGAAGGAGTTTGGTCGAAATCCTCTGTGGCTGAAGGAGAAGCAGTTATTGCAGATATTCCAGAAGCAGTAGAAGTAGAGCAAGCAGATCCAGCAGAGCAAGCAGCAGCAAGTGGACCTGATGAAGAAGTTATGGCAGCAGGCCATACTGAAGAATTAGTTGCAGATGTTGAGGTACAAGCAGGTACTCAACAAGATGTTGTCTTGGAAGAAGCTCCTGCTCAGGGGGAGCAAGAAAGTACTGAAGTCCCTGCTCCCATTCAGGGGGAGCATGCTGAGAGTGAAAAGCCAGAGAATGAAGGCCCAAGTGCAAGTATAAATCTTGAGGAGCCTGTCTCTCAGCCAGGTAAGCAGAAAAGAGTTGTTCACAGGAGGTCTAGGAAGGGCCATAGGAAAGTAAAGTTGAAGCATGTTATGGCCTTGTTAAAAGCCCAAGGAGAGATCTTGGCATCAGTTCAGTCTGGCATACAAGGAATTGTTTCAAATCAAGCTTCAACCTCCTCAGACGTATCCTCAATAAGAAATGCAATGAGGTTTTTCAATAAAGAAATGTTTGATATGAAGAATTTGCTGGCAAATCTTTCAAAGTCTAGTGGTGTCCCTCCTGCATCTACTCAGAGCGGTCCAGCTGAAGTTCCTAGGCCACCAGGGCCTCCAGCTGAAGTTTCTAGGCCATCAGGGCCTCCAGCAGAAGTCTCTAGGCCATCAGGGCCTCCAGCAGAAGTCTCTCGGCCAACAGGGCCGCCAGTTCAAGGGTCAGGGCCATCAGGGCCATCAGTTGTAAGGTCACCCGGACCAGTGGCAGCCTCAGGGTCGTCAGGACCCTCTTCTGCAGTCAGAGAAAGTCAGGCCAAAGGAAAAGAGCCAATGTCAGTCTCCAAGGCCCCTGAATCTTCATCTCTTGCCACTCCAACCCTCTCCACACCTTCATCTCCTCCTACTGCACCTCCTGCTCCACCAACCATAAAACATCCCATGCCTCGCACCCAACCTTCCTCATCCTCTACTTCCTCTCAACCCTCCTTCTCACCTACTCCAGCTCTCATCTCAGCTTCATCCTCATTAACTCCTCAACCTTCACCTATTAAAACCCAACCATCTCATCCTCACCAACCTCTTCCTTTAATCCTAAACACTTTTTCTATCCTCCTACTCCTCCTAATTCTATTACCTTTCCTCCAGTGAAACCTCTGCCTCTTGGTATTTTTGACACCAATGTTCCAGACCATTTTGAAAGGAACACTCTCCTCACCATTCTTTCCACAGCCTCTCACATTCACAGGACTGACCCTCCTAGTCCTGTCTTGAAAAAGAGAAAAACCTCTTCCTCTCTAAGCACTCCTTCCACTTCTCTCTACCCTCCTTTATGGTACTCTCTTACCCTTGATCCTAAGAGAAGACCGATCTACAAAGAATACCTCCAGAAATGCATTCTTTCTACCATTTATGGTATTCCTTTTCTCAACCTCTCCGAGCACCTGGCCATTGTTCTCCCTTTTACTCAAATAGCTCAAACTTTCAAATCCAAAATCTTTGAGGGCACTGAGTTCAAGACTGAAGATCAGTGGGCAGCTATCAAAGGAAACAAGGCTCAGTACTCAAAATACCTGTCTGCAAGGGCCGAATCTCTCTCTCTCAGAGCTCACCCACTCACCTTCTCTGAGTGGTTTATCTTCCAGCACAAGAATTCTTGGGGCTCCTTCATTTTGAAGGAAATTCGCATTGCCAGAGCTTTTCAGCTGTACAGTGACTTCTGCTACTTGAACAAAATTCCAGAAGTTCAGTTTGCCAGTTCAACTCGCAGATTACTGTGCTGCAATCAGAGACCCCTCTCAACCTTCCTCTTACAGTAGACTTTGTCTCCTTCAAGGTTGAGTTTCCAGTTCTTCTGCCGAAGCTGCACTCGTTAGTGTTTAATTCAGATGCTGGATCTCTCGCTCTAGATATGTTTGCAAGGCAGCTGGGCCGGATGTCAGCCAAGCAGGGCCGATCTCCTCTTCTTGCGGTTCATCTTCAGAGAATATCACTCTGGCCGCATCTCTTCTCTGACCTTAGCTCCACTCATTTCTGAGTGTGAACGACTCACCTCATCAGAATGGGAGCTTCTATATCGGGCCTCTTATCAGCAATTGGAAGCTATCAATCAAGATCTGGTTAGTCAGAGGAAGCCTGCTCTTTCTGCAGAAGCCTTTATGGATCTCAATTCCATCGCACCCATACCAGAGCTCTATGCTGTATGGGCAGCTAGATATTCTGCCTTCTATGCCCTAAAGCAGGATCTGTTAAATCAACAACTTCACTATCCAATTTCCTTGGACAGATTTCTCCTTAGGGCCAGTTTTGGCAAGAGTACTTACTACAGATTCATTTTGGACAAAACCCAGTATGGAGAATTTTTAGAGCAGCAAAGGCAACTCTACATTCAGAGGAACATCCCTTCCATGGGACCCTCCTTCTCAGTTACCTTTGGCGTGTTTCTGCAAATTTTTTAGGATCTTGAGATCAAGGCATGGGCTGTTATCTCACAGCATGCCTCCCTGCTATCTCCTTTGTATTATCTTTCTCCCTCTTAATAAAAATCTTTCTCTCTTCTTTGTCTCACAGTTTATCTTTTTGCCTAATGACAAAATGGGGGAGACAACTAACGTAAATCTGAAAAACATATTTCGTTTTTGTCTGATGTTTAGTATATTTGTCATCATCAAAAAGGGGAGATTGATGACCAAACTGTCCCCATAATAAATATTTCCATTTATTTATATATTAATTTTGATGATTAACAAAATAACACTAATGGATTTTTTGAGCCTTGAGAACAGGAAGCAAAAGAAAATGAAAGATCAAGACAATCTGGTAAGTCCCATCATTTCTATCCAAGTCCCTGTAACGACTTCTTTGATAAGCAGATCGACTTCCTCCTTGACCGGAACGCTCAAATCGTTACCGTAACGACTTCTTTAGTCCTCATAACGATTTCTTTAGAACTCGCAACGACTCTCTAGCCGTAACGACTTCTTTAGACCTCGTAACGATTTCTTTAGAACTCGCAACGACTCTCTAGCCGTAACGACTTCTTTAGACCTCGTAACGATTTCTTTAGAACTCGCAACGACTTGCTGTTGTAACGGCTTCATAAGTTATCACAACGATTTCTTTACAGTTCATAACGACTTGCTATAATTCATAACGATTTCATAAGTTATGAAGTCAGCAAGATTCCTTTTGTCGAATTTCTTGATGCATCAGTATAATGCCTTTTAATAGCGTTGAAAAGTCAAAGTCATATCTTGTCCGTTGACTGCTATGCATTAAATGCTTTCCGATCGTATCTCCCATGCATGCAGACAATATCTTCCATTTCTATGCTACTCTGTCTACGTACTTTTTGGGACAGAAAGGAGCTTTGCTATATACTGCAATATCTGTTCCCTCTCAACTAACAATAGACAGCAGTCCCAGCTGTCTTCTATTTATTGATGATTTGCTTACAGATATCTGACAAGACTCATCTGGACAACGTTGGACACAAGATACAAAGTTCTATGACATCTCTTTGGCGTGTACACCAGAATAAAAGACTGACGATCAGAAGCTTCCTAAGTGACCAGTCTAACGTACACAAGGATAAGAGACAACGGACACTTCAACGTTCAAATTTGAATCAGCAATTTAAATAGAAGACTCAAGACGAAAAGGATTACAAGGCGTGCAACATCGCGTGATCTTAGAAGGCAAAAAGAAATCTATCTCTCACAATCTTTAGAATTTTGAAGAAGAGCGAAGCCTCCACTCCAAACCTTGTTCTAAAGCTCTTAGCTCTCTGTGCTCAAAAGAAATCTTCTCTTTGGAAGAGCCTGTGTGGTCCTTGGAGAGAAAAACATGTTAAATCTCTCTCTCTCTCGAGGGCTTAGTAGCTTCAGTGTGTAGCTGGTCAAGCTAGAGTCTGAAGCCTGTTCCCACACTCTTTTCTTATTAGATTGTGTTCCCTTCTGGACGAAGGAAGACCTGGTGGTATCCAGGGTGGCTGTTGTACCCTTCTGGACGAAGGAAGACCTGGTGGTATCCAGGGTGGTTGTTGTACCCTTCAGGCTGAAGGAAGACCAGTTGAGGCTGGGTGTAAGGATCCTTAAGGGGGATTGTACCCTTGGTAGTAAAATCCTGAGGTATTGCTCAGGGACTGGACGTAGGTCTCCTGTGGAGAGGAGTTCCGAACCAGGATAAAAATCCTTGTGTCTTGTGGTTGTGTTTTGTGTGATTGTTGTCTTGTTTGCTCTAACTCTAACCTTGTTATTAAGTTGTGCAATCTTTTCAGTAAACAGGTTTTAATCAATCATCGAAGTTTTAATAACCCATTCACCCCCCCTCTGGGCTAGCTAGCTGGGCAACAAAACGTACTAACAAAATATAATGGAACTGCATTAAATAAGAACACACTAGTTGTCACGGTTTACAGGAAATAAAAGAAGCAACAGGACTAGTGTAGACACACCAGTCCACCACGACACCTAAAAGAACCATGCCACAAACCATATAGACCAACCACTGACCGACGGTAACGAGACTGACAACAAAGAGCTAGTCCCCCAAAAAAGAACGAGTGAAGCAAGGCCACACAGGCCAACAACCAACAAAAGATAACAGGGCTAACCACAAAGGTTGGTCCACCATAATCCCACAATAGCAAACACATCGGAGGACTACCCACACAGGGGTACAACACCACAAATGGAAGGTCACACAACACGACTTCCACAGAAACCAAACCACCTCAACACTTGAAAAGGCTAGCACACTGCGTGCCACAATAGCCAACAACCCACATAGGGTATAGGTACCTAAAGCCATGAGGTACCACGACAAACCACCACCACACATAAAACTGCAACACAACTATGCCTCCTACAAGGCACACCACAGCGAGTCAAACCACAACTGGTGAGTCACCACTCACAAGCCACAACCGCTGGCAAAGCACGAGTCGAAGAGAACGATGCCACCACATGGGAACGGACTACTGGTTCATGACGCCAGTATCTAACCTGGATAACATAACACAAGAACTACCTCTCAGTCTCGCAGTCATGGACGAAAGGTCCAACTACCGCTGCACAACCACACAGTAAAGCCAAAGAACAGTGGAGACCAACCAACACCACATCTGTAGACCACACAGCTGCAGGCCCATGCCTGGCATCTTTAGAGACTCTGACCTAAACTCTCTAAAGTGGGGCACTAGAAAACCAGACTAGCTGGGGCCCAGTACATCTACCGGTGTCCGTACCCCCAATCACGAGTGCGTTACAAGCGATCGCACACCTACAAACACGAGTTGCTGCCCTCTGTCGTCTTTCCCTCAGTTGGACTTACAACTCAAACACAGGAGTGATGGTGTCCAGGAAGACGACACAGACCTCAATAGTACACACAGTACCGGGACAAACCCCGAGCACTAACGTGCCTCGCTCACACAAAACCTGAGGTACCCAACTAGAGAGGCATTCTGGAATAGGTGCCAGACCACCAAACTCGGCAAGCACACAAACCACGCCGATCACACAACACAACCATAAAACTTATACCACGATACACAAATCATAATCATTTCATCACTGGTCACCACGTGACCTCCAAGCAACTACACACTGCTAAAGACATAAACTACATTACAATCTTGTTTGTCATTGGTCATTTCATGACCTCCATAGCAACACACGTATATTTCTTAAAACATGCTTGACATGATTCACATAACTATTAACCTAAACATGCTTTGCTAATCATTAATCGACTCAGAACAACTTAAAATACCCTAAATGACCTGGGCTAGGTTCACATAGGACCTCATTGCCCAAGGCTCAACCACTTATTTCAGACAGAAGAATGCGATGGGGGCCACTGTTGCGATAAGAATGTGATAGCCCGACAAACCGCAATCGCACACCAGAATGTGACAGCGTCTAACGTCGCGTTAAGAACCCGATGGCTCGACAGGTCGCGTTCACAAACCAGAATGCGACGGGGCCAACGGTCGCGACCTGAATGCGACAGCCCGATCCATCGCCTTCTCAGACAGAAACTCTGCACTCCGGTTTTCACACAGAAACCAGCTCAAAACCTCATTTCCATGCATACCAAACTTCTACAAATCAATTACACTATACAGAAAACACAACTACACATCTATACACATTAAACATGCTTCAAATCAATCAAATAATGCAACAAAACAAGGAAAGTCCCTAACGATAAGAAGAACTCACAGAACGGAGCTCAATCGGTGCTCTCCACACTTCGAGCAACTTCTATGTGCCAAAACCACGTTGAAACACAAGCTCCAAAGCCGACATCATTGGAAATCACTGCAGCAACCCTCTCCCCGGTCGAACAGAGCGTCCTGCTTTGTTTGGCCGGAGGGCCAAACTTATCCCAACCAGAAACAAGAACACGACGTAGCATCCTGTCGCCTTCAGAACGTGACACACCTAACCATCGCCTTCTGAAAACTCTCCATACCATGCGTCACAAAGGCGGTGCGGAGAACGTGACGCATGTGACCGTCGCATTCAAAATGTGACGCCCCACCCTGTCGTATTCAAAACCAGTGAACCTGTGGACTGTTTGGGCTAAAACTTTCGGCCGACAACACCCACACAACGCACGAAGACCACGTTCAGGACTTAACGACCCCACATTGGTCATGAGCACCACACCAAAACCAATAAACACAAATCTGAACGGCCACAACATTACATTACTATCACCTAAAAAGGAATGTCATCCTCGACATTCAAAACGAACCACGATAAGCTGGATTATCACCTAAAAAGGAATAAAACAATATACAGAACAAGTAGGATACATTTCCTATGCATTTTCCTTTCAAACCATTCTACACTGACTAACTCAGTTTGTTCGTTTCCGTGCCGGTTCTGCTTTCTGTTTTCTCTTTAATTCTTTTCGTAACTGCTCTGCTCTATTAACTCAATCTGCCTTTCTTTATCTTTCAATTGTAGGCAATTCTACCTTGCTGTTGGCGCTTTATCTCCTTGGACTCAACCTACTTTCACATTTTCTTGGTTGTGTTTGCAACATTCCTTTCTGTGCCGCTTCACTTACTTAAAACCATGCACTGCCACTCTTAACTGCTCTGCCATATTAAATTGTCTTCAAATTACTGATTTCTTGATGCTATTTCTTTATCGGCCTATTACTGCCAACTGTTATTCTACCTGGCCTTTATTTATATTCTCAAATGTTAATGACTTAAAGAAAACCAAAATATCATATCTGAATTTTCTACCTCTATATATCAATCTAGTTGTACTGCTTTAAATTCATATCTTGTTAAGAACCATTGCCTCTTTAATTAGCTATGCAAAAACCTCGAATCTTTTTCAAACACTTAAGCTTCTGATGACCTGGGAGTCTTGAATATGCTATGCTTCCTGTGCGCCAATCTGATTACATTAAATACTTGCCAAAATGTTTCATGAATTCTACCTTCACTATTACCTTTAATTCTCTTTATTTCCACTACTACTCTAACTCTAACTGAGCTGACTTCACTTTCTTATCAAATCATCTAACTCAATTAACTACCACAGAAAGAAAATACATGAATTCCTGTGTCGTCTTCCTGGACATCCTCACTCCTGTGTTTGAGTTGTACGTCCGGCTGAGGGAAAGACGACAGAGGGCAGCGACTCATGTTTGTGGGTGTGCGATCGCTTGTAGCGCGGTCGTGGTTGGGGGTACGGACACCAGTAGACATACTGGGCCCTAGCTAGTCTGGTTTTCCAGTGCCTCACTTTAGAGAGTTCAGGCCAGAGTCGCTAAAGGTGCCAGGCATGGGCCTGTAGCTGTGTGGTCAACAGGTGTGGTGTTGGTTGGTCTCCACTGTTCTTTGGCTTTACTGTGTGGTTGTGGAGCGGCAGTTAGACCTTTCGTTCGTGACTGCGAGACTGAGAGGTAGTTCTTGTGTTGTGTTGTCCAGGTGGATACTGTTGTGTTTGCAACATTCCTTTCTGTGCCACTTCACTTACTTAAAACTCTTTACCGTACACTGTCACTCTTAACTGCTCTGCCATATTAAATTGTCTTCAAATTACTGATTTCTTGGTGCTATTTCTTTATCAGCCAATTTGTAACGGCCTCGATGTCTGGACCCTCAGCTCCCACCAAGGATCCGACCATCGGCACCGCTGCCCACGAGCCCGAAGACCCGGAAGGGCTAATTGACCAGTCTTACAAGATATGTAACAGAGATAAATAACAACTAAATGCACTAAAAAGGTACCAACAAGTGAAGGAAAGAGTCCAACATAGTGTACAAGTAGTCTAGTATAGTCCCAAAAAAGTACAAGTGCAGAAAGTAAAGGGGATAGCAGGTCCCTTAGGGTCATATCCCGAGGGTGGAGTACGTAGATATGGGGAACACTACTCACGGAAGACGCTGTCTACTATGGCTCTGTCTCCTCAGCCTACCGTGAAACGTGGTGCTGTGAAGTTTCACCTATAAAAGAGGGAATGAGCTTTACGAAGAAGCCCAGTAGGGACTACCAATCTCCCACTGGTCCTAACAGCAGAATAGATCTATATGTATAATAATTAAATAAAGCAGTAAATCTATCCTACTAACAAAGTAAAGTGCGGAAGCGTAAAGAAACTACACGATCTACGGTCTAAGCTAAATGTCGGGACCAAAAAACCTGTGTAAACCACGGCACTGGGAAGAACCCAAGGCTATGAACGCAGATAGTAAACAACTGTCTGGATAGAGACACTAGCCACAGAACACTACACTAGTCGATCGGTCAGGTGTGCCACGTGCCTTACCCTCAACCCATAGTCCATGTCTAGCACCTCCCGTCAGAGTGAGATGTGGAACTAAAGTAACCACAGCTGCCGTAGTCTGGCCGAACTACGATCCCACGCCTGACCCCTCTAGATGGTTTCAGAACCACATAGAGTGAGGCAGTGAGAAAAGGACTAGCTGATCTGCACCGGAAGAGCACCAAACCACCTCGGCGTCCCAGACTCAGCTAAGAGAGCTCTACAAATGACTCTACGCCATTGTCCCCACCGTTTTCCCCTCTGCTACCAGAGTCCGTGACTCGAGCTCGCCCATCGCCTGGAGAACTCCCTCAAACAGGCGCGCGGGGACCGGGGGTCTAGGTAATAGTAACAACCTGTCTCGCGGACAAGCCCTCAAGTGCCTAGCACTGGGCGAAATACTAGGGTAGTACCGTGCTAGGAACAGCACAGGTGCCAAGAAAATAGAGTCGCAGTGGAAAGAAACTCCGAACAGGTCGCCAAGTCCCTTCTCTGTCTGAGAAGGTGACACACAGGTTGTCGCCACCTGAAGGTGACACCCTGATAGTCGCGACCTGGGTCAAAAGGCGACAGGGAAATTATCACTATCAGGTCACGACAAGGTCATTGTCGCAACCACAGACAGAGGTCCAGGTGACCACTGGGACTTCCCACAATGCACGGAGGAAACCCAGTGAGATGGCGACAACCACCCTGTCGTGACCAGAATGTGACAGGGTGGGCGTCGCTTTCTCACGCCAGAAGGCGATGTATCGGGTTGTCGCGACCACAGACTTGCACACCTGAGAGCATCACCTTCGTGCCATGCATCTCAAATCCAAACAAACCAAGGGGAGGGGAGCATGGATAACGACTCAAACATGCATATAGGGTTCAAACCACCCTTATGAACCCCCATGCATGCCAAGAGGGAGGATCTACACTCAAGAAACTCACATGCAAGTATGTATTCCCTCAACACCCATACCCCATTCCAAGCATAAATTAAAGCATGAAAGCATTCCATGGAGTCACAATCACACATATGCACACCCTAGCATGCTCTCTAAGGCTTGGAGAAGGGGGTTTGGAGCCCTACCATGATAAAACTAAGGGGAAGTTAAGGCATCTCTACCTCAAAATGAAGAGCCAACCCGTTGGGGTCTTCTCGTGTGTATGGCCTCCTCCTCCTCGCTCCGAGCTCCATGAAGAAGCCGTCCACGAGCCACGAACCTCGTACACGCCGAAGGAGAGTCACCACCACGAGGAGAGCAAGCCACACCATGTCGGAGAAGAACCACGCCGGAAAGAACACCACCACAAGATCAACACACCTCTCCCAAGCCCTCATACCTCACAATCTCCCTCAAACCCTCCCCACAGAGAAGACACACACAGAGGAGTCGGAGAAGGGAAAGAACAGGTGAAAGAGTCGGAGAAGAGGCTGGTTCTGAAGCCTGAACTGTTTTACGCCTCGGAGTTGAGACCTGTCGCGTCCACTTAATGAACGCGATGACCAACCTATCGCTATCTCAAAGTCCTAGTTAACCTGACCAACGAACCCGCCACGTGTCAACCTCGTAGACCTGACAACCAGAACGCGACACCTGACATGTCGCCTTCCCGTTGTCAAGGGTTGACACTTGTCCCAACTGTCCCGACAGCAAGACGACAAAAGTGAATGCTGCGGTCAAAGGATGAACGCGACAACATGCATGTCGCGTTCCTAACCAGAATGCGACAGTCACCTTGTCGCCTTCATAAGGCGACGGCGCGATGCCTCGCGACCTTCAACAAAATGTTGTTGACCCACAAGAGGCCCACAAGAGAGGGGGATGTTGATGATCAGTCTGTCCCCATGTAATTTTAATTAATTACATATGTATTTTGGTGATTAAAAAAACTAAACCAATTTTTATAAATAATATCTAATGAATATTTCATAAGTCTAAAGTACAAGAAAATACCAAGGTCAATCAAGCCAATAAAGGTATGCATTACTTCTCTGAAGCTTCAATCTTTTCAACATGATATTTCTCTAAGTCCATATCGATTTCTGTTGAAATTCATAACGATTTCCTTATAAGACCGAAAAGTCATGTTGATTCAATCAAGTTGATGTCATAACGACTCTACAAGTTGTCTCAACGATTTCTTTAGAAAGTGCAACGACTTGCCTGTCATAACGACTCTATAAGTTATCGCAACGATTTCTTTAGAAAGCGCAATGACTTGCCTGTCATAACGATTCTATAAGTTATCATAACGATTTCTTTAGAACTCGTAACGACTTGCTCACCGCAACGATTTTATAAGTTATCATAACGATTTCTTTAGAACTCGCAACGACTTGCTTGTTGTAACGATTTCATAAGTTACCATAACGATTTCTTTAGAACTCGCAACGACTTGCTTGTTGTAACGATTTCATAAGTTACCATAACGATTTCTTTAGAACTCGCAACGACTTGCTTGTTGTAACGATTTCATAAGTTACCATAACGATTTCTTTAGAACTCACAACGACTTGCTTGTTTTAACGATTTCATAAGTTACCGTAACGATTTCTTTAGAACTCTCAACGACTTGCCTGTCGTAACGATTTCATAAGTTACCATAACGATTTCTTTAGAACTCGCAATGACTTCCTCGCTCATAACGATTTGCTTTGTGCAATGATTTCTTTAAAGCTCATAACGACTTGATAAGTGTTCATAACGATTTGCTCTCTATAATGACTTCTCAGTATTCATAACGATTTCATAAGTCATATAGACAACGACTTTACAGTTTATATCAACTTGATTTTTATCTTATCTCTTGAAGCATTGACTAGTCAAAGTCACGCATATATCTATCTGTCACTCCTACATTTATGAGTTCTGAACGTATCTCTGCATGCATGTAGACAATATCGTCCATTATTGTGCTTACTCTGTATACATCTTTTAAAACAAGCTATTTGGGATTGCTATTCTAGTGAATACTCACATCAACGTATACTGACAACAAGAGACAGTTTGAGTTGTCTAGCAGTTAATGTGTGCAGGGTCCTGAAGACTTTCTATCATACAACGTTGGACCCAGACGTCAGAAGACCCTATCTCTTTACGTGCTCAAATGGATAAAAGATAGTTGAAGTTTCCAAATGACAAACAGTCTAACGACTATCAATCCAAGAGACAACGGTTACTTCAACGGGACTATTTCAAATTGAAGATAAATACAAGGCAGAAGAACAAAAGCATACACGACGCTTGTTCAAGCATTCAAATTATTCTGAAAAAAGTTCTAGAGCCAAGAATCTTATTCCTCATCACCTTCAGCTCTTTTGCTCTCTGTGTTGTAATAGATTTTCTAAGAGAGCCCGTGTAGTTCTGAGAGTGTACCTTGTTTAGATTCTTCCTCTCAGTGCTAGTTGCTTCAGATTTTGGCTTGTTAAAAGCTTGATCTAGGGGCTTGAATTTCATTCAATTCCTTTTGAGTTGTTGTTCCCTTCGGTTGTGAAGGAAGACCTGGTGGTATCCAGGGTGTAGTTCCCTTCGGTTGTGAAGGAAGACCTGGTGAGGTATCCAGGGTGTTGTTGTTCCCTTCAGGTGTGAAGGAAGACCAGCTGAGCTGGGTGTTGTTGCGTCCTTAGGGGGACTGTACCCTAGTTAGTGAAATCCTGAGTTGTTGCTCAGGGACTGGACGTAGAACTCCTAAGGAGAGGAGGCCCGAACCAGGATAATTCTTGTGTTGTGTGATTATCTTCTTTGTGTGTTTGATATTTAAACTAACAGTCACTAACCTCCTTCGAAGAACGTTTGTGTGAATATTTTTAGTTACAGGTATCTTGTAGATTATTCTATGGGCTCGTCAACTGGGCAACAAGTGGTATCAGAGCGAGTCTCTTCGACAAAGAAAGGATCAACGATCTGAAGAGTAAAAATCCATGGCAGCCCAAGGTAACATTGAAGGTCAGTCTGTCAACCGACCCCCTCTCTTTAATGGTGAAGATTATCCTTACTGGAAGACCAGAATGGAATACTTTCTACAAGGCCACGACTATCAAATTTGGTCCATAGTAGAAGAAGGTGATCTGGTAGTCACAAATGAAAAAGCTCAATGGACAATGATGACAGAAAGAAGATCTCCTTGAATTGCAAAGCAAAGAGCATCTTATGCTGTGCTCTAAGTAAGAAGGAGTTCAACAGAGTTTCTGCCTGCAAATCCTCAATGGAAATGTGGGAAAAGCTCAGGATCACATATGAAGGCACAGACAAGGTAAAGAAACAAGAATCGACATTCTTGTCACTCAGTATGAGAGATTTCATATGCAATCAGGTGAATCCATAACTCAAATGTTCAGCCGGTTCACTGACATCACAAATGGACTAGCTAGTCTGGGGAAAACTTATGAGATTGGAGACATGGTGAGAAAAATACTTAGATCTTACCGTCCTCATGGACCCCAAAGGTCACAGCAATAGAAGAAGCCAATGACCTGAAGAGAATGTCAGTAGAAAAGCTCATTGGGTCCCTCATGGCCCATGAGATCAACATGGAAAGGCTGGGAGAGTCATCTAGCAGAAAGAAGCACTCCAACACCTTAAAAGCTGAAGAAGATTCACAAGAAGCAAGTTCAGCTGAGAGTGAAAGTGATGCAGACAGCGAGAATGAGGAAGCAATGCTATCTAAAAGATTGCAGCGGATTTTGGCTAAGAAGAAGAAGTTCCAATCAGGTAGAAGGCACTTCAAAAGGAATAAGGACTTCAAGAAGCCAGATGGAAAAGAGATGAAGAAAGCAGAACCCATCTGCTATGAGTGTAAGAAGCCTAGACACATTAAAGCTGAGTGTCCAAAATTTAAGAAGCCGGAGTTCAGAAAGAAAGACAGCTCCAAGAAGTTCAGAAAGTACAAAAAGAAGGCGATGGCAGCAGCATGGGAAATAGTAGCGACTCAGACAGTGAGTCAAGCTCCTGCAGTGATGAAGAAGAAGCAAACTTGGCCTTCATAGCTAATACTGAAGAAAAGGTAACCTCTGATTCTTCTTTTGATTCATGCAATGGTTCTGATTCTGATAGTTTAGAAGAGGCTTTCAACGAACTATATGAAAATATAAAGAAGTAACCAAACTATTAAAAGTAAGCAAGAAAAATATAGTCTGTATAGAAAATACAAACTCAGATCTAAAATCAGAAAATGATCAGTTAGAAAGTCAAATAACTGAACTTAAAAGAAGAAATGAACTGTTATGTGAAGACTTAAAAGCTAAGAATGAACAAATAATTAAACTTGAAAAATAGGAAAATGTAGATGAACTAAGAACTGAAATCAAAACACTAACAGAAGAAAATATACAGTTATCTAGCACATTAGAAAAATTCACCAATGGTAAAAATTCCCTCATATTAAAAGGTGCTAGAAGATCAGGTAAGAAGAAAAATGGATTAGGATATACACCCCCAGATAATGAGGAAACCATAGTTTATCCTAAAACATATCCAACACCAAAATTTGTACTTGAACAAGATATAGCATACAAAGCTGATTTCAAATATATAGAAAAAGTAACCAAATTATCCTGCTGTAGTCACTGCAACAAGTTAGGACATATCATAACGACATGCCCAACAAGACATAAGAAATGGATAATAAAAAGTAAAATAAATGACACTAACCCATCAGGACCCAATAGAATTTGGGTACCTAAAACTTGATGTTTTTATTTCAGGTTATCCCTTGAGCATCCAAATGGTATTTGGATAGTGGGTGCTCAAGGCACATGTCAGGAAACCAGAAGTTATTCTCTCATCTCCAAGCTGAAGAAGGAACAGTCACTTATGGAGATAATGGGAAAGGAACAGTAATAGGCAGTGGCTCTGTGAATAACAATGGAAAAACAGTCATAGAAGATGTGTTATTAGTCAAGGGATTGAAGCACAACCTTATTAGCATCAGCCAGCTGTGTGACAGAGGCCATCAGATCAAGTTTCAAGAATCAAAGTGCAGCATACTGAAGGATGGAGCAGTCATCTTTGAAGCTAATAGAGAAAAGAATTTGTATGTGCTCTATCTTGAGGAACTCAAGGAACAAGACGTCTGTCTAGCAGCAAATAAGGATAAATCTACTGAATTATGGCACAGACGACTAGGTCATTGCAGTATAGATGGCATGAAAAAATTGCTGAAGAAGAATCTTGTAGAAGGTCTACCAAAGGTCAGTGCAAAAATGGATGGTGTCTGTAGACCTTGTGCTGAAGGAAAGCACACCAAGAGCTCCTTCAAGTCAAAGACAGTGGTGACCACCTCAAAACCCTTAGAGCTCCTTCATATGGATCTATTTGGGCCAATGAGGACTACCAGTCTTGGAGGAAAGAACTTTGGATTTGTCATAGTCGATGACTACTCAAGATTCACATGGGTATCATTCCTAGAGCATAAAGATGACACTTTCGAAAATTTTGTCAGTTTCAGCAAGAAAGTCCAGAAAGATCAAAGTTCAGCATTGTGTCTATCCGATCAGATCATGGTGGTGAATTTCAGAATGAAAAGTTTGCTAGATTTTGTGATGATCAGGGAATTGAGCATAATTTCTCAGCACCAAGAACACCACAGGAAAACGGTATCGCTGAGAGAAAGAATAGAACCCTATTGGATATGGCAAGAACTATGCTCTCAGAATATGATCTGCCAAGATACTTCTGGGCTGAAGCAGTCAACACAGCAAGCTACATTATCAACCGAGTAATGATCAGGTCAATCCTGAAGAAGACTGCATATGAACTGTTCAAAGGGAAGAAGCCAAAGATCAACCACTACAGGACTTTTGGATGTCCTTGTTTCATCCACAACAATGGAAAAAGGACATTGGTAAGCTGGATGCCAAATCAGATGAAGGCATCTTAATGGGGTACACCTCTAAACCCAAAGGCTATAGAGTATTTAATAAACGCACTTTATTAATTGAACAGTCTGTACATATTATTTTTGATGAAACTAACCCTTCCTTGAGAAAGGAAGAAGATAGTGAAAATGATGATACAGATGAGCTATCCAAGAAACTAAAGAATTCATCATTGAGGACAAGGATGATCCACCTCTGGAAGACATGCAACAAAAGGAAATTTACATGAAAATCTTCCAAAGGAATGGAGACACAAGAAAGATCACCCACTCGAAAATATTATTGGTGATCCATCTGTAGGGGTAAGAACAAGAGGTAATGTAATTCCTTGTGATTAGCTAGCATTTGTTTCTAAATAGAGCCGAGGACAGTCAATGAAGCTCTTTGTGATGAATCTTGGATATTAGCCATGCAAGATGAATTAAATCAATTCAAGAGAAACCAAGTATGGTCACTTGTTCCTAGACCATCAGACCATCTAGTCATTGGAACCAAATGGGTGTTCAGAAATAAACTGGATGAAACTGGTGTGATCCTAAGAAACAAGGCCAGATTGGTAGCTCAAGGCTATTCATAAGAGGAAGGCATAGATTTCGATGAAACTATGCACCTGTAGCTAGACTTGAGGCTATTAGAATTTTGCTTGCATATGCATCCGCATTAGATTTGAAATTATTTCAAATGGATGTCAAGTCTGCATTTTTGAATGGTTTTATTAAGGAGGAAGTCTATGTAGAACAACCTCCAGGTTTTGATGATACTGATTTTCCGGATCATGTTTTCAAATTACACAAAGTATTATATGGTTTAAAGCAAGCACCTAGAGCCTGGTATGAAAGGCTTAGTTCTTTTCTTTTAAACCATGGCTTCAGTAGAGGTCAAGTAGATAGTACTCTTTTCATAAAGTCAAAGGTCAAACACGTACTACTGGTACAAATCTATGTAGATGATATTATTTTGGTTCTACTGATGAATCTCTTTGCAAGTATTTGAAAAGTTGATGTAGGGAGAATTTGAAATGAGCATGATCGGAGAACTTAATTATTTCCGTGAACTACAAATCAAACAAGGAAAGGAAGGAACTCACATCTGTCAAGCAAACTACACAAAAGAACTCTTGAAGAAATTTGGATACGATAATACCAAGCCACTGTCAACACCAATGAGTACATCAACAAGGATGGACAGTGATAAAGATGGTAAAAAAGTAGATCAAAAGATCTGCAGAGGTATGATTAGATCATTACTTTACTTAACAGCTAGTAGACCCGATATTCTATTTAGTGTATGCATGTGTGCTAGGTATCAGGCCGATCCTAGATAATCACATTTAATTTCTGTGAAAAGAATATTTAGATATTTAGCAAGAACTCATGACTTAGGTCTGTGGTATCTAAAATGTTGTGAAAATAACTTAGTAGGTTATTCTGATGCTGACTATGTTGGATGCAAATTAGATAGAAAAAGCACCAGTGGTTGTTGTCAATTTCTTGCAGGATGTTTGATATCTTGGTCTTCAAAGAAACAAAATTCAGTGGCACTATCTACAACTGAAGCTGAGTACGTAGCTGCTGGAGGTTGCTGCACACAACTCTTATGAATAAAGCAACAACTTGAAGATTTCGGATTAAACATCAAATCTATCCCACTGTTGTGTGACAACACCAGTGCCATTAATCTCACCAAGAATCTAGTTCAACATTCAAGGACCAAGCATATTGAGGTTAGATATCATTTTATTCGTGATCATGTAGCAAATGGTAATATTGAAATATCTTTTATTGATACAAATGGTCAGTTAGCAGACATTTTCACAAAGCCTTACCCGAGGAGAGATTCACATCTCTTAGAAGGGAATTAAGCATGTGCAATTTGTGAAAAAGGTTATGTTTAAAACTGGCACATTAAATTTCAGAATTAAGTAACTTTTCCCTCCATGGCTCTAAGCAAAAGAAATTCAAATTATCCTTTTTGTAACCGCTCTCTCATTGAAGTCGGTTTGAATAGTCAAATTCTTTTGTCTTCTTCTGCCGCCTTTTGGCGCCTCACTTTCCACAACGCATTAATTTATTCCTAAAAATTAAATGAGATAACGATTCGTATCTCATCGTCTACCTTTTCCCCCTTTTCATCCTGTCGCATGAGCCGATGCCCTAACAACTCATACCTCAACCCTCTGCAAATTTGAACCTTCCTCCTCCTTCCCGCAAAATTTCTTGAGGATTCCTTCTCTTCTCCTTCTGTTTCAACCCTCCAGAGTCTTTCCCACCTGAATTCATGGCCGCACCAGTCATCGCCGGCAGTTTGGGTGGCTACAGCGCCGAGTTTCTCACTCCTGAGCAGCAGGAGAGGTTTACCTTTGTGAAGACGAAGCTCTGTGGCAATAAAGAAGTCGATGTTGCTAATCTGAGGAAAAATGGAATGAGCAGCATGGTAGAATTGATCAATCAGATGCAGTGGACGGGAGTTACCACCTTTTCCGAGGTTAGTTATCCGGACCTGGTAAAAGCATTCTTCGTTTGTTCGAGAACAGAGGAAGATAGGTCCCTAGTTTCTTCAGTAAAGGGAACCCTGATTAGAATAGACCCTGAGTTGCTGAAGATGTTGTTTGATGTGAAGACTTCCGGGTTTAGTGGGGTTCACACTGTGGACGCCCAAGTGAAAGGTTTGGGAATTGTAGGGCCGGGCTTCAAGCTAAGGGATGGCAAGCTTGATATAAATCAACTAACTGCTTTCAACCGCCTCCTTCATTTTATTGTATGTCAAATCTTAGTTCCCAGAAGTGTAACTTTTTCATCTTGCACAAAGGTCGACTGTGACATGATGTACTGGGCCATTCAAAATAAGGAGATAAATATGGCCGCAGTGATGTTTGAAAGAATGAAATTTGCCAGAGATCAGATTTGGGACACCAAGAGCAAGTTAAATGTGTCCCTGCCCTATGCCCACCTACTTACCATGATCTTCAAACACTTCAGTGTTGATCTTTCTGGGGCAGTTGTAGAAAAAATGGGCCAAGCAATCAGGTCTAGGAACCTGAAGAAGAGTGGCTTCTCTGTGGAAAATGGTGTCTGGTCCAAGGCTTCAGTTGCTGAAGGCGAAGCCATCATTGACGACGCCTCAGTTGTTCATCAGGAAATGGAATCAGCGGCTATGATTCCAGATTTTCCAGTGGAGTCAATTTCAGTTCCAGCAGTTGGAGCAGCAGAATCATCAGGCCCCTCTTCAGCAGAAGTTCAGCCTGAAATTGCAGTAGAAGAAGAAAGAGTATTAGTAGCAGCTTCAGAATCTCCAAAATAATTAGCTCTAAATTTTGCAGAGAGGAGAATTGAGGATATTCTCCCAGAGGATATTATTCCAGTTGAGGACCTACTACCCTCAATTGTCGTAGCATCTATTCTCTCAGATATTATTGATTCGATTCCTTCCACCACTAGTGCTCCAGAAACTAGTGGCATAGTTGCTGAAGAGGCTGTGGCATCAGGCCACATTGATGTACCAATGGAAGATGTTCCAGTAGACCTAGAGCACCCAGCTGCTCAGGGTGACTCTGTGATGGCGGATGCTCCCATTCAGGGGGAGCAAGTATCAAATGAAGAAGATGCTACTTTTGAGGGGGAGCAAGTATCAAAAGAAGGTTCAATAGAAGCAACTCCAGTTGTTGATGGTCAGGAGGAAAGGCTTAGAGATTCTCCAATTTTGGATGACAGAGAAGGGGAGACTGCAAGCTCTTCGAGCTCAGATGATGATCAACCTCCTCCAGCAAAAGAAGGCAAGAATAAAGGAAAAGAAGTTGCCTCTTAAGTTCCTCTCCTGGCTGATACACCTTTTGAGAGGCAGGTCAAATAGAAAATTGTTATAAATTTGAAGCCAGTAATTGAAAGGCTGAATGTGCAAGGTGAGCTATTATGTTCTCTCCAGTCAGATGTAAATTCTATATTTCTGAGCCAAACTTCATCCAACAAAGAGTTAGCTCAAATCAGAAATGCTATGCAATGGTTTAATAAGGAGATGAGTAGCATGAAAAGCATGCTCTCGGATATTATTCAGGCAGTTGGAGTTCGAGCTCCTCCTCCTCCAGCAGCTCAGGAGCCTGGAGAAAATGAGTCAGGGCCATCAGCTCAAGAATCAGGGCCAACAGGGCCAGAAGCAGCAGCAACACCAGAAGAGGCAGGGCCAACAGGGCCACCTGATCAGGTTAAAGGGCCTCCAGGGCCAGCTGAGCAAGGGTCAGGGCCATCAGGGCCATTGGAGAGTGAGTCTGCGCAGAAAGAGGCAGAAGAATCCTTGGCACCCAAGCCCCCAGCTCCCTCTTCTCCCTCTCACACACCTATTCCTCCAACTCCACCCTCAGCTCCTACAGCTCCTCCTGCTCCTCAAACATTCAAGAAGCCTCAATCTAGACCAATTTCCTCTCCCACTCCATTTCCTCCTCATTCCACTTCATCTCCTTCTCCTATCCTTGAGGCCCCTCTAGTATCCTCAGCTGGAGCCTCCTCCTCCTCCTCCTCCTCCTCTGGTCCTTCCCTTCGACTAGTTGATGACCTCCCAACTACTTCCCACTCGTTTCTTCATCCTACTCCTCCACCCTTTTCATCACTATCATACCTGAAAGAGCCCAACTTAACTCTCCCTTTATGGAACAAATAAAGGATGAGTTTGAGGAAGGATCCTCAGGTCTGTGTTGAAGGTTGGTGAACATGTTCATAGGGCAGACCCTTCTAGTCCTGCCCCCAAGAAGAGGAAACTTACTTCTACTTCCTCCCTTTCCTCTGAACCCAAATACCCACCTTTGTGGTTTTCTCTCACAGTGGACAACAAACATCACTCACTGTACAGAGAATATCTCTCAAAGGTTGTTTTTGCAACTATCATTAACCTTCCCTTTCTTGATCTCACAGATCATTTGCACACCATTCTTCCCTACTCTTCTCTTACAAAATCAGAGAAATCCAAAATTTTCTCTCTTGTCCACTCCAAATCAGAAGACCAGTGGGTCAAATGTCACAAGGATCTCTTCAAGAAATTTGTTCTTGCCAAATATGCTAGATTCCCTCCAAGGGACCACTCCCTGACCTTATCAGAGTGGTTCAGGATATATCATAGGGAACTTTGGGCACCCTACATTCAAAAGGAAATCAAAATGATCAGGCATTTCATGCTATTCAACAACTTCAGATATGTTCATAGACTTCCAGAGGTTTAGCTCAGCCAATTCAGAAAGGTCATTTCAGCTCTAACTCCGGATATCTCTCAAACTTCAGATGTTCAGTTAGATTTTGCTACCCTCCAAGTGCCTGAAGAAATTGCCCTTCCTCAAATCCATTCCTTGTCATGGAGTCCTCTGTAGGATCCATCATCTTTGAGCGTTTTGCCAGAGTAATGGGCAGAATTAAAGTACAGAAAGGCTGCCTGGTTGCTTTTCCTAGATCCCTATTTAGGGAATATCACCAGGGGAATGTAAGTGCTGAAGTTCTAGCCCCCATTTTGTTTGAATGTGAAAGGATGACATCCTCTCAATGGTCCAAGTTCTACCCCTTGTCAGCTCAGCAGCTGTTTGCACTCAATGAAGCTCAGGTCAGGGAAGGCAAACCAGCCATTTCTCCAGCTACCTTCTTGGATATGAACTCTATACATCTTGTTAATGACCCTTTCAAAGTCTGGGAGGAAAGATACAAAGTATATGTAGCCCTGCATCAAGCTCTCAGAGATAGTCACAATCACTATCCTGTGACCATGGACCAATTCCTCACATGTGCCAGCTTTGGGACTCGTCGTTTCCTCAAGATGAGCATAGACAAGGATGCATATGCTGATCTTCTCTATTGGCACCTAGATCTTCATCTCAAAAGGATGGCTTCCTCCATGGGACCATCCTACTCCTTGTCTTTTGGAGTTTTTAAAACTCATTTTAAAGAGCAGGAAGCCCAGGCATGGGAAACTATTTCCCATTTTGCCTCTCTTTTGTCTCATGCTTTCTATTTACCTGTACCACCTCAAAATTAATGAAAATTCCCTTGGTTATCTGTTTCTATCTTTCCTCTTCTTTCTTTGTCTCAGATTGTTTTTTTGCTCAATGACAAAAAGGGGGAGAAAATTAGCATGACTGAAATACATTCCAATAATTTTTAAGGAAGAAAATTAGCATGTCTTATCTTCAGATTGATTTCAGATATTTTTCATCCATGCTTATTGTTCAGTTTTGTCATCACCAAAAAGGGGAGATTGATTTTCAGTCTGTCCCCATGTAATTTTAATTAATTACATATGTATTTTGGTGATTAACAAAACTAAACCAGTTTTTATAAATAATATCTAATGAATATTTCATAAGTCTAAAGTACATGAAAAATACCAAGGTCAATCAAGCCAATAAAGGTATGCATTACTTCTCTGAAGCTTCAATCTTTTCAACATGATATTTCTCTAAGTCCAATTAGATTTCTGTTGAAATTCATAACGATTTCCTTATAAGACCGAAAAGTCATGTTGATTCAATCAAGTTGATGTCATAACGACTCTACAAGTTGTCGCAACGATTTCTTTAGAAAGCGCAACGACTTGCCTGTCATAACGACTCTATAAGTTATCGCAACGATTTCTTTAGAAAGTGCAACGACTTGCCTGTCATAACGATTCTATAAGTTATCATAACGATTTCTTTAGAACTCGTAACGACTTGCTCACCGCAACGATTTTATAAGTTATCATAATGATTTCTTTAGAACTCGCAACGACTTGCTTGTTGTAACGATTTCATAAGTTACCATAACGATTTCTTTAGAACTCACAACGACTTGCTTGTTGTAACGATTTCATAAGTTACCATAACGATTTCTTTAGAACTCGCAACGACTTGCTTGTTGTAACGATTTCATAAGTTACCATAACGATTTCTTTAGAACTCACAACGACTTGCTTGTTGTAACGATTTCATAAGTTACCGTAACGATTTCTTTAGAACTCTCAACGACTTGCCTGTCGTAACGATTTCATAAGTTACCATAACGATTTCTTTAGAACTCGCAATGACTTCCTCGCTCATAACGATTTGCTTTGCGCAATGATTTCATTAGAGCTCATAACGACTTGATAAGTGTTCATAACGATTTGCTCTCTATAATGACTTCTCAGTATTCATAACGATTTCATAAGTCATATAGACAACGACTTTACAGTTTATATCAACTTGATTTTTATCTTATCTCTTGAAGCATTGACTAGTCAAAGTCACGCATATATCTATCTGTCACTCCTACATTTATGAGTTCTGAACGTATCTCTGCATGCATGTAGACAATATCGTCCATTATTGTGCTTACTCTGTATACATCTTTTAAAACAAGTTATTTGGGATTGCTATTCTAGTGAATACTCACATCAACGTATACTGACAACAAGAGACAGTTTGATTTGTCTAGCAGTTAATGTGTGCAGGGTCCTGAAGACTTTCTATCATACAACGTTGGACCCAGACGTCAGAAGACCCTATCTCTTTACGTGCTCAAATGGATAAAAGATAGTTGAAGTTTCCAAATGACAAACAGTCTAACGACTATCAATCCAAGAGACAACGGTTACTTCAACGGGACTATTTCAAATTGAAGATAAATACAAGGCAGAAGAACAGAAGCATACACGACGCTTGTTCAAGCATTCAAATTCTACTGAAGAAAGTTCTAGAGCCAAGAATCTTATTCCTCATCACCTTCAGCTCTTTTGCTCTCTGTGCTGTAATAGATTTTCTAAGAGAGCCCGTGTAGTTCTGAGAGTGTACCTTGTTTAGATTCTTCCTCTCAGTGCAAGTTGCTTCAGATTTTGGCTTGTTAAAAGCTTGATCTAGGGGCTTGAATTTCATTCAATTCCTTTTGAGTTGTTGTTCCCTTCGGTTGTGAAGGAAGACCTGGTGGTATCCAGGGTGTAGTTCCCTTCGGTTGTGAAGGAAGACCTGGTGAGGTATCCAGGGTGTTGTTGTTCCCTTCAGGTGTGAAGGAAGACCAGCTGAGCTGGGTGTTGTTGCGTCCTTAGGGGGACTGTACCCTAGTTAGTGAAATCCTGAGTTATTGCTCATGGACTGGACGTAGAACTCCTAAGGAGAGGAGGCCCGAACCAGGATAATTCTTGTGTTGTGTGATTATCTTCTTTGTGTGTTTGATATTTAAACTAACAGTCACTAACCTCCTTCGAAGAACGTTTGTGTGAATATTTTTAGTTACAGGTATCTTGTAGATTATTCTCTGGGCTCGTCAACTGGGCAACAAGTGGTATCAGAGCGAGTCTCTTCGACAAAGAAAGGATTCAACGATCTGAAGAGTAAAAATCCATGGCAGCCCAAGGTAACATTGAAGGTCAGTCTGTCAACCGACCCCCTCTCTTTAATGGTGAAGATTATCCTTACTGGAAGACCAGAATGGAATACTTTCTACAAGGCCACGACTATCAAATTTGGTCCATAGTAGAAGAAGGTGATCTGGTAGTCACAAATGAAAAAGCTCAATGGACAAATGATGACAGAAAGAAGATCTCCTTGAATTGCAAAGCAAAGAGCATCTTATGCTGTGCTCTAAGTAAGAAGGAGTTCAACAGAGTTTCTACCTGCAAATCCTCAATGGAAATGTGGGAAAAGCTCAGGATCACATATGAAGGCACAGACAAGGTAAAGAAAACAAGAATCGACATTCTTGTCACTCAGTATGAGAGATTTCATATGCAATCAGGTGAATCCATAACTCAAATGTTCAGCCGGTTCACTGACATCACAAATGAACTAGCTGGTCTGGGGAAAACTTATGAGATTGGAGACATGGTGAGAAAAATACTTAGATCTTTACCGTCCTCATGGACCCCAAAGGTCACAGCAATAGAAGAAGCCAATGATCTGAAGAGAATGTCAGTAGAAAAGCTCATTGGGTCCCTCATGGCCCATGAGATCAACATGGAAAGGCTGGGAGAGTCATCTAGCAGAAAGAAGCACTCCAACGCCTTAAAAGCTGAAGAAGATTCACAAGAAGCAAGTTCAGCTGAGAGTGAAAGTGATGCAGACAGCGAGAATGAGGAAGCAATGCTATCTAAAAGATTGCAGCGGATTTTGGCTAAGAAGAAGAAGTTCCAATCAGGTAGAAGGCACTTCAAAAGGAATAAGGACTTCAAGAAGCCAGATGGAAAAGAGATGAAGAAAGCAGAACCCATCTGCTATGAGTGTAAGAAGCCTAGACACATTAAAGCTGAGTATCCAAAATTTAAGAAGCCGGAGTTCAGGAAGAAAGACAGCTCCAAGAAGTTCAGAAAGTACAAAAAGAAGGCGATGGCAGCAGCATGGGAAAATAGTAGCGACTCAGACAGTGAGTCAAGCTCCTGCAGCGATGAAGAAGAAGCAAACTTGGCCTTCATGGCTAATACTGAAGAAAAGGTAACCTCTGATTCTTCTTTTGATTCATGCAATGGTTCTGATTCTGATAGTTTAGAAGTGGCTTTCAACGAACTATATGAAAAATATAAAGAAGTAACCAAACTATTAAAAGTAAGCAAGAAAAATATAGTCTGTATAGAAAATACAAACTCAGATCTAAAATCAGAAAATGATCAGTTAGAAAGTCAAATAACTAAACTTAAAAGAAGAAATGAACTGTTATGTGAAGACTTAAAAGCTAATAATGAACAAATAATTAAACTTGAAAAATAGGAAATGTAGATGAACTAAGAACTGAAATCAAAACACTAACAGAAGAAAATATACAGTTATCTAGCACATTAGAAAAATTCACCAATGGTAAAAATTCCCTCATATTAAAAGGTGCTAGAAGATCAGGTAAGAAGAAAAATGGATTAGGATATACACCCCCAGATAATGAGGAACCATAGTTTATCCTAAAACATATCCAACACCAAAATTTGTACCTGAACAAGATATAACATACAAAGCTGATTTCAAATATATAGAAAAAGTAACCAAATTATCCTGCTGTAGTCACTACAACAAGTTAGGATATATCATAACGACATGCCCAACAAGACATAAGAAATGGATAATAAAAAGTAAAATAAATGACACTAACCCATCAGGACCCAAAAGAATTTGGGTACCTAAAACTTGATGTTTTTATTTCAGGTTATCCCTCGAGCATCCAAATGGTATTTGGATAGTGGGTGCTCAAGGCACATGTCAGGAAACCAGAAGTTATTCTCTCATCTCCAAGCTGAAGAAGGAATAGTCACTTATGGAGATAATGGGAAAGGAACAGTGATAGGCAGTGGCTCTGTGAATAACAATGGAAAAACAGTCATAGAAGATGTGTTATTAGTCAAGGGATTGAAGCACAACCTTATTAGCATCAGCCAGCTGTGTGACAGAGGCCATCAGATCAAGTTTCAAGAATCAAAGTGCAGCATACTGAAGGATGGGGCAGTCATCTTTGAAGCTAATAGAGAAAAGAATTTGTATGTGCTCTATCTTGAGGAACTCAAGGAACAAGACGTCTGTCTAGCAGCAAATAAGGATAAATCTACTGAATTATGGCACAGACGACTAGGTCATTGCAGTATAGATGGCATGAAAAAATTGCTGAAGAAGAATCTTGTAGAAGGTCTACCAAAGGTCAGTGCAAAAATGGATGGTGTCTGTAGACCTTGTGCTGAAGGAAAGCACACCAAGAGCTCCTTCAAGTCAAAGACAGTGGTGACCACCTCAAAACCCTTAGAGCTCCTTCATATGGATCTATTTGGGCCAATGAGGACTACCAGTCTTGGAGGAAAGAACTTTGGATTTGTCATAGTCGATGACTACTCAAGATTCGCATGGGTCCGAACCAGGATAATTCTTGTGTTGTGTGATTGTCTTCTTTGTGTGTTTGATATTTAAACTAACAGTCACTAACCTCCTTCGAAGAACGTTTGTGTGAATATTTTTAGTTACAGGTATCTTGTAGATTATTTTAAAGACCCATTCACCCCCCCCCCTCTGGGCTCGTCAACTGGGCAACAGATGTTACACTATTACTGCCAAGTGTTATTATGCCTGGCCTTTATTTATATGCTCAACTGTTAATTCCTTAAAGAAAACCAAAATATCATATCTGAATTTTCTGCCTCTGTATATCAATCTGGTTGTACTGCTTTAAATTCATAACTTGTTAAGAACCATTGCATCTTTAATTAGCTATGCAAAAACCTCGAATTCTTTTTCAAACACTTAAGCTTCTGATGACCTAGGAGTCTTGAATATGCTATGCTTCCTCTGCGCCCCTCTGATTATATTAAATAGTTGCCAAAATGTTTCATAAATTCTGCCTTCACAATTACCTTTATTTCTCTTTATTTCCACTACTACTCTAACTCTAACTGAGCTGACTTCACTTTCTTATCAAATCATCTTACCCAATTAACTACCACAGAAAGAAAATACATGAATTCATATGCTGCTTTCTTTAATGCTTCAACTTTATCTATGCCACATTGAATTCTAACATACTGCTACTGATATGCTTTACTCTTTACATACTTATCTTACTTCAAATAATATTCTCTAACTGACTCAACAAACCAAATTCATAACTCTTCACAATTTCCATTCTCATTGCTGTGACACTGTACTCTCTTATCGGAAAACAAAACTGCTCAACTAACTCTGCACATATTTTACTTTCAATTTTACAGAACTCTTTCTCAATCAGGTGCCATCTGACCCAAAATACTTTAATGCTTAACTGATTAAACTTTTCCTTTATATATTTTACAATATATTGACTTTAACAATTCCAATTTCCATACATTTCCTTCTCTTCTCGCTCTATTCTGCCATAACATTAATCTGCTTACTATTCTTTAACTGATCTGCTGTAGCTTTCACATCAAACTCTGGAAATACCTTTATAATAAAACTCTTATGTTCATCTGAATCACTTTCAGCACACTGCTATATAAACTATTTCTAAACATTTCTTAAATCATCTGACTATTATCACTCTATAACTTGCCACATTCTGTCTTCCTCTAATTAATAACATTGAGCTTAAACTATACTGATAATCATATTGAATATAATACCATCTCTACAAAAAGACTTTCCCCTAATCATTCCACTATTTGACTAATCTCACTGTACCACCTACACTGTGACCTTTCATAACACCCAATTACCTTTCATTGTAACACTGCTAAAACCAGAATCTGAATACCCTTTTTCTTAGACACGATAACCTGCTCTGCCTGATTCCTCTGTTCTACATTGCTGCTTTACAATCTCAGTATCTGCCTTTCCAATTACCTTACTATAGCTGCTTTATTCTTAAGAACTGGAAATACCCTTGTTACAACTTACTCATTAATATTCCTTTCATTCAAACCTTTACTTTAATTCTTTCACAATCTGCCTTTCTGTTCTGCTCAACTTGACATTCCCTTATCAGTTTCTTAACTAACTCGTCTCTCCTTTTCATCATACTTCCCACAACTACTAAATATTACTGATTTGATCTTTAAAACTACGATTTGCAAAGAAATCCTTATGTTGAATTTTCACAAACTGCCACTTACCAATAGAATGTCTTTACTTCAAAATTTCTCAAAAACATTTAGCTGAACACTGATCTTCTTTCACTCTCTCTGCACCCAACTGCTCACCACTGCACACACTTATGCTGATATTTATATCAAACTTCTTGTTACCACCATCACTTATAGTAACATTACTCTCGAACTTTCTTTGCAATAACCATTTCTAATTATAAAACACATTTACCTCTGTTGTCGCAAATCACTGCTCCTCTGCTTACTAATACCTTTTCTGAAGTCAACTTAACCATTTAAAATCTTCCATATCACTAACCACATTATCATCCAAGCAACTTCTTAACACTTATTGACACAAATCTCCGACATATCAATTACCTCTACTGAATTTCTCAATCAAAATCCTTTCATCTAACAATCTTTAACACCCACTATTCCGCATTGCAGTACTGTTCCTGCTGTAACTCTATTACACAACTATCTCTGCAATAACTTCCTCTTATACATATCCACAATCATTACCTTATATCTGTCTCTGCTGATTCTCTACCTTGTTAAAATACTTTCATAACATTAAATTATATTTTTCTTAGAACAAAACTCTATCTTTACTGATTATCACAACTAAACTTACCAATTCCCTTAATTTTCCACAACTGAAAACCTCTACACAATCATACCTTTCTGCAATAGCACAACTTACTAGCGTAACTCAAGCAACTATACCATTACCAACCACACCATTTCTCTGTCATCACTAACATCTGCCAATCTGACAAACATAGGCACCCAATCCACATGACAAAAACTCACGTAAAAACCACACGAAAATCACACAAAACTACAGACTTGCTACAAGCAGTGGACATTAAACCATGTCTTGGGACATTGTAACCTCAATGTCTTTTCATATTCTAACTGGACCATACTCTGATACCAATTGTAACAACCCTGGATATTTATGCCCAACAAGGCTCCATATCCAAGTCCGCCTCCCGTGATTGGACCGGAGTCTCGCAAGGAATATGTAAGAATATAAAAAACAACTACGAGAGTATAATATACAAGAAAGTACAAGTAATTATACTCATTTCCACAAATTACGTTGTCCCAAGATATTATTACATGTCCAAGAGAAAAGTACAACTACCTGAGGTATACTCCGAGGGAGCAAAGCTCACACTGAACATGACTACAACTCATCTACTGGTGGTACAAGTCTACCACAATGCCACTGTAAGCTAAACACACGGAAAGCCCTGAAAAGAACTATAGGGGAGTGAGCCTCAACAAGTCACAGGCTCAGCAGAAACCTCCCAAAAACAACCACAACCAACAACTGAAGGAAGGAACCAAGTCCTCAACCCCTAAGGGTATCACTGGCAATGTTAATTGAAGCACTACAGAAGTAAAATGTACTAACAATAAATATAACGAAACTGCATTAAATAAGAACAAACTAGTTGTCATGGTTTCAAGAAAATAAAAGAAGCTACAGGACTAGTGTAGACATACCAGTCCACCACGACAGCTGAAAGAACTGTTAGGATCGGATGGGTGGATGAATTAGATCTAGAAGGGGGGGTTGAATAGATCTAACATCAATTAATGCGGAAGCTTAAGCAATCCAAAATTACTTCGAATCAGAGATCAATTCACCCAAACAATTTACTGATCTGAAGTATGATTAGTGTGTGTGAGCAAATCAATTAGTAGTGTGAGCGAAATCCCTATGCATGCATCTAGCGAGATACAAAGGCAAACCACAATTCAAACCACTGCACAGAGGATTTTTAGGTGGTTCGGAAATCACCTCCAGTGACTCCTACGTCCACCCCTCACACAGTGAGGCCACTCTACTCAAAACCTTGAGTACAACACACACTGGAGCACGACGACTCTAAACACCCTTGAGCACGACGACTCAAGAAACACGAAGCACGACAACTTCAAACCCTTTGAGTACAATAACTCAAAGAAAACCCAGGAGATAGGTACGACGACCTACTCCACAAACCACTTATGAGTACGACGACTCACAAGCACTTGAGCACAACGGCTCAAAACCAGAGCACTACGGCTCCAAACCTTTGGACCACGAACAATCCAAGTTCTGCTAGAACAAGCTCAGTTAGAGAATAGATCCTCTAGCACGATCTATCTCAATATAATGATAAAAATAGAACAAACAGAATTAAGTAATCTGTGTAGAACACATACACAGATCACACAATGAAAACCTGGATGAACACTCCAAGAAAATAAATGAAATAGATGAAACTTGGATGTTCCTTGATGAAGAAGACTTGCAGAAGCTTGGATTGAAGATGCTTGAAGGAATTCGTTGGAGATCTTCTTCAATCCACGATGCTCTGCTTCAGTGGCATCCGGATTGCCAGTTCTTCTTCTTCCTTTGCTGCTCTTCTGCTCCTCAATATGATGGCGCTGCTCTGCTCCCTTTCTGGATGTAGATGCTTTATCCTCTCTCCTCTTCTCTTATCTTCTTCTTCACGTTCTCCTTCCAAACAGCACCTCTCTACTCCCTCTTTCCCTTTCTGCAGCCGCCACACCCTTTTCTGGAGATGTCTCGTTTCTTTCTTGGGTGGGATGCCTTGGAGCACAAGAAACATGAGTATTTATAGCCCCATATGTCCTTAAGAAGTCTTAGGGTACGTGGGCACAAAAACCTAGGTCAAATCCCTTAAATCCCAAGCAGCCACGTGTCGAGAGAAATTCTCGATTTTTGAGTTTCAGCCAGAGTGTGTCGACACACTGTCCCAAACTGGCAGATTTTGTTCTCTGGGAAGGGTCACTAGTGTCGACACTACTTCAGGCAGTGTCGACACACTGTCCAGAATTGACAAACAGGTCTTCTGGAAATTGGATCTAGTGTCGACACTACTTGAGGTTGTGTCGACACACAGTACAGACCTGTCAACTGGGATCTCTGGGAGCTGGGACTAGTGTCGACACTACTTGATCCTGTGTCGACACTACTTGATCCTGTGTCGACACCACTTGACCATTTCTTCATCATTTTGCCTTGGGTTTGAAGCATTGTGTCGACACCAGTAAGGAGTGTGTCGACACTACCAAGACAAAATCTGTATACACCTACAAAATTAACACATAAATCATTAGTACAAGATATTATCATTAAAATATGAGATATTAATCATCAAAAACATGTTGTTTGAACATTAACACGTTCCACCCATTAAGCATTAAAATCACAACATGTCATCATTAAAATCACACTATGTCATCATCAAAATCAAAGTATGAGTGATGTTCATTGGTCATCATTAAAATACAACTTTAGGAAATTCCAAAACACACTCAACCCAACAATCTCCCCCTTTTTGATGATGACAAAACATATGCACAATCTCCCAATATCTTGACTCCCTTAACTTCAAAATCTCCCCCTTTGACCATATACACATTTTGAACTTTCTCCCCCTAGAAACCTTTCTCCTTTAAAGAACTTTCTCTCCCTTTTTGAAGGCCTTTTCTCCCCCTTTTTGACAGCATCAAAAGGACAGATAAGAGAGAGAAACAAATAATAGTAGGAGATCAAGAAATGAAATGTAGGAAAGGAATGGTCAGAAATGATCAAAATAAATGAGACAAGGTGATATTGACATATGAGAGACATTATTGTGTTCTTTGTATTGTGCAATAAAGTTCATTCACAAAGACACACTCAACACAAGGTATTGCAAGATATAAGGAACTGAATGTAGTTAAAATAATGAAGCAAATGTGAAGTAAAGTGACCTATATGAGTGAGCAGAAATATTTAACAAGGATGTTAGGAGCTTTAAGTTTAACACAATGGGAAATAATGGGTCTAAACTCAGTAAACATGAACTTTATGAAGGTCTTAAGCTTTTTCATCCTGTCAATTTGATTTTCTTTCATTTTTAACTGGGAAAGAATACAAGAATAATTTAGTTAAATCTCACTTTTCAGTGCAAGAGATCACATTGATCAGATGCAAGATCTCTTGATTACTTAGTGGTTTAACTTTCATTATCTTATACAGAGTTGAAAACTTTGATTTCCACTTTTTTACTCGAAACAAATCACTTTTTAGGTGAAATGGCCCAGTTACTCAGTGGTTCAAAAAATTGCATTGCTCTGTTTACATCTTTCCATATTATTGATCATTTTCTTTTGATGTTTTGCAGGAATTTGATTGCTTTGACTAGAAAAGACATGACTATGAATTTAGAGAAATTATTCCTAACATGTGGTAAAAATGAAGCTTAAACATGCACAAGCTAAATAGTAGAGTCACTCATGTGCTTACAAGTGTTTTGCAAATCATTTTAAAAACATTCAGTATTAAAATTGTTTGACCTTGAAATGATACTAAATCTTTGAAATTAAACTAAATGTACAATGAGTTTAGTTTCAATGTTTTAATTCTCTCATAAGAAAATAGCACAAGGACTCAAAAATTCTGATGAGTTTGGGGTTCGAAATAGAGAACTAAGGTCAAGGAATGTAACAATGACTTTCCCCTTTCATATAACTTCCCCTTACAAGGTGAACATGAAGATTATAGGAGGAATAGGAATGGAGTGAAGTGAAAGCAGAATGAACATGAATGTTTTATTGAAAAATAGAAACTCCCCCTCAACAATTACGTATGAGGCTCTTGATACTTGGCGGAGTCATATACTCACGCATAGTGAAAGTGTCCAGACAAGTCTAACTTGCTTTTCTTCAAATCACTATTTGATATACTAAGAATTTCAATACAACTGAAAAGTAGGAATTTATTTGCAAGAACATTTGTCAACAAACTGAATGGGAGTTGTTAATAAATCAGATATGAAAGAATATTTCTTCAGCATTTTACTCAAAGATTCTTTTGACTCACACCCCCATAAGATATGCATGATATGAAATGATCATTTAAGCAATTCAGATATGTTCATTCCAAGTAGTTTGCACAAAAAGATTATGAACATGATCAAGCATATATCAACATGCAATTTATTGAAGGAGAAAAGTTTTTCACATGATTATGCACACCATTAACTTTAAGCATAACATGACTTTTGGTACTTGGCGGAGTATTTTACTCACGCATAATGAGAGTTTCTAAACAAGCATAACTTGTTTTTCCACATGTCATCATTTGATATACCAAAAAGTCAAAGCTGTTGATATGCACACAGAATCATGGGCACAATTAAGCAAGTATGATAACACAAACATGATTCCAAGTGTTAAGACACAAAGTTGTTGTTGGGAGCAACATCAAAACACACTCTTCATTGTTCAGATAAGACTCTAAGAATTTTCTTTGACTTGAGCAGTTCAATCTGGAAATGATATGAGGTTCTACCTGAACAGTCTTCATTTCTTTTAATTTCAAAGATTTTACCTGTGTTCTCCAATCATTTCTTGCCTTGCATAGCCAATATCTTGAATCCATTTACAATGAATGGCTGCAAGACTCCTCAGCTTGCTGATCAAGCTGGTTTTGGGACCCACACTTGATTGGGTCCTGCAATGAAATCAATGTTAGAGTGCAACAAAGATTTCTGAATCCAAAATGATTTTATTTTTGGTATAGATGCATTTATTTCATTGATAGAACTATGAGCAGGATTAGTTCCAGATTTTCTTTTTGCCTTACTCAATGCATCTATGTTTTCATGAAGTTTTCTAATTTTTGGATTTTTAATAAAAGCAGAAACAAAATGATTTTGTGCAGCATTTCTATGCCTATACACATGGAATTTCTGAACATTTTCAGTATGAACATGATATTTATTCCTATGTGTATGAGCATATGCATTAGACTGGAATTTCTGAGCATGCACAACAAAATCATTTCTGCACCAACAGTACCTAGAAATATGACCAATTTTATGACAATGAAAGTATTGGACTGATTTGGCATATTTATTGAAATTTTGATTTCTAATCCAGCAATGTTTGGCAAGATGACCAGGTTTATTGCAGTTAAAGCAAATGAGAGTATTTCTTACCTGGTACTTACCTTGGCATGTATGCATTTGCTGGAATCTCATTTTTATGTGAGGAGGCTTACCATGAGGAGAAGGAGGTGTCTTTTGGTGGCTCTTGCAATGATGTAAATTTGGAAGTTGCCTTGGAGCTTTTTGGACTGATGGAGGAAGTAGATGAATCTTCTTAACAGTAACATTTTTCTTTTTCTCTATCTGTTTTTGAACAGGAACTTTCACTAATTTTTCATTAGAATTAGCAGAGTTCTTGTTTGCAGCAGCTTTAACAAATGTTAATTTTGTTTTATTTTCATTTTTCTTATCTCTCACAGAAGCAAGACTTATGTATTTAGTATTTTTCAATTCATGTTGAAGCTTCTATTTTTCAGCTTTTAATGCAACAACTTATTTTTCTGAAATTTAAAGCTTGTTTAGCATGACACCCAATCCATTTTTCATCTTGTTCTTTTCATTTTCAAATTGAGCAATTTGTTTTTCCAAATCAGCAATTTTATTACTTAAATTGCTATAATCATTGTCCAAAGGTTTGTCATGCAACAAGCATTCAATCTTTCTTTTTAGATGACTATTTTCTTCAACAAGTTGTTTGCATCTTTTATTTATTTGATGATCATGAGCCATGTTAGAAATCTGTTTGTTTAATTGATCATTATCAAATTTGAAGTTTTCATTGAGATCAATCAATTTTCTATTTTCATTTTCCAGATCAATGACTTTTGATTTCAATAGCTCATGGTTTTCTTTCAATCCATTCAGTTTATTTTCACATATTTGGACTTCATCTTCCAAATTCTTTTTCTCAGAATTTAAATTTTCAACTTCATTTTTCAAATTCTCATTTTCTTCTTGCCAATGTTTTAAGGTCTTTTTCAAGTCTCTATTTTTAGTGTTCAGTTTTGCATTAAGATTTTGCATCTTTTCACAAAATTCAATTAATCTATCATGAGACATTCCTTCATCTTCATCAGAATCAGAGTTAGAATACATAGATGAGTATAGAGTGGATGTACCTGACCTTGTAGACCCATTTGATTTCTTGTGTTTTGAAGAGGATGAAGAATGCTCTGAGCTCTTAGAATGTGCAGTAAGAGCCACAACCTTCTGAATTGTTGATTTTCTGGATTCATTGAGGCTCTTCTTTGCCATCATGTACTTGTGAAGTTCTTTTTGTGCTTTCACTGAAAAACTTGATGAAGGTGAGATTGGGGATTTCTCTGAAAATTATAACAAGAAATTCATGTAGATTAAATAAATTTTCCATTATACCTGTGGTGGCCAAATCTGGCCACCTAGATCCATCGCGGCCCATTACGTCTCCCTCAGGTCTCATCAGCGAGCGTGGCCCCTTCTCAGGGTGCCACGTCCTTATGGGGGCCGTTCAGAGGTCTTCGAGGCGTAGCCCCCGTGATCGGGCTTCGCTAAGCTCCCCAGTAGCATGTTTTCGAATAGCTTCACTCTGGCTCATAAAGGGCCTTCACCTACCGAACAGGGCACCGGTCCTAACGCACCGAACAGCCATGGATGTTACCGAGTAGCGGTCTCGACCCCTCTTACGGGGCATCTGCTCGGTGACCTCCGCCGGAGTCTTCCAAGCGGCCCTTCGCATCCTCACGGCGGTTGTAACTATCGCAGGCCATGCGCCCCACTATCAAGAGGCGTGTTAACTGCTTGGCATCTCAACGGGAACTTGAACGTGTAACCCCCCACTACGTGCGCCAATCAAGGCGCCCTTCCAGGCACGATCCAGAGGCGTTACGTCTGTCCACTTCAATACCCATGCCTATATAAGACACGGGTACAGGGCCATGCAGAGGTACGTTCTCCTTCACGTGAACACACCCTCACACACGAGAATCCTCATTCTCTTCAGTCATCTACTGACTTAGGCATCGGAGGGTTCTTCCCGGTTCTTCAACCGGGCCCCCCTTGACGCCTTTTTCTGGTGATTGTAGGATCTTTGTCTGCCTCCGGAAACTGTCATTCTCTCTACACCAGTGTAGGCCTGATCCGCTTTGGCCCAATAAGGAAAAGGCCTCCACACTTTTAGCGCCGTCTGTGGGAAGGACGCAGCCATGGCTCGCGGACGATCCTCCTACCAGAATATCAAGAGTAGGGCAACGAGATCCCGCCAGTCGCGAGCGAAATCTCGCCGTCGGTCCCCTCCCATCGACGTCAACATCGCCCCTACTGGTGCTAATAATGGCGTCCCTGCACCAGTGGCTACCGCGCCGGCAACTGCCCTGGAGATGGCTGAACTCCGGGGACAGATGCATCAGTTGACAGGCATCTGCCTGGCCCTACAAGCCCAGTTGGCGGGGCCACCAACCCTGGCGGCTTCCCTGCCATGGGAGCGGCAGGCCGAATCGTTACACCGACGATCTCGCGTCCTTCCGGCTCCTCAGGATCAGCAGGCAGACTCGCCGCGCTGATCGCCCGAGCCCCGTCCGAGGAGCGGGCACCGAAGCGCCGGGGCCGTTCTCCCCGCCGCTCTGTCGTCGCCCCCCGTCCGCCGCGCTCGGTTGTGGGGGCCAACTCCCACGGCTCCGGCCGAGAAGCTTCTGCTCATTTCGAGCAAGAACTCGCAAGGCGCCTCCACCGTGTGGTCGACCTAGAACGCCGCGTGGACGCAATGGTCCAGCGCGCGGAGGGAAAAGCCCCAGCGGAAGATGACCTGGACTTCCGCTCCCCTTTCAGCGGGGAGATTCTGGAAGCTCGGGTCTCTCCCAAACTCCCTCTGCCTACCATTGCGCCCTACGACGGTACCACCGACCCAGCCGACCACATCCACGGCTTCGAGTCGCATATGGTGTTCCACGGAGCATCAGACGCGGCCAAGTGCCGAGCTTTCCCTGAACTCTCAAGGAGACCGCCAGAGCCTGGTTCGAGACTCTTCCGGCGGGCTCCATTTCCTCCTTCCGCCAATTGAAGAAGTCCTTTCAGGACAGCTTCCTTGGTGGGAGGTCACAGCCGCGAACGGCAGCTTCCCTCCAGGCTATACGCCAGAAGAAGAACGAAGCGCTCTGAGACTTTGTCAAAAGGTTCCGAACAGAGGCACTCCGCATCTCCCACCTGGACGTCCCTCTGGCCACCAGCGCCCTCATCCAGGGCACTCGCAATGGCTTCTTGCAGAGGACTCTCGGCGTCCAGCAGCCCACCACCCTCGCCGAGCTGCTATCCATCGCGCAACGCCATGCGGCTTGCGAGGAGAGCTTAGCTGCATGCCGAGCAGAGCAGGGGGAACCTTCGACAAGAAGAGGTCGTCCGATAACGGTTCCGACCATGACCGAAAAAAAGGACGATGCAATGGTGACTCACCGCGCCGACCACTCCCCTTCACCGACTACACCCCCCTCACCGTGGCACCCGAATAGATCCTGGCGGAGATCAGGAACGAACCATATGTTCGGTGGCCACAAAGGATACGCTCCGACCCCCGGAGGCGCGACCAGGCGAAGTACTATCGCTTTCATCGTGACCACGGCCACGACACCTCCGAATGCCGTCAGCTTAAGGACGAAATCGAAGACCTTATCAAGTGCGGCTACCTCGAACGGTATGTGCGCCAGAACGAAGACCGCCCCAGACACCGAGAGCGGACCCCCGAGCAACCGATCAACAATGAGCCCAATGGGCAGGAGATCAATGTGATCGTGGGAGGCTTCGGCGCAGGCGGGGAGAGCACTCGAAGCCGACGCGATTACGACAGGCGAGTGCATGTCGTGGATAGGCCTTCGGCACCCCGGCCGGCTCCATATCCCACCAGTCCTGCACGCACACCATCCGAGGAGGCTATAACCTTCTCGGACGAGGACCTTGTAGGGGTTACTACCCCGCACACTGATGCGTTGGTCATTTCGGCCACCATCAATCATTGTAATGTGCGTCGGATTTTGGTGGATAATGGAAGTGCCCCTGATGTCTTGGCTTACGACTGCTTTGTCCTTATGGGCCTAAAAACCGAACAACTCACCCCGGTTGACTCGCCCTTGTTCGGCTTTTCGGGGGTTTCGGTGCAGCCCATGGGAAGAGTTCGCCTCCCGATCACTTTAGAGACGGCTCTAAAGATCGTGAGCAAGGTGGTTGACTTCTTGGTCATCAAAAACATGCCCGGCTACAACGCCATCCTCGGCAGAGGCCTGATCGGGCAAATCAAAGTGGTACCTTCGTCACTCCACCAGAAGATGAAGTTCCCAATGCCGAACTAAATCAGCGAGGTGCTCGGATGTCAGCGCGAGTCTCGACGGTGCTATGTCCTTTCTCTAAGAGACAAGCAACCACTTGCAGACCCGGTCCCGCCAACATCCGATCAGCCCTCCACCAGCCAAGGAACGCCTGCTGAAGATCTACTTCCTGTCCAAGTTGACGATGACCCCGAGCACGTCCTCTACATTGGCGCCCTACTAGCAGAGGCCGAGCAGCAACGCTACAAGGCCTTTTTGCTAGCCAACCTTGACGTGTTCGCGTGGTCCGACGATGAGCTTCCGGGCATTTCTCCGGAAGTGATGGTGCACCGCCTCCGTCTGGACCCTCGGGTCCCGCCAGTGCAGCAGAGGAGGCAACCTGTGAACCGAGAATGGCAGACCGTGATCCAGGATCACATCGTCAAAAGCCGATTTGTTGGACTCCTCCGAGAAACCCAATATCCAAGGTGGATCTCCAATGTGGTCCTCGTGCGCAAGGCCAATGGCAAATGGCGTGTGTGCGTCGACTACAAGGATCTCAACAAGGCGACACCCAAGGATAATTTCCCCTTGCCGCGCATCGACCAGTTGGTGGACGCTACCTCCGGGCACGAGCTTCTCAGTTTGTTGGATGCTTACTCTGGTTATCACCAGATCAATATGCATCCTCCGGATCAAGACGCTACTACGTTCGTCACAGACCTGGGGTTGTACTATTTCACCAGGATGCCCTTCGGTCTAAAGAACACTGGTGCGACGTACCAGCGGCTGGTCAATAAGATGTTCGAGCAGCAGATTGGGCGCAACATGGAGGTCTACGTCGATGACATGCTGGTCAAGACGCTTCCGAGCACCGACCACGTCTCCGACCTCCAAGAAACTTTCGCAACTCTGCGGAAGTATAACATGAAGCTCAACCCCTCCAAGTGCGCATTTGGTGTTCGTTCGGGTAAGTTCCTCGGCTTCCTCGTTTCAAATAGAGGGATAGAGGCAAACCCGGAAAAAATTCAAGCCGTCCTGGAGATGAGCAGTCCCAAGACAGTATGTGACGTCCAATGTCTGACTGGGCGTCTCGCTGCACTGAACCGGTTCATGTCCCGAGCAGCAGAAAGAGGTTTTAGCTTCTTCAAGTTGCTCCGAGGCCCCAAAAGCGCCTCGCAGCAAGGGGGGCAAGTACGGTGGACTGAGGAGTGTGAAGCTGCCTTCACCAAGCTGAAGGCATATTTGGCAGCCCCACCTATTCTCTCAAAGCCTGTGCTCGGAGAGCCTCTGTTCGTATACCTCTCGGTTACCGAACACTCCATCAGCGCGGTTTTAATCAGAGAAGAGGGAGCGGCGCAGCACCCGGTGTACTACATCAGCAGGGTCCTCCAAGAAGCCGAAAGGAGGTACCCCCGAGTAGAGAAACTCGCCCTCGCCTTGGTCACGGCTACTCGGAAGCTTAGGCCCTATTTTCAGGCCCATTCAGTGACAGTCCTCACCGAACAACCTCTGAAGTCTATCCTTCAGCGGCCAGAGGCTTCCGGCAGGCTCATCAAATGAGCCGTAGAGCTTGGCGAGTTCGACATCAGTTTTCGCCCAAGAACGGCAATAAAGGCGCAAACATTGGCGGACTTTGTCGCGGAATGCACGCTCCCTACCAAGCAGGACCCGCCATTGGCTGACGAGCCCCCATGGGAGCTCTATGTTGATGGGTCCTCTTGTGTCACGGGGAGCGAAGCTAGCTTGGTCCTTACTTCCCCGGAGGGGTTAGAATTCTAGTACGCCCTCCGGTTCCGCTTCACAGCCTCCAACAATGTCGCCGAATACGAAGCATTGTTGTTCGGTATCCGCATGGCTAGGCACCTTGGAGCCCTTCGGCTGAGGGTCTTCAGTGACTCCCAGTTGGTCGCCAGCCAAGTGAACGGGCAGTTCGAAGCGAGGGAGCCTCGTATGGCCCAATACCTCCAGCAGGTCAAGAGCCGAGCAGAGGGTCTCCTTTATTTCGAGGTCGTACACGTCCCACGGGAGCAGAATGCGCGAGCAGATGCACTTGCCAAGTTGGCATCCTCAGGAGACATCGCCCTTCTCACTTCGTATTCATTGAGGAGCTCGCCTCACCGAGCAACGAAGTAGACGTCGCAGCCGTTGAGACAGGCCCACCGACTCCGAGCTGGATGGACCCTCTTTTAGCTTACCTACTTCGGGGTGAGCTTCCGCTCGAGCAGGGCGAAGCTCGCAAAATTAGAATGTGTGCTCAGTGTTTCACCTTCGTGGAGGGCAAGATGTACCGGCGGTCCCTCTTGAGACCTCTCCTACGGTGCCTCAGCCCCGAAGAGGCTCTCGGGACTACCGAAGAGGTTCATGAGGGGCTGTGTGGAAGCCACTTGGGGGGCAAAATACTAGCGCGCAGCATCATTCGAGCAAGGTTCTGGTGGCCTTCGCTACAAAAGGATTGTAGGTCCTTTGTCAGGAGGTGCCCGGAATGTCAGAAGTTTGGACAGCTCATCAAGCAGCCTGCCGAGCAGCTCCACAATATGCTCGAACCATGCCCTTTCGCTAGATGGGGCATCGATATCTTGGGTCCTGAACGCGCGACATTGTTGACTGTGCATTTTCGTTGTCCAGAGTTCATCGCACAAGTCAATATGTGCACTTCCTCTAAACTGTCTCACAGATTAAAATAGCAAAAATGAACTAGTAAAGTGGTGAGAGCAGGTCATATCCACGGAGAGGCGGAATAGAATTTGAGTTAAACTACTTTGACTTGACACCATTCTATCAACAATGCATTAAAAGTGAAGATGAAAACAACACCGACCAATTCTCTCACATTCTCGAAAGGTCACATTTAACGAAGGAACAAGCGGAATTGAAATGAAAAGACACTTGGTATCACTGTACCCTCATAGCTCGAGAGATGATGAATAAAGAGAAAACAATTTGCACCAAGTTTTAAAATATCAAGAAGAATCCGATACTATACCCTCACAGCTCTCACAGAAAATGGAAAGAAACTAAAATCCTGAAAAATCAAACTCTCAACTCTCTGAACTCTCGGATAACAGAAAAAAAACAACTACAAGAAATCCTAGAAATCAAACCAACAAACCCAACTCTCCCAATGCTAAACTACAGCCCAAAACCTCACAGAGTCACCCGGACTCTCTCAACTGTCAAATTATCCATCACTGCTCAATCATCCAACCAAGAACAGAAGAACTGAGCTAATGCAATGGATCGAAGTAAGTAAGTGCAGACATGAACAATATAAGAAAATTGAACGATAATAGCCTCTGGATCACCCTATGGAACATAAAGAAATGGAAATTTTCCCTTGGATCGGTCTCACATCAGTTTTCACAGAAGAAAAGTACGAAATCTGTCGAGCTCAAAAATAAATTGCACATAAGAAAGTAAGAACTATTAAAGAGAAATTGATCCGAACAACCCATGATTGAACTCTCCAATTTCTGGAAGAACATGAAGAACAAAAGCTAGAAAATTCTTAAATAAAAATCCAACAAAAGCTCCCCGGCTCACAGAAAGAACAACAAAAAAATTGGAACAAGAAATTCTAACAATCACAATCACCTCCAACTTCCAACATATGCCAAAGGAAAATTGCAGAAACGAAATGGCAGTAAACTAAATCTAAACTAGCCACTGCACTACGAAGAATAGAAAAATTACAGAGAAAATAAATGGGAAGAAATCCCCCAAAATCTCCAACCCGGCGAACCTCTGCTACTGCTCTGAATCAAGAACAAATGCTAAAGAGAGAATACAGAACAGAAATTGTAAACAAAACCCAAAGATCTGAACTGGCTAAGCCCTCTGAACTGGAAGAACAGTAAATTCAAAGTTAGAAATGCTCCAAAACTCAAACCCCAACCCTCCCCTGCTGATCTGCTCTACTGCTTCAAGAAAGAAAATACAGAAAGAAAATGGAAGAAGAAAAAAATCCTACGAAATTCTAATCGGCCAAACCAGAGAAGAATCCCCCATGGCGAACCAGAGACCAAGAGGAAAACCCCAACATGAACAAAACCTCCCAACCACAGCTCTACTGTAAACAGAAAAATATAGGAAAATGGCAAAGAAAAAATTCTAAAAACAATTCCTACTCGCGAACCAGGGAACCCCCCGAGAAGAGGACTGTGGGGTCCCTTTTATAGGGTTCCAGCTTCCTGCCTCTGCATCTGGATCAGCTCCACACGATCACTGCACACGAGCATCGCACATCCTGCTGGGCCAAACGCATGGCCCATCTGCCTCGCACAGGCTTCCTCCAGCCAGACCCATGCTCTGTCAAGCCGCCTCCTCACGAGCCCGCACACACCCAGCTTTCACACCCCTGCCGCACACAAGCATCACCTAGACATGGATGCACAGCCCAGCCCATGCCACCTCACACACACATCGCCACCTGCATCCAAACAGCACACACACACACACCTTTGATGCCAGCCTCCTGGTCCCTGTAGCGCCTCAGTTGCATGCAAACGCAGCAGCACTCACCCATGCCAGATCGGCCATCTCAGCACCCATCGCAAGACTGCCATCGCACCAGGGACAACCGCCATGGCCATCCGTACGGCCAGCCCATCCACATACCGCACCCAGTCGAGCATATCTCTGCCCTCAGCCCATCTCACCACATCGAGCCATGCCCAGCCGCCATCAGCATCAAAACCACAGCCACTTCAGCCATTGCAGCTTCAGCAGATCAGGGCACCGCCGTGCCTCTCCAGCAGCCATCGTACAGCCCATCTCCTTCCGGCCCAGATGCCAGCGCCAGGACCACACACAGCCACAGCCTAGGCCGCCATCTCACCCGAGCTCCTGCTGCTTCGGCCCAGCAGAGTTCCTCCACCTCAGTCGCCGAGCACAGGAGTACCTCTGCACAGCTCCCAGCGCACACCAGGAGTCCCCAAATCGCCCAAATGCCAGCTCCGCTTCATGAAGCTTCCAGCTAAAGACAAAGACCTGTTAGGAATAAAATAGAGTAAAAGAATGTTGCGTGGCCAAGATATGTGAGATGAGAAAAATAATAAAATTTTTTATTTATTTATTTAATAAGATGTGGTGGGATATTAAAAGTTTTTATTTATTTATTGGGATTAGGTGGGGTAAAATGAAAATCTTATTTATTTACAAATTTATATCTATCTAGTATTAAAAGATATTTACAAAGTTTTTATTGCGACAAGGATTATTTAAAAATCTTTTAATATAAACCTAATTAGTTATTCGGAAAGAAATGATTAAATGCAAACATGTATTTTCTAATCCAATGATTTAACTAAAGTGTTCAAAATCTATTTATGGATAAAATTAAAATTAAAGTCAAATGGCACCTTATTTATGGACAAAGACTATCTAAAATCAACTATATGTATGATATTTAACACGAAAATTTTAATAATTATCAGGTCCCTTCCCGGAGGCCCAAGGCCGGAAGAAGTTCCTGTTCGTGGCTATCGACTATTTTACCAAGTGGATCGAAGCCGAACCTGTTGTCGCGATCACCGAACAGGCTGCATGGAAGTTCATCTGGAAGAACATCCTCTGTCGATTCGGAGTTCCAAGGGTCATCACTTCCGACAACGGGAAGCAGTTCGACAGCACCTTTTTTAAGCAAAAGTGCGCCGAGCTCGCCATCTACAACCACTTCACTTCAGTGGCGCATCCCTAGGCAAACGGTTTGGTAGAAAATGCCAACCGGACGTTGCTGCACGGGATCCGCACAAGAGTGGAGGCTGCAGGAGGTTCATGGATTGATGAGCTCCCCAACGTGCTCTGGTGCCACCGAACATCTGCGCGAGTAGCAACGGGAGAAACACCCTTCCATTTGGCTTATGGCTCAGAAGCAGTTGTGCCCCTGGAAGTAGCTCTCCCCACTCTCCGAACAACCCACTTCGATGAAGCCGCCAATAATCGTGCCCTTCGAGAAAACCTTGACATGCTCGGCGAGCGGCAGAACGACGCCAGCATTCGTCTCGTTTCCTATCAGCAACGGCTCGCGCAATATTATAATGCGTGAGTCCGGGAAAGGCGCTTCAACGTAGGAGATTTGGTTCTACGCCGATGCTCAGCCTCGGACCCCCGAAGAGCGATTGGCAAGCTCGCCCCCAAATGGGAAGGACCTTATCAGGTCATCCAAGTCCTTGGGAAAGGCTCATATAAGCTAACTATCCTTAGTGGCGAAGCCATACCTAGGACTTGGCATGTATCTAATCTCAAGGCTTACTATCTATAAAAGCCTTTGATCGGCATCCTGCTTCTCTTCTCCCCGTTCCTATGGTGCGCCTAGAATTGGGTCTGAAATTATCCACACTTCCGGATTCTTTAAACCCAAAATGGATATGTTGGCCCTTCAGGTGGGACAAGTGTAGAGCATTCACCCCTAGTTGAGACCCTATTCGGTCCTAGCAAACCTGTGCGGTACATGCGATGCTTATAAACTAATGAATTTCAATTCGATCAGGAACTATGCTAAGGGAAGGAGATAGAAGAAGAGAAGCCATAGACAATTGACGAAGAGGAAATTTTCATTCATAGATTTTTTCTTACATGCAGGTCCCCTGGACCTCGGTTACAAAAAATAGATAGAAGAAGGACCTGGAGTGGGGAGACTAAGGGGCCTGCTCGGAAGGCCCAGCATCTTCACCTGTGGAAGGTATTCGCCCATATTGGAATTGTGTGAATCGCACACCGTCCAAACGAGCATCATTAGTGCGACGCCGACACTCCCGAACAGCGGCCTCGAAGGCTTCTCGAGCACGTTCGACCCAAGATAGCCGCTCCTCAAAGTCCTTCCTAGCTTTAAGGCCCACTCTGTAGCAGCGGGCCCCATACTGTTCCAGATCTTCCTTAAAGTCTAATCCGGCCTTGTAGTCTGCAACAGCGCGGGCCCCCGCATCAGCTACAACCTTGGCAGTGGCGTCCTTCTCGGCCCGGGCCAAGGCCAAGTTCAGCTCCGAAACTTGGAGGGTAGCTTTGAGGTTCTTCACCTCCTCCTCCAACGTCGCCTCGCGGGCCTTATGCTGCGTGGTGAGGCCCTGGCAGAAAGCTGTCTGCGCCTCCCAAAGGTGCTTCTAGCTCTGGGCCCGAACAGCTAGGGCCCTTAGGACATCCAACAACTTGGAGACCCCATCCATGAGGGCCCCCAGGTTGATGTCATCACCCGCGCCATCGTCTTCTTGGCCCTCTGGGTGGTAGCCTCCTTCTAGTATTTCCGGAGTTCGCTCGACTGGAAGGTCCAGGCACCTCGCTAGCTGGTCGAGATGGGAGGCAGAGGGGCTCGCAGGCAGCTCTCTTGGCACGTCTCCTATACAGCGAAGCGTCGCCTCCAGCGCCGCTATTAAGGGAGCTTCAGGAAGCTTCTGCAACAGCACTTCCCTAAGGGGCATCCGATCGTCGTTGGATTCTTCGGCCCAAACCCCGCCACCCACCTCCACTGCCTCCCCCCCGGCGCCATCAGCTACTTTGATGGTTGCAATTACATTGGCAACCACCTCGGTGGGGGGCATGGGGGGCAGGCCTTCCTTCGCTGTGTTAGCAGCTTCCTCTACGGCTCCCGTTGCGGCAACAACCTCCTCAACGGCTCCCATCTCTATGACCGCTTCCTTTTGCGCGACTGCTGCTTCCTCCCGCGCAGCTGGAGCCTCCCCAGTTGCGGTCGCCTTCGCGGATACAGCGACCTCTTCGGTGACGGCAGTTTCTGTAGCTGCCACCTCTCCAGCAGCATCCATCTCCGGCGCCTCGACGTTTGGGAGGTTCCCCTCCTCCCGACCAGAGGACTCTTCAACCCCTCCGCTTCTGCGGGAAGAGGCCTCTGCAGCATCCCTGGTGGCACTCTGCTCGGCACCACCAGTGTTGGAGGCGCCCGAAGGCGCCCTCTCCTCGGAGCGGGTGGAACCCCTGCTTCCTTCCTCGCAAGACCTACCGACTCGTCGCTTAGCTCGATGAGGCACGGCTTGGTGGCAGACCGAATAGGGGCCTCAGTGTGCCGCACGATGGGAGCTTGCGATGCCCCCATAGCCTAGCGCTTCCTCCGTATCACCAGCTGCTCGGCCTCGTCCTCGGCCTCTTCCCCGTCCTCCGCCTCCTCTCCTTCTTCCTCCTCTGCCTCATCGATGAGCTCTTCAGCGCGAGGCACGGTTCTTGTAGCCTTCCTCTTCTTCCGGGCACGGGACCCGTCCTCCGACTCCTCCTCCTCGGTGGCTTCCACCAGCCTGGGCTTCTTTCGCCCCAAGGGAGGAGCTCGGCTGGCACTTCCGCCCTCAGTGGAAGAAAGCACGGCTTCAACCACCCCTACAGAGGTGGCCTTCTTCTTCAACCGAATTTTACCGGGTCTTTCCTCTGAGACCCGGGCTGCAGTCGGCGCTCCCCTGGTGGAGCTCGGGGCCACGATCGCAGTCGTCATCGCCGTAGCCACCCTCATTGCGGAAGGCGCACCGATTGCGGCTGCATCGTCGCCCTCAAAGACGATTCGGTGCCTGATCGGAATCTTCTCTGCAAAATCCTCATTGGCCTCTAGGTTCTGACCAGCGGCCAACTCCTCAGCAACTGCAAAATCCAAGGGGCAAGTTAGAGGAGAAAACGTAGTTACAACTTCTGAGCTACAAAAGGCGAGCTACTTACTCCATGGCTTACTGAGACCGTGCTCGACGAGGGTATACTCTGTCAGATACCCATCGCCATTCTTCACGCCTGTCCGGAGCAGGCTGTTCGAGGCTTGCTCCTCATCCTGGATCAAGTTCGGCCATACGTCCTTCCTGACCCTCTAGATTGTGGTTGGAAACCCCCACTCGCCGCCGCTCCGGCGGCGAATGAAGAACAGCCTCTCGGACCAGCCCTTGTTGTTCGAATATCGGCTAGATAGTTGGATGTTCATCCGCAGCGTCTGGTGCTTGATGTAGTACATGAGCAACCCCGAGGACCGTGAGGCTGATAGCTTGAAGTGCGACCTGAAGACGCCCGACGATCCTCGGATCCCCTTCAGTCTGCAAATCACCCCAAAGATACAAATGTACCTCCAGTTGTTCAGGGTTAACTGGATGGGAGAGATCCCCCACCAGTTCAATAGCGCCTTCGCCGTCTCCGGCAGCGGCAGGCGAAATCTAACCTCCATCAAGTCGACGGAGAGGGTCAGGCACCCTGGCTTTGTGGCGGTGCACTGCTCCTCGTCCCTCGCGTCGATGATCTCGTACTCTTCACCGATGCGAAACCTCTCCCTAAGGCCTTCAAAATGGCATAGCTTCGGCCCGTACAAAGCTGCCACCGTCACTCCACTCGCCACGGCGACTGCGGCAGTCTTTCCTCTGTCCGCCATTGCCGGAGAGTTGCAGGAAGGAACGAAGACGAAGGAGGAGGAAGAAAGCTTGGAGGGCAAGAAAGTTCTAAGGCTGGAAAGTTTTTGTTTGAAGGCGTGGCTCCCACCTTCGCCCCCTCCCTTCTTTATAAGGAAGGAGGGGCGCGGAATTCAAAGCGGGCCCCAGACGTCGCTCCTTCCTGCTTTCGAAATTTCTCCTCGGTCACACCGCTGGCAGCCGTTCGGACGCGATGCGCGACACTCCCAGCTCGACACGTCCCCGCACCCATCATGATGGGTTAGCTGTTCGACGAAGCCCTTAAGCGAAGGCATCACATGGCTCCCTGCAACGGACCACCGCATTAAATGCGGAAAAGACGCCCTCGAAGTGCTCGTGTCTCCAAGCCACTCGAGGGCGTGGGGGGCAAGTGTGGTGGCCAAATCTGGCCACCTAGATCCATCGCGGCCCATTACGGCTCCCTCAGGTCTCGTCAGCAGGCGTGGTCCCTTCTCAGGGTGCCACGTCCTTATGGGGGCTGTTCAGAGGTCTTCGGGGCGTAGCCCCCATGATCGGGCTTCGCTAAGCTCCCCAGCAGCATGTTTTCGAACAGCTTCACTCTGGCTCATAAAGGGCCTTCACCTGCCGAACAGGGCGCCGGTCCTAACGCAGCGAACAACCATGGATGTTACCGAGCAGCAGTCTCGACCCCTCTTACGGGGCACCTGCTCGGTGACCTCCGCCGGAGTCTTCCGAGCGGCCCTTCGCATCCTCACGGCGGTTGTAACTGCCGCAGGCCATGCGCCCCACTATCAAGAGGCATGTTAACTACTTGGCATCTCAACGGGCACTTGTACGTGTAACCCCCCACTACGTGCGCCAATCAAGGTGCCCTTCCAGGCACGATCCACAGGCGTTACGTCCGTCCACTTCAACACCCATGCCTATATAAGACACGAGTACAGGGCCATGCAGAGGTATGTTCTCCTTCACGTGAACACACCCTCACACACGAGAATCCCCATCCTCTCCAGTCATCTACTGACTTAGGCATCGGAGGGTTCTCCCCGGTTCTTCAACCGGGCCCCCCTTGACGCCTTTTTCTGGTGATTGTAAGATCTTCGTCCGCCTCCGGCAACTGTCATTCTCTCTACACCAGTGTAGGCCTGATTCGCTCCGTCCCAATAAGGAAAAGGCCTCCACAATACCAAAACTCAAAAGACTATTAGATCTAATCACAGTGAATCAATGTAACAAGAAATTAGATCTAACAGTTTGAGTGGTTAACCCGCTCTGATACCAATTGTTAGGAATCAGAGCGATTAAGCACACAGAGATAGTGAAATATCAAGCAAACAGTTAAAGCAAATAGAGCACTGAGATCAAACAGAACCAATCAAATCAAATCAGAAATAGATATTAACCCGCTCTGATACCAATTGTTAGGATCGGATGGGTGGATGAATCAGATCTAGAAGGGGGGGTTGAATAGATCTAACACCAATTAATGCGGAAGCTTAAGCAATTCAAAATTACTCCGAATCAGAGATCAATTCACCCAAACAATTTACTGATCTGAAGTGTGATTAGTGTGTGTGAGCAAATCAATTAGTAGTGTGAGCGAAATCCCTATGCATACATCTAGCGAGATACAAAGGCAAACCACAATTCAAACCACTGCACAAAGAATTTTTAGGTGGTTCGGAAATCACCTCCAGTGACTCCTACGTCCACCCCTCACACAGTGAGGCCACTCTACTCAAAACCTTGAGTACAACACACACAGGAGCACGATGACTCCAAACCCTTTGAGTACAATGACTCAAAGAAAACCCAGGAGATAGGTACAACGACCTACTCCACAAACCACTTATGAGTACGACGACTCACAAGCACTTGAGCACAATGGCTCAAAACCGGAGCACTACGGCTCCAAACTTTTGGACCACGAAAGATCCAAGTTCTGCTAGAACAAGCTCAGTTAGAGAATAGATCCTCTAGCCCGATCTATCTCAATACAATGATAAAAATAGAACAAACAGAATTAAGTAATCTGTGTAGAACACATACACAGATCACACAATGAAAACCTAGATGAACACTCCAAGAAAATAAATGAAATAGATGAAACTTGGATGTTCCTTGATGAAGAAGACTTGCAGAAGCTTGGATTGAAGATGCTTGAAGGAATTCGTTGGAGATCTTCTTCAATCCACGATGCTCTGCTTCAGTGGCATCCGGATTGCTAGTTCTTCTTCTTCCTTTGCTGCTCTTCTGCTCCTCAATCTGATGGCGCTACTCTGCTCCCTTTCTGGATGCAGTGCTTTATCCTCTCTCTCCTCTTCTCTTCTCTTCTTCTTCACGTTCTCCTTCCAAACAGCACCTCTCTGCTCCCTCTTTCCCTTTCTGTAGCCGCCACACCCTTTTCTGGAGATGTCTCGTTTCTTTCTTGGGTGGGATGCCTTGGAGCACAAGAAACATGAGTATTTATAGCCCCATATGTCCTTAAGAAGCCTTAGGGTACGTGGACACAAAAACCTAGGTCAAATCCCTTAAATCCCAAGCAGCCACGTGTCCAGAGAAATTCTCGATTTTTGAGTTTCAGCCAGAGTGTGTCGACACTACTACAGAGTGTGTCGACACACTGTCCCAAACTGGCAGATTTTGTTCTCTGGGAAGGGTCACTAGTGTCGACACTACTTCAGGCAGTGTCGACACACTATCCAGAACTGACAAACAGGTCTTCTGGAAACTGGATCTAGTGTCGACACTACTTGAGGTTGTGTAGACACACAGTACAGACCTGTCAACTGGGATCTCTGGGAGCTGGCACTAGTGTCGACACTACTTGATCCTGTGTCGACACCACTTGACCATTTCTTCATCATTTTGCCTTGGGTTTGAAGCATTGTGTCGACACCAGTAAGGGGTGTGTCGACACTACCAAGACAAAATCTGTATACACCTGCAAAATTAACACATAAATCATTAGTACAAGATATTATCATTAAAATATGAGATATTAATCATCAAAAATATGTTGTTTGAACATTAACATGTTCCACCCATTAAGCATTGAAATCACAACATGTCATCATTAAAATCACACTATGTCATCATCAAAATCAAAGTATGAGTGATGTTCATTGGTCATCATTAAAATACAACTTTAGGAAATTCCAAAACACACTCAACCCAACAAGAACCATGCCACAAACCATATAGACCAACCACTGATCGACAGTAATGAGACTGACAACAAAGAGCTAGTCCCCCACAAAACGAACGAGTGAAGCAAGGCCACACAGGTCAACAACCAATGCAAGATAATGGGGCTAGCACACACAGGGGTACAACACCACAAATGGAAGGTCACACAATGCGACTTCCAAAGAAACCGAACCACCTCAACACTTGAAAAGGCTAGCACAATGCGTGCCACAACAGCCAACAACCCACACAGGGTACAGGTACCTAAAGCCATGAGGTACCACGACAAACCACCACCATACACAAAACTGCAACACAACTGTGCCTCCTACAAGGCACACCACAATGAGTCAAACCATAACTAGTGAGTCACCACTCACAAGCCACAACCGTTGGCAAAGCACGAGTCAGAGAGAACGACGCCACCACATGGGAACGGACTACTGGTTCATGACGCCAGCATCCAACCCAGATAATACAACACAAGAACTACCTCTCAGTCTCGCAGTCACAGACGAAAGGTCCAACTGTCGCTCCACAACCACACAGTAAAGCCAAAGAACAGTGGAGATCAACCAACACCACACCTGTAGACCACACAGCTGTAGGCCCATGCCTGGCACCTTTAGAGACTCTGGCCTGAACTCTCTAGAGTGAGGCACTGGAAAACCAGACTAGCTGGGGCCCAGTATGTCTACTGGTGTTCGTACCCCCAACCACGAGCGTGTTACAAGCAACTGCACACCCACAAACACGAGTCACTACCCTCTGTCGTCTTTCCCTCAGCCGGACATACAACTCAAACACAGGAGTGAGGGTGTTCAGGAAGACGATACAGACCTCGATTGTACACACAATACCGGGACAAACCCCGAGCACTAACGTGCCTAGCTCACACAAAACCTGGGGTACCCGACTAGAGAGGCATTCCAGAATAGGTGTCGGACCACCAAACTCGGCAAGCACACAAACCACGCCGATCACTCAACACAACCATAAAACTTATACCACGATACACAAACCATAATCAGCTCGTCACTGGTCACCACGTGACCTCCAAGCAACTACACACTGCTAAAGACATAAACTACATTACAATCTTGCCTGTCATTGGTCATTTCATGACCTCCATAGAACCACACCACTATGCACATAAACCACACATATATTTCTTAAAACATGCTTAACATAATTCACACAACCATTAACCTAAACATGCTTTGCTAATCATTAATCGACTCAAAACAACTTAAAATACCCTAAATGACCTGAGCTAGGTCCACATAGGACCCTCAATGCCCAAGGCTCAACCACTTATTTCGGGAACGCGGCGGGGGCCACTGTCACAATAAGAATGCGACAGCCCAACAAACCGCAATCGCACACCAGAACGCGACAGTGTCTACCATCGTGTTAAGAACGCGACAGCTTGACAGGTCACGTTAACAAACTAGAACGCTACAGGGCCAAGGGTCGCGACCTGAATGCGATAGCCCGATCTGTCGCCTTCTCAGACAGAAACTCTGCACTCCGGTTTTCACACAGAAACCATCTCAAAACGTCATTTCCATGCATACCAAACTTCTAAAAATCAATTACACTATACAGAAAACACAACTACACATCTATACACATTAAACATGCTTCAAATCAATCAAATAATGCAATAAAACAAGGAAAGTCCCTACCGATAAGAAAAACTCACAGAACGAGGCTCAAACGGTGCTCTCCATGTTCGAGCAGCTTCTATGCGCCAAAACCACGTCGAAACACAATCTCCAAAGCCGACGTCGCTGGAAATCACCGCAACAACCCTCACCTCGGTCGAACAAAGCTTCCTACTCTGTTTGGCCGGAGGGCCAAACTTATCCCAACCGGAAACAAGAACGCGACGTAGCATCCTGTCGCCTTCAGAACGCGACACACCTAACCGTCACCTTCTGAAAACTCTCCCTACCACGCGTCATAAAGGTGGTGCAGAGAATGTGACGCATGTGACCGTTACGTTCAAAACGCGACACCCCACCCTGTCGCGTTCGCAATCATTGAACCTGTGGACTATTTGGGCTAAAACCTCCGGCCCACAACACCCACACAACACACAGAGACCACGACCAGGGCTTAACGACCCCACATTGGTCATGAGCACCACACCAAAACTAATAAACACATATCCGAATGGCCACAACGTTACACTGGATGTCATTCAGAGCTTGTTCGAGGGAGAACCTGAGAAGTCCTTGCCTTTCTTCTCCGGTGGCCTTCCACAATTCAGACAAGAGAACCCATGACCTACCTCAAGAGAGGCGTGGCAAGAACCATTTGTGACATGGCAGTTGTTGTGAAATATTGTATTTATAATTATATTTAATGTATATTCGGTTCAATTGATTTCACAATAGTAAACCGGACTTAACCAAAGAGATTCCCAAATCAAACCAAATCGACCTGAACCGGTCAATTCGGTTTGATTTTTCGGTTGACCCAAACTATGCATAGCCCTATTCTAAAGTGCAAAAAAATATTCCAACTTTGTACCCGGTGATCAATAGCTTTATACCATGTAATTTAAACATGTTTTTGTCCATGAGTTAGCCTTGTTTTAAATGCTTTAATCAACATGATGGATGCTAATAATACATGATCAACATGATCGATGATTTAAGCGGAACCATATCACCACGTTGTGACATGCTTCAACCGCTCTCGTTTCTGCGAACACCTTCTTAGGAATATTAGAACCCTCTATCAAATATTCTTCTTTTCGAATTATAACTTCTTCATCAAGACCTTCATAAGTCTTTGATGTGGATTCCCACATGGCCACTAAGCTAATTGTATCCTAAAAACCCCTCCAAACCTTGTCTTACTATTATGAGAAGTGATTCTATTAGCCTGGGAAATGAATTCCTCGTCTGGGACATATCTTTGTCCAGTCTATTTTGGTTACTATTCTAACCCTAACTACATTAAAGTCAGTTGCCTAAATGCGTCGTGTACCTTGACCGCATTCTTGGTCCTATTCCCATGATCGCGATCGTGACCCTATTAAACCCAGTTTTGTGCACACCTATGTGCCCAACTGCATTTATAAATGCAAATCAACGAATGATTACGTTATGTGAAATCCAATTTTGACTACATTGGATTTGATTATTTCTTCCTATCTCTTGTTTCATGCATAAATCATGAGTAATCCTCACACAAGCTTATTTCATTCTTTGAAATCCATCACAATCAGAAGTCATATTAAAATCTATGACTTGGTTACATGAGCCTAATTCTTGAAACTCTAATTGGCCATTATTGTTACATGGACTTGTCTGGATATTTAAATGGGACTACGGTCTATCGATCCTATATAATACCTGTGAATAAAAGACACTGACTAACCTTGAGAGGAGCACCCAAATTACTCATTACTGCAAGAGTTAAATGACTTATGGTGTGGTATTGCACTGAAATGAAATACAAGATTGTTCTAAATAATGCAACTTGTTCCATGAATGATATTGATATGATTACCAATTGACACATTTGGGCATCTAATGGGTATGATTGATCTTAATATGTCCTATGTCATTATATGTTGATGAAATCTTAAATTGCTCTCTTGTTACTTCAATTCCATCGAGTGAATTACTTGATCCTTCTATTCATGTCCTTAAAAGCTTTATGTTATTTGTGCACGGATTTATATTATGCATCAACTAATGTCATCATTGTTATAGCCAACACGCTAATCACTTAAATATTGCCTAATTGAAGATATATAATTCCTATTGTACTTGTTGCTCACCTAGTGTTGCTTAAATATTTTTAGGTAACTCTAATAAGGAGAATCATATTTATGGGGAGAGTCAAGAGTGACCGAACGCACCAAGAGATCCTAGAAAACTATTTTTCTTTTCTTGAGTCTAGCATACTTATTATGAGAGATTTAGAATTGATGTAATGTGAAAGCGATGAGTTATATGAGTAGTTAAGAAGATTGATGTAATAGCATTAGAAGTTAGATTATGAATAAAATTACATTCTTGTTCGTTTCACAATTATTGGAATTATCTATCCAAATTTAGATGTTTTATTTAATTTTATGTTGATTGATCCAAACGATATAACTGTCACATTCTGATATTTCACGTTGGGATGTCAGATATACACACGACTTGCCCTTGATTGTCGTCACGTTGTATGAAACTATCTAGAAAGAGTGACCACCCACTTTTAATACTAATGGAGTCATTTTGTCTTAAGGTAACAGAGACTCTGCACTCAAACTGGTGAAGAACAGTTTCAAATCTTCTCACCCTCTTGTTTATGCTCTTATTAGGTATCAGAGGATTTTTCTTAAAATTTTGATCCCAAGAATTCTCTGTTTGTCTTTGTAGATTCATCTTTTTCATGAGAGAAGAGTGTCATCTATTTCCCAGATCTCAAAATCATCTTACAATCTGCAATTAGATTCGAGATCTTTCCTCTTCACATTTCAAAACTTTTGACAAGTAATTCTATTTTTAATACGTATCGATCATTAAAATTATTTTCTTGCTTCTCATTCCAAATTGGTCCATTTGTGAATCTGTGAATTGACACTCCACATGCAAATTCATAAGCAAAAAGTTTTCCAATAGATAATCCAAACCATGTAAAACTGTCCATCCCAATGACGAAAGAAAAAATGCATAAATTATTATTAGGAGAAAGAGGGTGCGTTCGTACAAGTCGTCTTCAAATGTGGGTACATTTTCATACTCATGAAATAAATAAATGAAGATAATCATAAGGAAATAAAAAGGAAAAAAAAAAAAAGCAAGACATGCAAGACAATAATATATATAGTATACTTGAAAGAGAAAGATGAATGAATGAAAGTTCCCACACCAACTAGGAATTATGGCTTAGAAGAACCCGGCGGTGGATGCATAGGAAGCCATAATGATGCAGAGAGCAGAGAAGGAGATGGAGAGCGTCATGATGCCGCTGGAGTTCCCGGCTGATGTGGAGCCCCCGCCTGTCGTCTTTGACGATCCTCCACCAGCTGCTGGGCTCTGGGACGCCGGAGTCGCCGGATCACTTGATGGGGTCTCCACGCTCGACGGAGCAGGGCCTCCGCTGCTCGGGGTAGGAGTGGCTGGCGACGGCACCGGGGCTGGCGCTTCTGTCGGAGATGCTGCAGGGCCGGCCACAGCTGCATGCCCATGCATCGTGACGAATTAATTTAATTACTCAGCAACTAAATTAGCCAAATGTAATTATAACATTGCTTAACACTCGGCCGACCGAGTACAAAATATCAAAATCCCATGATTGGTGGTGTAGAACTCGGTGCTCTCGACTACCAACTTGACGCTCAACCAATCATAATATTGATATATATGGAATTCTTGTGGGATCCAATGCTCGACTAATTATATACGTGAAATTTTTGTACTCAGATCGATCGCCGGGTATAAAGCAATTCTAACATCATATGGAGAGTACGCAGATAGGGAGGAGGTGGATGTGGAACTTATATGTACGTACCATTGCACTGGCTGACGGGCGGGGTCTGCACCTTGCAGGCGGCGGGGAGGGCGAGGGCCTGAGTCCTGTTGACAGCAATGACCAGCGGGCCAGTGCCGCCGTTGAGCACCTGGCAGAGGCACCGGGGCTGCGACTGGACGACGCTGGCCAGCTGGGTGCAGCACGTCGACGGCGGCGCAGTGGAGTTGCCCTGGATGAACCCCAGACACGGCGCCAGGCTGATGATCACCGTCGTGCAACCGGACGACTGAGCCGAGGTGCCGGCCACCAAGGCCGCCACCACGGCTGCCACCAGACCCAGTGCCACGAAGCCTCCTCTAACCATGATGGTCTCCGCAAGCACACACACCAGTACTACTACAGATGGGGGCCGAGAGAACACGTACCAATTGGCAACTCTCTCTCTTAAGGATTTTGAGGTGTACACTCGAGTCTTCTAATGAGACACTCCCGGATGCAGGGGGGTTGAGGAGGTTTCTCTCTCTCTATATATATATATATATACATAGGGAAGGGAGACTAATTAAGACGTAGCTTGAGCAAATTAGATATTACTATATAGCTCACATAGCTCGCCCTCCACCCGATCGACCCTGTGGGCTTTGACAGACAAACATGACTTGGATCTGCGCAGGTGGCCGACCGTGCCTACTTTATAAATTAACTGAGTAGTTACACAATTACATGGACATGAAGAGAACCTGCAGAAAGGCATACTCTAACCAATGGGTCTGCCAGCCAAAGAAGTAGGTGAAAGAGCAGAAAAAATAATAAGTAGATCACATGTGTATGTTCGGTAACCAAAACTATCTCCATATCTTTCTCACAGTACTCGTCGACGATCGTCAGGAGTGCGAAATCACAGGGAAGCTCTCCCAGGGGGAGGGGGCGTCGGTTTTACAAACACATTACTTCAGAAAAGGACGACAGGTGAGGGGTTCAACAAATCTGGGCTGGTGGCTAGGGGAATCTATTCCTCTGGTCGTCCAGTACTGTTTGCTGTTTTTTTTTTTTACCTTGTCTTTTATCTGGATGGGTGGCTTAATTAACACCCTGAACAATGAATATTTCTTCTTAATTTTTTTTTATTTTTACGATTTGCTATGAGTATATCTTCGTTACTTGCCTGTTTTCAAGTCCTAAACTGCAAATTTTAACTTGTCTTACAGAAACAGGCTCCTCCGTTCTTAGAAGCAATTTTTACTAATAAATAAAGTTAAGTTTTTTGGATGTAGGCCTAAATAATTAGGTTGTGGAGACTAAATTAAAGTTTATAGAAGAAAATTTAAAAAAAAAAACCATCTACCTCAGGGACCATTCTGTCTAATTAATTAGCTGAATGTCCAGTTTTAAAGGTCCCACTATAAGGGATAAATCCTCTACAGCCTAGCCATCTGCATGGAACTAAAGCTCGCACATACGTGCTCACAGATCTGAAGGTTAAATTCCACCTTTCACATGACCGCGTACGTTAAAAAAAGGTTTGAGTTAAATTAATACCACTTTCACATAAAAAGAGGTGGTGAACCGCTGCATTATGTCAATGTGTGATGTTATGTACGGAAGTCATATAGTGTTAGGCACAAGAGAAACATTTCATACCCCACTTGCCGAATAAAAAATCACCCAGCAACCATGGAATTGGCTTCAAGCAAGGGCATGCGTCTAAAAAGTGGCCATGTAAGAGACAGGGGTTGCACCACAGCCAATTCTGTAATTGGTTGAATAATATTTTTATCCTCGAATATTAAGTATTTTTCTTAAGCACAATGCTCGCCCTTACATATTATATTATCTCACTATTTTTCGGCAAGTGTAAATTCTACTTTACCATTCAATTTTTGACTGGTTATTCAGATGTTTCTGACCATCTCCACCAGCAACTTTTTTGGACAATGAGTGCCCTTCACGGATGGGGTCATAGAGCGCGGCAACGTCCCGAGTAATTTTTTCTTGTACTTCCTTAGGATATATCTTTGTACTTAAACGACTATCAGTTAAGACTCTACCTCGTGAACAATGTAATTTAATTTATTATTATAATTATTTGTTCATCTCTCTTGACTGCTAATTATCCTACCCGACCATGGAATATGAATCCTTGAGAAAGATTTAGTACATTTTCATATGATTAGGTAATAAGTCTATGTGACATTCAACAATTGGGTTGACATTTTATCACTCTTTATGTGATACGTGCCACATAAATTATTATCTAGTCATATTATACTTAAAGTGTAATATAAAAATATATTAAATTTTTCTCACGAATCCTTATTATGTCTCGAATCTTGCATCATTACACGGTCCCCCTCCTCATCTTGCACCTTGTGACCTTTGTTGTCTGTGCGGTGCAGCCTCTACTAAGCCCCTCCCAATTCATTGTGAAGAAAGTCTACAAAATGGATGAGTCCGCCAAGCTCCTCAGGGAGATCAACCGTATGTTGCTCAAAGAAACACTCTCCCTCCAACCTTGAGGACTCTTATTGCCTGACTTCTTCCTCAGCTCAAAAGACACTTACTAACTATTAAAGTCCCTATATATGAAGGAAAAACATTGTGCCACCTCTACCTTCGCCTCTCCACCTAGATGGTTCTCTCTCAACTCTCCTAACCTCACAGCTCTCACAAATGTTTGTCAACCAAGTGATCCACAGGACCACAACCTATGTTTATACATACACACGTCCCTTCCCCTCCTTTTTTGGTCTAGTTGCTCACCAACTATGTCTATCAACGCTCCCGATCCCCTCCTTTTTAGATCGAGGTGCTCACCAGCTATGTCTATCAATGGCCGAGGGTGACCCAAATTAACTTGCGTGAATCTCCGGGTAGTATGATCAAGCACAATGAGCTCAATGCGGGGCAACCGGTGGCAGCTGACTCATAGAACTAGGATATGTTAGTTTAGTTTCCGACTTTGGAGTGAGAGCTTATGTTGGATCCAATATATCCAACAACTTAGTAAGATTAGAGAGAATTTTAGTCCCATACAAGTTGGGAGTTTTCACCTCCAGCCACGACAACCTCCAAACAGAAGTTCTTAGGTGTATGTGAAGAGGGGGAAAACACATTTTAAACATACACTCTCCTCTCTCCCTTGCACTATCCTCTCTCTCTCTCTCTCTGATCCCTTATGTCCTCTCCTACCCCATAGTTGTCTTCAGATTGCCTTGAGCATTGAAGGGGCTACCTTAGGAACTTCACACGGGCTAACTCCTTACCTTGCACGATGGCCTTAATTAGGAACCCACCTTACACGATGTCGTCCGAGGTGCACCCAGAGGCGGCACTGCTCTCGACAACACTAATGAGTCCAGTGGCCTAGGACCAAATCTCATATAAGGAGGAGGTTGTCCTTACATATCACACTATCTCAATATTTTTCGAGTAGTGTAAATTTACCTTTACCATTCCGTTTTTGACAGGTTAGTCAGATGTTTTAGTCCATCCAAGGTGCAGATGATTTGGTGACCATTGAAAGAAGATGTAGCAATTCCTCCATCTAACTAAGAGCAACAGATCCCCTCTATATCTTACTGCTTCCGATTATTCAAAACCCCATTTGTCGGACTGTGCAGATAATGGCGAGCTTTGCATGAGCACAGTGTTAACTAAGAGGGCAGCAGGGTCGTCGAAACAATTTAGGAGTATAAATAATGGCAATACTATAAAAGAAGACACCCAAACTATAATAGCACAAGCTTTAAATTGCAGAACCCTATGTGTTCATAAGTAGTGGTGCTCCTAACCTCAGTTACTTTATAGCAAGTACGATTTAAAGTCCGGCGATGAAGAATCATATGGCTTCTTGCAATCTGAACGAGCTGGGTCTTGGTCATGGCCGCCAATCTAATGGTCATGTGGCAGTTAATTGCAGAGCCATGTAGATTATATGTACATTAGCTGTTGATTCCTTGTGAAGTATTGTTCTTTTGTTATTGTCATGGATAGAGTTTTGGTGAACCTGCTGCATCAGAATAAGCAGAATATACACATCTATAGAGAACGCAATAATTGTCCACTTTGGATCTAAGTAAAATATTGATTCAGCAATTCTGATAAATAAACTCCAACTTTAGATATAATTGCCGATGAACAAGGCATCAGAGACCGGAGCCTACATAGTGATCATGTGTCTTTTTTTATTCATTATTAGAGTGGGGGGAAATGGCAAAGTCCAAAAGCTTAAGATTTGACTCAAATGATGTCAGTCCAATAAATGTTCACCGAAGGCCCGAAAAAGCAAGGATAAGAAAGTACTACAAGGTCTCAAATCGTCATCTACATAGAAAGATTCCCAAGTTTGGGATGAAGGCTCCACAATGAGGGAACTCGAGTATCTGGAAAACTATCGAGAGAACCACCCAAATAATGCCACATGGGACAATTCTTAACCCAAAGTAAAGAACCTCGCCCGAGGGATCCCCTTAATAAGAAAATCTCGTCCTATAAAGGACATCTACCTAATATTCATAGCTAAAGGACTCCTAACTTAATTATGGCTAAACCCAAGAAAAGAGTGATCAAGGTAGATAAAGAGTCCTGCAAAGATATGATCCCGACTCTTTAATAGACTTGTGGATGATAATTCAGACTCTAATCCTGAGAGTATGTCTCTTGGCCCAGCCCTTCATCTATTCAACCTTTGTGGAGCCAATTAGAGAGATCACAATTAGACCTGTAAAAAATATCTGAAAATCTAATTATTCAACCGATTCCGATAAAAATTATAGGATTTGAAAACCCATTTAGCCACCGATAGCAAATCGGCTATTAGAATCGAATACAGAAAAAATCGATTATCGATTTTCGAATCTGATAATATACATTATATATTATATATTATCTAATTATTTGATTTTTGAATCTGTTAACATTCAATATTATCTTATTCTTGAATCTGATTTTCAATAATTTGAAGAAACGAATTCGAATATAATAAACTATTATTTTCGTATCCGATTTTGAATCTAATATTTTTCGTTAATTCTTATCAGATTCTAATACGGAAACAACAATTTCTATATCCAAACTCCGACTGTTTACACCCCTAATCGTAGCTATATAATCCCATAGAGCCTACAGAAGAGACGTAAGTAATCCTCAAACCCTAAACTGGTAAAAAATGTTTTCATATCCTCTAAGCCTTTTTCTTTCTCGCTTGCTCTTGTCTTCTATCTATTACTAACTTAAGTATCACATAATTTTGCTTGGGACTCCTATCTCAATACCTCCTAATCTTTTGTCCTCCTTGTAGACCACCTATAGAAGAATTTAACACACCATCATCAACAGTTTCTCTACAATTTGTGATAAAGTACGAAATCGAGTCTCTTCAAATATTATTAGAGAAGCTTTGAGATCCCATGTAACTACTATGAGACACAATTTGCATGGCCCGTCTCTGTTAATTATCTACATTTTTTGACCATATATATTTATCCATACATACAGACCCTATTTCTTCTAGTATTCACATTCTCATACAGTAAATCAACAAAGTTTTCTCTTGCTTTTGTTGACATATTATCCATTAGTTGACATGATCAGAGGATCTCAAAGTCCTCTACTTGTTTTGTTTCTTGGGACTTAGTACTCAGAGTAGTCTTTTCTTGAGCAATGAAGAAGTCCAATACGGTGAAAACTTTAATATTTTAATTTGGTCGAAAGATGGCGGAGGTATAGGCTCTCTCTTTATAAACTACGGCACTAATTTTGAAAAATCCCGGCTTCCTCACTCATCTTTGCCGCAATGCATCTCACGATCGGAGGGCTAGGGTTGCAAGCAATGGCGGCGCAGCAGGTGTAGGAGGCACGAATGACGGCGGCCACAGCCGCAGGAGGGGCTTGCTAAGGCCGTGGCTGAGGGCGGCGCATGGCGGTGGGTGACGGCCGATGAGGCTGTTAGGAGGGGGCCAACGGCGTGCGCGAAGGTGACTGCGACAGTGGCAGCGGGCGGCACCGGGGATGGGCCCCGGATGGCCCGGCCGCAAAAAGGGCTTAAGGCCGGCGTCGGCATTCCACGAATCCACGGTGGCCTTCGAGTGGGCGGGTTCGATTTAAGATTTGTATAGGTTTTTTTAAATAATTACATATGTATTATCAGAAACAAAAAAAGTGGATGCAGAAATGTCTATTTCTGTTTCCGATAACTATTGGAATCCGATTCCGATTCCAATAATTTGTTAGAGTCTTGCTATTGGCTTTTCAAATCCGATAAACAATGCGAAAACGGATTGGTATATCAGGTATCCTATGGCAGCCCCAACCATTAGTCCACTCCACTTTAGCCATGAGTGTAGGGGTGAACACGGTCCGGTTCGATTCGGGTTGGCTCTTTTTTTTTCCAAACCGAACCGAACCGAACTGGTTTGGTTCGGTTTAAATCGAAGTGTAATATCTTTCTTATCAAAAGCTCGCGCATGCCTCAGTGGCTAAGGCACGCTCGCTCTTTCTGGGCGGTCAAGGGTTCGATTCCCTACTCCGTGCCATCTTTTGTTAAAGAATTCTCAGATTTTGGCAAAATATCGCGCGGGTGGAAGGTGGGTTTCGAACCCGCGCCAGCGCAGGCGCCTTAGTGCATGGGCTAGCCAATCGGGCTACGGCTGGTTTCAATAAATATTATACTTATAAAATATATATTCGGTTTATTCGATTTCAGAAAGTGAAACCGAACTGAACTGTGTAGGATCCCAAATCGAACCGAATCGAACCGGTCAGTTCGGTTCGATTTTTCGGTTTGAACCGAATTCTGAACAGCCCTAGTCATGACCATACTATTTGACCTTAGTCCAAAACATTCTAAGACGAAAGGTTAAGCAAGAGTTGAACACTCAATTCGAAGGGTCCAGGTACTTTGATCCCTTTAGATTCTATTTCACTCATGCAAGTGAAAAGTCGAAGCTTTCTTCATTTGTTTCTTCTTCCGCAAGGAGAAGAGCAGAGCATTGAAATGAAAACCTACATTATCCTCCCCACTACGGAGGCTTTCTCACACTACTAAACTTTCTCTAGTATTATGCCCGAGAAGCACCAAACCTTCGTGACGCCTGCGACAGAAGATTGCGAGTTAATCGACCAGACTCCGCATCTCTCATGATCTTTGCCTCTCGTTCCTGCAAAGCGTCTGTCTGTGTGAGATTAAAAGGCAGCAGTGTGAATAATTTACTTTTCCTGGGGATCACACATATTAGCAAGTTTTTCTAAAAATTAGCACTTTACCTAGTATCTCTGCATAAAAACAATTATCACTTGGGCCTTGATCACGCATTGTTTGTAGGGACAATTCTTCTGGATATTTGTTTGCTGATCGCTGAAAGTAGTCTTGATTGTGCCCCTACTTTGTAGGGATAAGAACAAAAGTTGGGAGGATTACCTCACACGCAATGTGTTGAGGAATTCACACGGGAGATAAAAGAGCAATGTTTTCATGCTGAGGCATTGTGACAGGAATGAGGGGGGAAAAGGACCCAATTTTCAGCTGACGTCAAAAGCTTTACAAGGTCCTCTCAGATACATTGCTAGATAATTTTACATAGGTCTGTCATACTCTGCCACATCTAACAAAATTAAAAACCCAACGAGCAACAGAGTTGCAAAACAGCTACTTATTCAAGCAAGAAGACACTGGCATGGGCCCATTTTAACACACAGCAGCAGCACAGGTGTTGCAGGCAACCACGGTCCACTTTGAAGGGCATACCCGCCACAAAGCACAGGCAAGTAAGAAGTAAAAAGGGAAAGAAAAAAAGGGAAAATTCTGCCCTCTTCGGAACTAAATCGAGTAGACATCTCTACTTTACCTCGGGTCACTTGATAGTGATCCAGCCATTTGTCCCATGCTTGGCCCAGTGGTCTTTGAGGTCCAATGGTGTCGATAAGTCATGGCCTTCAGCCGCCATCCGACTAAGCAGCTTGGTGAATGCACTGCCACTCATCTTCCGCCCACTGACACAGCCATGGCGTTTGATGGGAAGAAACGGCAACGGATACATGGATATTGTTGGAGTGCAACATGCAGACTGCCATCCACCATTTCCCCACTTGTAACATCTCTGTGGTGTTCCTGTGCATGAGCAAACGGGTGCTGGCATAGTAGTTTCATCAAACGTCACCTGGTTCAAACCCACATCTCTGTTTTTCCATTCAAATTTTACTGATACTTGCTTGTTCAGATCTTCTCCACCCCCAGCCATGGCTTGAACTGTCCATTCACTAAGAACCTTCACAACCTCCTTGCTCAAGTCCTCACTCCCTTTTCTTCTACCCTTCCTTGGCAATTCAGATGCTCGTCGTGAAAGGATAGATAGGCCCTTCGCCTCCTTCCTTGATTGCTTTGGCGTTCTATGTGCAGTATCATCCAAATAAACATATACAGGTACAGCTGCAATTACTTGCATGTCCTCTTTGATGTTGTTGGAAGCATCATAGAGCGGCGGTTGAGATAAATGAACATGGTAAATTTGCTTGGATGCAGAGGGAGAGGTGCAGTCTGGGGGGCAAGAAAGTCCAGTGGCGCCATTGATTCCATTGTCTTGGACATGCTCAGAGGTAGCAATGAAAGAGTCTCCTTCCATGAGAGCATTAATTCTCTGAACAACAGAAGCATCACTTTGGAGGTTGGACATGCCTTCCTCAGCTAAAGCGGCCATCCCTTTGGAGGTTGGACATGTCTTCCTCGGCTAAAGTGGCTTCTTCAGAAAGGGTTATGTTACATGCCTGCTTAGCATTCTTTCTCATCCATGGTTGTCAGGAACTCTATTCATTGGCTACTTCCATCATGTACTGCATAAAAGAATACTTCTTTGAGAGCATATAGACGCATGTCAAGATTATACGCTAGTGCTAGTTCCAACCACCAAATGGACAACAAAAATTTTCATATAGGTTATTCTCTTGAAGAAAAAAAATCAAAATGAAGAAAGGGAAAAGAAAGGTCGATGATAAATTGGAGATCAAATGTTAACTAGTTTTATAAAGTACCAATTGTGTATGGCCCAGTTGGTACCATGAGTGAGGAGGGAAAGGGAAGACCCAGGTTGCAACCTTATTGTTTAATTGGACTGGCCATGCTCTACCATTAAAGTAGAGATCTTAAAAAGGATAGGAAAAAATATGTGACAACCATCTTTTTATCCTTTCTTCAAAAATACAGCTTTTCAACGTCCATGGATACCTAATAAATATTAAGCACACTGATAGTCAATTACATGCTTCTTTAATCTTTTACGCGTTCAACATAAAAGCACCAAAGTGACTTGATCTTCGAGGTATAATTAGGGAACAGATGATAATTAAAACTTGAGGTAGCAGCAAAAGATGTGAAAAGGTTCTGAGATGAAAAGAAGAAATAGACAAAGAATGGCTATTCTGTAGCTTTTTTTTTGTTGAATGGTGATACCTATTGAAGTGTGGAAAGTCTTAGGAGACATTAGTATTAAGTGGTTAACTAAATTTTTCAATAAAATTTTGAAAGAATGAAGAATACCAGAAGAATGGAGAAAAAGTGTCGTGGTTCCTTTCTATAAAAATAAAGGGGATATTCAAAACTGTAATAATTACCGTGGAATTAAGCTTATGAGCCACACTATGAAACTTTGGGAAAGAGTAATCGAGAAATGAATGCGATGTATGACTACTGTATCAGAAAATCAGTTTAATTTTATGCCAAATAGATCTACTACAGAAGCTATTTTCTTATTACGGCAGTTAATGAAGAAGTATAGAGAGGTGAAAAGAGATTTATATATGGTTTTTCTTGATTTGGAGAAGGCATATGATCGAATACCAAGAGATTTGATTTAGTGGACATTAACAAAGAAGGGAGTTTCTGAAAGATGTGTTGACTTGATCCAGGATATGTACGAGGGTGCCACTACTAGTGAGAGAACAATTACTGGAGAGACTTGTGAATTTTCGGTCACAGTAGGTTTGCATCAAAGTTCTGCTCTAAGCCCATATCTTTTTGCTCTAGTTATAGATGAGATAACTAAGCAATTGCATGATAATATCCCTTGGTGTATGTTATTTGCATATGATATTGTCTTAATTGATGAGTATTGATGGTTTAAATGCTAAGCTAGAAAGTTAGAGACATGTCTTGGAATCTATAAGTTTTAAAATTAGGAGTAAGTCAAAGTTTATGCATTGTAATTATAATAATAAGAGGGTGTTACAGAAAGATATAGTTCAAATTGATGGACAAGACATTCCTAAGAGTAGTAGCTTTTGATACTTAGAGTTTATCATTCAAGAGAATGGGGAGATTTATGACGATGTGGCACACAGGATTAAGGTAGGTTGGCAAAAATGGAGAAATGCATTAGGAGTCCTCTGCGATCATCGCATACTAGTGAAACTTAAAGAAAAGTTTTATAAAACGGCAGTGAAACCTACTTTATTATATGGTACTGAGTGTTGGGTAATGCGAAAGGAATACATTAACAAAATGTGTGTGGCGGAGATGAGGATGCTGAGATGGATGTGTGGTAAGACTAAGAAAGATAAGATTAGGAATAAGCGTTTCTGTGAGGATTTGGGGATAGCTCTAATTGATAGAAAAATGAGAGAAAATAGACTTAGATAGTTTGAAAATGTGCACCGTTGCTCTAACTCGGTGCCGGTTAAAAGATGTAACAAAATCTTAGTGGATACTAGTAAAAGAGCTAGGGGAAGACCTAAAATGAGATGGTGCGATGTTATTAGGAAAGACTTGGACTTCTTGAGTTTAAACACGACTATAGCATTTGATAGAAATTTGTGGCGGAAAAGAATTCATGTAGCCGACCCCAATTAATGGGATAAGGCTCTGATGATGATGATGGTGATACACTAAGCTCCAAAGTTTGTGTACATGGGGAATGATCTCTTAGGCTACAACAGAGGTATCCACAAATTGATATATTCTAAATTTCAGATGTGCTCAGAAATTCAGGTTCATCAACGTAATGTGGGGCCTTTAACCATTTGTCAGTTCTCCTGTATCCTTTGATGATCCAGGCTGCTCCATATCTCTCATAGCCTGTATGACAAAGCCTAAATCACCTGCACCTGAGGGGGCATATTAAGAATGCTTCCCCAATGAAGTGGAGATCAAAATAAATTAAGAATATAACAAAATATAAGAATATAAACAGTGTCCTTCAAAAAATAAATTAAGAATATAATAATATAATAAAATATAAGAATATAAACAGTGTCCTCCAGTCATCGTCTAAAAGTTTTGAGTTAGATGGTGCATACCACTTCTGATAATATACATATATAATATACTCAGTATGGCAAGCACCTACAGCAGCAGCCACTGCTCCACTTTGGTGAAGAAAGGGGGTGCCATCCTGCTTTCTCCATGGAATTCCAGATCGGATATAGGTCGGGGATCGGACCCTGTCGATCCCGATCCACCTACAGCAGCAGCCACTGCTCCACTTTGGTGAAGAAAGGGGGTGCCATCCTACTTTCTCCATGGAATTCCAGATCGGATCAAAGTTGGGGATCGGACCCTGTCGATCCCGATCCTGATCCGGGATCCCGATCTAGCCAAGATCGGCCGATCCAGCCAATTTTGCATTCCATGGCTTTCTCTCTCCCTCTATCAAACTTTGTACCACCTTGAGTTGGGTCCAGTCCCCAAATTGGTAGGTCTTGAAGAATTGATCTAGATTGGGATTGGATCAACCAATTTGACCAATCAAAAGGCAGAAAGCAGAAAGTTATATTCACTTGATTTTTAGCTTTAAAGGAATGAGACCAATCAGAAAAGTCCAGCATTAACAGATAAATAGGAAAGTTGAATGAAACACGAGCATTCAAATAGGGGCTGGGGGTATCTGGATGTAGCATTCCTGGGATCCGTATCCAATAAAGGACCCGAACCTAGTGCCACCTCTTACGAGCCTGAAGTCTCGGAAGGGATTCTCACTCGGTCTAGAGAGATATATAAATAATACAAATAATTATAACAGGAAATAAAGACTTCATTAACAATGAATAATGCACAATGTCCCAGTTTACAATATGAGTACCAAAAAAATAAAAAATACAACACCTTAAGGGGCATACCCCAAGGTAGCATCAAAAAGGGCTGTTGCTTGTACACAAACTCCAAAGAGCCAGACGATAGGGCCAACTCAACACTGCCTCCACCAACTCGCACTTGAAAAAGTAAGAGATGAGCCTCACGAAATCATAGGCTCAGTAGGGATCCCCTGATCCCATGTCTAGCCAAACCATGACAGAAACATTATATATAACACAATCAAGTGCTGTAAAGCATGGTTTGCTGGAGCGGCGATTCGGACCGAATCGGGTTCGCATGGAATTGGAGTGAATCGGTCCGATTTGCTCCGGATTATTATATATATTTAATATAACACATATAATATATGTATATATATAGATATGTGTACATTACTCATGGGAAACATTTAAGTAAATGTTAGTATTTATAATTTCATTTACTTAAGATATTACATGAAAATAAGGAAATACCCCCCATTTGAATCCAATAAAAATATCAAAAAAATCATATCTCTTACCAATAAAAAGTCAACTCTCCCATCGAAGAAGAAAATCACGATTTCGGTGATTTTAGCGAAATGTTAACTTTCTAATCTCTCATAATTTAGTCTATATAAAAATTTGATAATTCAAATAAACCACATGGAACACTAAAAAATCAAAGTCCGGTAAAAAAAGTCAAACATGCATGTGACTTCTCTAAGGGAGCTACTCTCCTACTGACAGCACTTAATCTGCTTGAAACCTCTCAAGATTTGGTCAAGCCTAAACTATCATCACCCAAACTCATGAGAATTCACTCTTTCTAATTGAAAAGAAACTAGAAAGTGAATTCTCATAAGTTTGGGTGATGATAATTTATGTTTGACCAAATCCTCAGAGGTCTCAAGCAAACTAAGTGTTGTCAGTAGGAGAGTGACTCCCTTGAAGAAGTCACATGCACGTTTGACTTTTTTTACCAGACTTTAAATTTTTAGTATTTTATGTGGCTTATTTGAATTATCAATTTTTTAGATAAGCTAAATTATGAGAAATTAGAAAGTTAGCATTTCACTAAAATCACCGAAATCGTGATTTTCTTCTTCGATGGGAGAGTTGACTTTTTATTGATAAGAGATATGATTTTTTTGATATTTTTATTAGATTCAAATGGGGATACTTCTTTATTTACATGTAATATCTTAAGTAAATGAAATTATAAATACTAACATTTACTTAAATGATATTCAGGTAAATAAGTATGAAGAAGAAATGGGAAGAAAGGGTATGTATGTATGTATGTATGTACCCATGCGAATTGGATCGGATCAATCGAATCATGGATCGGATCTCCCCTGATCCGATCCGATTCGGCCGAATCGGGCCGATCCGATTCGCCATGCCAAACCCTGCTGTAAAGAACGGTGGCAAGACATGTAAAACAATAAGTGTCACAGCTACACATAGCAGTAATGATGGTACCAAAATCTAACACGTCATTACACTAACCAGATACATCAAATACCAAAGCGACCATGCTTGATCTCCAAACACTAATATAAACACCCATATAGGTGCCTCACCGACAGGAGCTGTAAAAGAAAACATTCTGATGTTATACATATAAGAATCAAGAGTAACGCCAATTACCAAGAAGCACTAATCTCGCAGTTAGAGCGAATATAAATACACACCCACGCCTATCAACTTGCTGACTGAAGAGGCAGTGAAGTCTACTCAACAACAACAACACTCTGCAACTAGGCTAAGCTGCAGTCTCACGCTCAATCACACCTCTATGAGTTCTAGGGCCCATAGAGTGAGGCATGTGACTAACCAAGGGACTGGCTGGGGACCCACACATCTTGTAGGGTACCTACACTCCCAGCCATGAGTGCACTCAAGCGACCACAAACAAGCAACAAGGCGCTGCCCCAAAGCCATCTTTCCCCTTTTGTACACATACACAAGTAAACTCTCAAGCAAGGGGAATCCAAGCAGACGACATCAGACATTTTTAGTGCATACAACACTGGGTCTAAACCCTGTAGCACACACAATGCTTGACCCACACAGGATAGGGGCTCCTGACTAGTGAGTGCTACTGAGCAGCACAACAGACGCCAACACGAGACGTACACCAAATGATTTAAAACCAACCACGGAACATCATCTAGATACATGGAAACCCCCCAGGGATTACTAAAGCCATTTACACACATACACATCCCTGAGTACACAAGCATCCCAAAAGCATCAAGCCCACAACCCTATACCTTCCCTTGGTAACTTATTCACAACATAGCCTCAAACGGACTACACAAGATCGCGCATCTTCAGCTCACCTCTAGCAAGACATCATTCTCAACACACTTGGGCACAATGCCAAGAAATCCCTTAGTTCGCACCAATGGTACAACAACGTAATTAATCGATCTTACTCGCTATCACGCAAACCGAGAACTCTATGCTGACATTGATGAGCATCACAAGAACACAGAGGGTCTCATTCCTTAGACTAGACCTCTATCCCATAGATATATTCATAGGAAACGCAATGTGATCTGACAAGGCCACCACCGGCCTCAGAATCTAGAATGCGCCAATCACTGACACCGCGTTTAGAACGTAATGGTCAAGCCGATCGCAATCACAAAACCTGAATGTGTTGTATCTCACAGCCACCTTAAGAAGGTGTCGTACGATATGACCGCAATGTGAACGCGGCCTTTTGCAACACTGTGTTCAAGACGCGACATCTATCCCAACCACGTTCACATACAGTGAACTTGCTCATGCAAAAGCCACAGAACCTGGCCCTCTTGGTCCAAATCCGCCCACATAGGGCTCCAAAACACAGAGAGGAAGAAGGAAATGATCCTCACATAACAAGTGCTATGAAAATGCCATTAAACACGATCAATCCTTAATAACCATCAAATTACACCTCACACACCCTGCACATGAACTTTGTCCCCCCAGAAAGGCTGTAAACCTACAAGATCTCTCACCTACACATGCATTTCTAATAATTTCTCACGAGAAAACAAGGTTACAACGAGGTAAGAGTGTCTCCCTACCTTCGAAATGATGAAACCACCAATTAGGGCCTTCTTGTGAGTTAGCCACCACTTCCTCACGTTCTTCACCTCGCATTGTCTCCACTAACCCAGTGTAGAGCATTGCGTTGTTGCCGCCTCGTCCACCACCTATCGTCGGCTGCCGGAGGAGAGGAAGAGGAAGGAGAGGAGCGCTCTGTCGGAGGAGATAGAGAGGAGAGTGAAGAATGAGGAGAGAGAAAGCTCTCGCATGGAGTTAAAGCCACGAATTGCCAACGTAATGCAATTGCCCAATTGACTGCCATCAAAATGCGGTCCTCGACCCAACTGCGTTCACAAAACACACGTGGCACCCTATTGGACACGTGCCACACACCCTAGTCACGTCATACAAGTCATCCATGGTTGGGGAAATGTCAAACCTAAACGAGCCTCCCCATGGAACTGCGCACCACGTTCAGGAACTCAAACTTGAAACACACTAAAACACCGGAAAACCTTCATGGCAAGGTTCAGATATCAACTCCAAGCCTCTCTAGAGGCCGGACTAACTCCGAGACCTGCCAAACCAAATCTGAAAACGCCCATACACTACACTAGAGGTTTGGAAGGGACCTTAGTTCATTGTTGGATCAGTCTAGAAACAGTCGATCTGTGTAGTTGGCCAATCATGGAGGAGGGAATTGGATTTCTGTTGAAATCAAATTTAGGAGCTTGGTCCTCATCGAGATAGACTGACTTGGATTAGGATTAGGGCTTCCAATGAATACCTAATATTGGTTAAGCCGATTTGTTTTTGATTCGTTATTGGGTTCGGAAACCCAATAACAAGGGTCCAATAAGCTATCGGACTTGGTGGTTTTCCGATAGTTATTGATATGAAAACAAAAACAATCATTTCCACATCAGTGCGACCATTTCCATTTTTTATAATATTTTTATATTTTTATATTAGTTTTTTTAAATATATAAATATTAAAACAAAACCCTAAAACCTAGCTGCTCCTCACAAGCACCGCACATAGCCGCCGATTACCGCCGCCATTGTGGCAGTCAGCTATCATTGTTCCTACCCCTGGTGCCTTCCATAGCTATGCACACTGTCACTTGCTCGAGGGCTATCCATAACCGTCGCCCACACCATAATCGCAACGCCACCATCGCTTGCTCGCCTTTGTTGCTTGCTCGCTGCTCGCTATCAGTGCCGCCAACGCTTGTTGTCGCCCACAACCCTAAGCCGCTCACAGCTGCCACCTCCACCCCAAGCCACCATTGCCCATGACTGTGACCCCAGTGGCACAATCGGCGACCCCACCATCACCATCGCTTGTGCTCACAGCCACGATCCAAGCCAGCATGCCCGTGGGGTGAGGGTTATAGTGAGTGGGGGGTTAGAGATGGAAAGTAGTGGGTGGTCGAAAGTTGGTTTGTTTTTTTTTTTTTGAGAGAGAGAGAGACCGAAGGTTGGGTTTTTCTTTATTTGTTTAAGAGAAAGAAAAGAAGGGAGGGATTTTCAAATTTCAAATGGGAATTTTCAAATTTGAAGGGATTTTTAAATTTTCAATAAGGAGGAAGGGGATTTTTAAATTTAGGGGAGGGAGAAGAGAAACAATGGCGAAAAATTCTTTCTTTCCTAAACTATTTAGGCCTCTTTCTAAATACAACCAAATTATAACAAAATTAATTTAAATTATAAAGATACTCTAAAATTGTTTTGAATTACATAGATTCTTTACATTTTGTTTAAGTTACATTGCTATTTAAAATTAATAGGTTATAGATAATTCGTTAGAGTTAATTTAGAGATTAAGGTATAAATATTTTTCTTTTCAAACACAACTAAGTCCACCCTATTAGAGATGGAATAAGTCATCATATTCAAGTTTATTGCTATTCAAAATAATTATATTTACTTATTAAATTTTTTATCAAATTTAAGTTATTTACATAGTAGATGAGTTGAGTTATAACTTCTTGAAGGTTGACTTGATAAAAATCAAGCTTAATTTTTTTACCAGTAAAATGTATTTCAAATCCTTTTAACTACTATGCAATTCTATATTATTATACTAGCCATTATGTAGTAAACATCATCATCATCATCATCAGAGCCTTATCCCATTATTTGGGGTCGGCTACATGAATCCTTTTCCGCCAAAGATTTCTATCAAGTGCTATAGTCGTGTTTAAACTCAAAAAGTCCAAATCCTTCTTAATAACATCGCACCATCTCATTTTAGGCCCTCCCCTAGCTCTTTTACTAGCATCCACTAAAATTTGGTCACATCTTTTAACTGGCGCCGAGTTAGGGCGACGGTACACGTGTCCAAACCACCTAAGTCTATTTTCTCTCATTTTTCTATCGATTGGAGCTATCCCCAGATCCTCACGGAAGCGCTCATTCCTAATCTTATCTTTCTTAGTCTTACCACACATCCATCTCAGCATCCTCATCTCTGCTACACATATATTATGTAGTAAACATGAAGTAGTAAAATAAACAACTATGTAATCTGTGAATATGTGGATTCATACTAGACTATTGGCTATCTAAATATTGTTACAACTGATGTAATTTTATATTAACCTATTAGTAATATATGGATGTAAAGATTTGTGCTAGCTATCTAAATATGGTGTAATAGATTATAAGACCTCGTAATTTGTGTATCTCTTAATTATGAAGTAGTTCTATATTAACTTATTTGGAATTCCTTAAGTTTGAAGTAATTCTATATGTTGTACTAAATTACTAGTCCCTTTGTATTAAATATGGTCTAGTACATTATAAGACTATGTAATATGAGTCTAGTACATTATAAGACTATGTAATATGAGGTATGTGGATTTTACACTTTTAGTACATTAGTACTCATCTAAACATCATTACAATAGATGTAATTTTGTATTAATTTAATTGTAATTTGTGGATGTAAAAGATTTGTAGTAGCCATCTAACTATAGTGTACAGTGTCAAAAAAATATAAATAAGGTGTAGTAGATTACATGACTATATAATTGTGGGTCTCTTAACTATGAAGTAATTCTACATTAACTTATTTGAAATCTCTTTAACTACGAAGTAATTCTATATTACCGTACTACATTACTAGCTACATGTATAAATATGGTGCATATTATATGACTATGTAATTTTGAATCTTTGATAGATGGATTTACATTTGAAGTTTTCATGGTCTGTATTTATGGAACTATGAATTATACTAGCTATATGTTGCTGCAACCGAAATTTCCAATAGTGTTTCCATTTCTGTTCTATTTCCCAACTCAAAAGGGGAAATGGATGCAAAAGTGAAATGACCCTTTTCCAATTCCGTTTCCATTTCCCAAAATTCTTATAGGATGCAGAAGCGAAAACACCCATTTCTGATTCCGACTCCGACCTGTTGGCAGCCCTAATCAGGATCAGCTAGTCCAGTGAATCATGGGCCCTACTACAATTCTTGTGTCTGTCAATGCTGCTATGCTAATCTGAGGAGGATAGAGGAGAAGAGAAGAGTCAGTAGATGAGGGCAGATCCTCTGTGCATTGGGAACTAAGACAATCCACAAACGGGGCCTTACTCATCCACTACATTGATTTCTATCCTGACTTGGTGACCAGCACCATCATCAACTTCTGACATCTAAGGATATCCAAGCTTAGGGAGAGAGAAGAACTGGAGAAGGGGGTGGGATCAGTGAACGCGTGATATGAGGTTTATTTTGTCATTTCACCATACTAGTGCCATATATAATTTTCTTTTTCAAGAATAGTGCAATATATCATCAATATACTGTAGTAAATAGAGATAATACAATTGATGGTAGATGAGAATACCTCATGAACTCTTCTACCACAAGAAACAAATATTAACAACACAACCACAATAAAATTGGAAAAAATCAGAAAGAAAGAAAAAAGAAAAGCCGGCCTTCGGTACAAATTTTATTGAAAAATAGAGGAAGTACAAATGAAGGATCGGAAAGGTTACTCAGCCTGAAAGAAATTAGCTACATTCTTCTAAAAGAAGGAAAGTCTGCTATTAAAAAATTGCCTAGCATCTTAATACTATGCCTAGTCTATGTGCACACAACATAATGGCACTAGCTGGTATATTCTCAACATAATCCTTAATGCCTCTAAATATTCTATCACTCCTCTCTTTCCAATTGTTCCAACAGGCTGCAGCAGGGATAATGTGCATTACACAAGATATGACATTCTAAGAATGTTGTTGACCTTCATGGCTGATATGCTCCCACATTTGCTTAACTGATATAAACACCCCTCCAAAAACATCACCAACCATACCTCCGCACTTGCAGGGCAAAGAACCATTAAGTGATCAACATCCTCTACCACGGCATGACAGGAGCAAGTGGGCTCAAAGTCCTGTCTCCATTTCCTCCTATAAAGCTTTGTGACTAAACATTTCTGGGACAATAACCAAAGAACAGCCTTTATCTTTAATGGGGACTTACCTCTTCTCAGATTAATGAACCAACTTGTGTCCTCAACTCATCATTGTGCTGAATATAGTAGTCACTGGCCATACTCCACTTATCTGTTGCAAATTTTAGGAAATTTGTCCTTTAAGTATCCATCTCCGCACATTGGTCTATCCAGAAGAAAGAACTCTGCCCATGGCCAATCTTCACAAAGGTACCCTTCTCCATAAACTTTGCTGCTTGGAAAATAACTTTCCATACAGGGGAAGTGAAATAAGCATTCTCTGTTTCCAAATAGAATCTTTGATGTTTATTGTGGTGATTATACAATATTACTATTAGTCTCTTCCATAGTGCCGTTGGCCATATTGAGTACATCCCATAACCATTTGCCCTCACTTGCCAGAAGTTTTTAATTTGATGACCCCCTAATTTTTTGGGTTTACAGAGAAGCTTCTATTTCTAAAGGCATACCTTAGAATTCTCCTTGTTCTCTCCCCAAAGGAATCTTCTCTGATGATATCAGTTTTCTTTCTTACCATAACTGGCATGATAAACACAGACATGTACCATTGGAATTAAGGACAAAACAGTAATGAAGTCAGCCAATGCGAAGAGAAAGATGAATGGACATCGAGGAAGACAACATTTGCTCTATATGGTGCACAAGATTGTTCAGTCAGAAACTTTTAATTGCGCATTAAGGCAATGGCATTCACAAGCAAAGAAGGGGCAGCTTTTCCACCAGGCAACCCAAAGAACCATCAAACTCTCTTGTTGTCCCTTCATGAATATTTATCCCCATAATGGAAATTTTGTCAAAATTAATTTTCAGCCATCTGCATCCTTCAAAACATCTGAGAATTTTCAACTGTTGCTCTTCTCCTTCATCAAACAAAACATCAGCACATGAAAGTGACATACTGAAATGAGCTCTGAAAATGTTTGATTTTGGTTCCACATTTTTCTCTGCTATGTATATCATTCTACTCAAAACATTGACCATGAGCACATAAAGTAGAGGAGATAGGGGATGTCCTTGCCATAATACTTTGGAGCTGGAGAAAAAACAATATACAGGTCCATTGAACACAAGAGCATAACATCTTGATAGACTTCGAAGGAATACCATGTTTTCTCATACCTCTCCATAAACAATTCCAAGCCACTCTTCATAGGCTTTATTGGAGTTCACTTTGCAGAACAAGTGTGGCTTCCCACTTTTCCTCTCTGCAAAAGATTAGAAAAAAGTAAGAATTAAATGGATGTCATTTGATGCCTTCTGGACTTCTGTCTTTAACCACTTCCACGCTTTGATGTTCTATGAATAACTCGAGCTCTCCTCTAGTGAGTTTATGAGAGGTATGGAACCATCTAGGCTCTTCACTAGTCTCCCAAACTAACCTGCCTTGAAATCAACTCACAGGCCTTGTGGTCTTGCAGTGTGGATGATTTCTTTGTAACTGCAAGTCTAACCATGCTTGGTTTCCCATTTTGGGATCCAATAGACAGGAAGATTTACTATTTCTTGTACACATTCCTTTCTCTTCGCAGCACCATGTCACTGACATTAATCATAATTCCCTTTAGCAGCAGACCCTGAAGATCTCAGGCTGCTGCTTATAGATGAGGACCACATGATCCTGAAAAGGGGATTTTGGTATTCTACATATCAAAAGATGGAATATTCATGATACATTTTTATGGAGTTGCATGACAATTAAGTCAAGTAACATTTTATGTGTAATTGTATGTCAAAACTGCATATCTTAAAGAATAAAGGAGCCAGGAAATAAGGGACAAACTTTAATAGTTACAGTTTTTTGGAGGAAAAAAGGAAACTACAACAAGAAACTTTATCTGAAAATTCTCATTTGGAGGCATAGCAGTGGCTCAACCAAGAAGCACCGGAATGCAAGTAGATTCTAGATTGTTATGGATCCGAACGGAAGATTCAAATTCCAGCTTCTTTCAAAATGTGGCCAACAGAAGAAAGAGCATACAAATGCTGAAAATAAATCACGTTGGATCGAAACATATGGCAATTAATGAGTTAGTAGAGGTCCACAGACTGCTTTTTACTGTTGAACACAGATGGCACCCTCCATGGCAGTAAAAATAAGGTTATAACCAAGAGGAGCTAATTGTTCTCCCAAGCAAGGTTCTCCACATCGGGAAATCGGGGCGAATCGGGTTTTTCCTGATCCGCCACGATTCGCCAGAATCGGACCGATTCGTATGGGAATCGGATGAGAATCGGTCCGATTCGATGGGAATCGGGCGAATCGGGTTTCTCCTGACTCGCATCGATTCGCCCGAATCGAACCGATTCGATCCAATGCGCCAAACCATGCTCCCAAGTAGCATGAAAGAATAAGAACTGAATGAAGTAGACCACAAGTCTCAACCTGGGAGATGACAAAGCACCCTGACTAGATGAGTTCCAGCTATCTTTGAATAAAAAAGTTTAGGATATTATGAAACAAGATTGTTGTGAGATGGTAGCCAAGGAATTCGTGTGAAGAAGCCAAAAAAAAAATTCAGAACTTCTTGCATAATCCCAAATGGAGGAAACTTCCGAGCTGAAGGATTATTGGCCCCTAGGTCTTTCAAATGTGTCTTATGAAAAACATAGAAAATTCCAATCCCTGGGGACAAGGAAGGTTAGCACAAACCTAGTTGAAGGAAAATCAGTCAGCTTTTGTGCATGGTAGGAGACTGAATGATGCTTTTTTTTTATAAACCATGAGGCCTATTCTCAATGAAGAAAGGAAAAAAGGATTAAGTAATCTTGTAAATAAAATTCCTTCAAGGCCTGAGATATAATCTCCTGGCAGGATCTACAAAAAATCATGGAATCTTAGATGACAATGATCGTACAGAAAAATCTTTACAGCTATCATAAATGCATACACAGCTTCATCTCTAGTTCTGTTCTGTGGATCTCAGTTACGGAGACACTTTTGCTTCCCATCTTTTGTGTTGGATGGCAATATGTTCAACATAATGTGTAAGATGAAAGTAATTAATGGCAAGTTGAAGGGGACACAAGCCATGAGAGAACATTTTAGACTGTTACACATGCAAAATGCAGATGATACACTTGTCTTCATGGAGCAGCATTGAGTAGATAAGACTATTCCAATTCATCCCAAATACTTTCAGTTTGGGCCTCAAAATTAACTACGACAAGAGATCTATTCTTGGGGTAAATCTGTACTGGAGGAAAACAAAGTCAATGTGAGTGCTCTGTTTTTGGTAGCAGAATGGAGAAGCTCTCCATTATTAACTTGGAAGCTTGACTTCATTTTGTGGGTATTGAGGAATGGACGAACCTCAGCTTCATAAAATGCAGAAAAAGCTTGCAATCTGGAAAATAAGGAACTTGTCACTAGGTCGAGGATTGGGTTGTTAATAAATTCAATTCTTTCAAGCATCTCTCACTAGGGCTGTAAACAGATCCGGATAAAATCCGGATCCGATCCAGATTCATATCCGGTTAAGCGGATATTATCCGTTTAGTAGATATCCGGCGGAGTGGATTTCAGATACAGATAATATCCGGATAATAAACAGAGTGGACGCAGAGAAACGGGAGATCTGCTTCGTTTAAGAACAGGTCCAAAACCAAATTAATTCTGGCCCTTGGATCTTAGATCTAAGGGCTTATATGTAATATATAATTAAAATTGTAAAACCCTAACACCTAAATCCCAAACGAAACCCCCTTGCCCCCACTCCCCAGGACCCCCCCCCCATCCCCTGGTCACGAGTCTCACGTGTAGGGCCGACTGCTTTCGCCCGGCATCCCGCCCTCGGAGGCCGTAGTGACTCCCTCGCCCCGCCGCCGGCAGTTGGCCCCCCGGCGTCCCTCGCCCCACGGCATCGTCCCGTCCCAAATGTCCTCACCCTCCTTGCCCCGTGTCACCACCCCCTCGTGGCTCGCCCTGGCCCCGGCACCGATGAGCTCCAGTTCCAATTCGCTTCGGTTCACTCTCTCCCTTCCCCCACCGGCGACAACTCTCTCTCTCTCTCTCTCTCTCTCTCTCTCTCTCTCTCTCTCTCTCTCTCTCTCTCTCTCTCTCTCTCCACCAGCGGCTCTTTCTCTTCTGGATCTCTCTCTCTCTCTCTTTCCCCCTCTCTCTAGACTCTCTCTGGATCTCTCTCTCTCTCCCTTCCCCCACCAGCGGCGAATCTCTCTCTAGATCTCTCACTCTCTCTCCCGATCTCTCACTCTTTGTCTCTCTCTCCCTTCCCCATCAGCGGCTCTCTCTCTCTCCCTCCCTCCCCCCTCTCTCTCCCTTCCCCCACCGGAGGAACCCTCTCTCAATCTTTCTCTCTCTCTGAATCGCACACTCTCTCTCCCTTCCCCCTTCTCTTTCACTGTCTACCTGCCGCTGTGTGGGAGGAGGACCGGCGGGCAGGCTTCCCTCTCCCCCCTCTCTCTCTATGTGGATCTCTCTCTCTCTTTGGAGAAGGTGCTGCAGTCTTCTCGTGTAGGGGAGGATTTTTTTTTTTGGTACACCTCGGTGTGATGGTTTAGACCACCACCCTAATATCAGAACAACCCGGATTCGAAATCCGGAACAACCCCATGATAACTTTTTTGGGAGCACTGCGCGCCCCAGCCTTATTTTCCCAAAATTCCTCCTCCACCGAGCTGATGTGCGTCCTCGAAACCTCACCTTCGAGTGTGCACTGGGGCCCCCAGCCACTGGGCTAGCCCGCGCACACTCGTGCAAGGCAGGATGGTGGCGATGGCAGTTCAGGCGGAGTAGGTGCTGCAGTCTTCTCAGTCTCCCTCACTCCCCCTCTCTCTGTGTCTCTCTCTCTCTTTTCGGAACAAATCCATATTTGGTTCAAATCTGAAAATTATTCGATTAAAGTATCCGTTCCGTATCCGAATTTTATTCGGAGCCGATACGAATTATCTAATTAGTTATTCGGAGTGGAACCAGAAAACTCATATTCGCTCCGTTTACAGCCCTATCCCTCACAACTACGAATTAGCCTTGTTTGTTCCAAGGTAAAAATTAGAAGAAAGAAGGACAAAAATCAAAAGGTTCCCATGGGGTGGTTCAGAGCTCATTCTGCATACATCTCATCAACTGCAACTAATGTGCAAAAAAAAAAAGAAGAGCACAAAAAGAGGATAGGCAACATGGGGTTTAAAGCCTTGATATTTTATGACTTTGGTCTTGCTGGGATTTGTGGGATTTTCTATGAGAAGGTGATTCCTTTCCGAAAATGGATCGTCAAGCTAAAGCATTAGAGGCTTGCACACAGTCTTGCCTTCCAAGCAGACAGTTGCACCCTCCCGTCCCTCCATGGAAAGTTATAATGAACGCAGCCAAAATGGGGGGAAGACAGAACCAGGACGAGAATGGGAAATGGGGCTACGCCTGCTTTCTGGAGAGAAATGGATAGGAGGCAATAGCACGGATAAGCTTGGGTAGACTAGAGGTGTCTCACACCTGTTTTTGGAGAGAAGAAGACGACATCAACAAGAACATGAGAAGAAGGAAGAGTAATTTTAAATATGAAAAATAAAAAAGGAAAATTGAAAGACTTACCTGATGCCGCACGCCATCATTGCCGCCTCCGCCGCGACCGCTGCTGCTGCTGTTGCTGTTGCCGCCGCCGCCATCCTCCCCGGTGTTGCTTGCTCCTCCACGGCCTCAGGAAAGGAACCCTGGCAGGACCACCGGGTGGAACCTGAAGTCTGGAAGTGATTGGGTATAATTGCTTAAAGACCCTCACCTATGAAAACAAGAGCACATAAACCTTCATAATAGAAAATCCCGGGTCCTCAAGGATAGGATTCGGATGTGACTAGGGGTGTTTACTATTCGGTTCAAATCGAAAAAATCAAACTGAATCAAGTGATTCGGTTTGATTTAGTTTGATTTGATTATAAAAAAATTTAATTTGATTCCAAACCAAATCGTAAAAAAAAAATCGATTTGATTTCGTTTCTAAGTTCTAGAAACCAAACCAAGCCGATTAAACTGAATTATAATAATAAATTTTAATTTGTATATATCTATCGAGTTTTTTCAATATATTTATGTAAAAATATATATTATGGAGATTAATATGGTCATCAGTATTTAATACTTTATTTTAAATATTATTTGATAGTAATTTATTAGAGAAACAAATGATTAAAATTTTATTTAAGACTAAGAGAATGTAAAGACCCCATTTATTTTCAAGTTAAACTGAATTAAATCGAATCAAACCGAATTCGGTTTGGTTTGGTTGGTTTGGTTTCAAGAGACTTCGATTTGATTTGGTTCGGGTTGGATCTGAATTTGATTTAGTTTCTTTAAAATCTCCTATAAACCAAACCAAACTATGAACACTCTTAGATCATGTGCCAAGTTGGGCATGGGGGGAATGCCCCGTTACTCTTTCCTGACACCTTAATAATGGCAAATAGAAAAGATTCATGGGTAGAAATCTTGCTCGGCCCAACTTGATTGGTTGGGAGATTGAATCCACACTCTCTGTCTCACGGAGGATAACTAGTATTTCTTAATGAGAAATAATCAAAGATGCTTACCAAGTCCAGGATAGTTAATAATATTCAATAGTGCCCTAAGCCTGAGAAGAAAACAAAAGGTCAAAAAAATGAAACTTTTTACTTATAAACTATTTTTAGAGTAAATTCGTTGAATATACTACTTTATTAAAATATTTATGTCATATTTCAAATATATTTATTTTTGTTCATTTCCGTTACTAACCATCCACTCAATCATAGTTTCTAAACTCAATGTGAAAATTGCCAACATCATCATTATCATCATAAGAGCCTTACCTTATGATTTGGAGTCGACTATATGAATCATGTTTCGCCAAAGATTTCTATCAAGTGCCAACATCATTCATAAATAAATTTGTGGTTTTCTTTCATCCTATATATATGGAGAGAGAGAGAGAGAGAGAGTAGTTAGAGTTGGGTGCTAGGTGAGGGCCTTACGTAGCCAAATTAGGGGGTTGATGTTTTTGACGTTCGGGACTTTCGGATCCTTTGTTATCAGACTTATTAGAGGTTGTGGCCTTTGAAAGGCCTTACGCTAGAGTTATAGCAAGTTCTGGGTAATGGTGAGAGATTAGCTGGGTTGAAATGCAGCGGAATTGTGCGGCATGACATGACTTCCTAGCTGCACAAGTGGATCAAGGTGCGACTAGAGTCGCGTGTACCTGCTATGGCACATCTAAGTTTGACCAACTAATTGATCTTTTGGATGCGTGTAGGCCCTGGTGATGCATGTCTAGGCACGTGGCATTTATTGAGGGACCTGTGGCATCGACCTTCTAGAGGTGCGAGGCCAAGTTGGGGCCTCTAGAGACACACCATGGTCGGAGCTCATGTCTCTGAGGGAGAGCTCTATAAAATAGATGTGCCAATAGAGAGAGAAGCTTTTGGCTTCTCTGCTCTCGCCAACACCCAAGCAAGATTTTCTACGACTTCCCATCGTGAATCTAGGTGGATGGAAGGAGATCTAATGTGGAACCTGGTATGGGAAGGCTTCAAAAAGATTAGGTTATTATTTTAGAAGAAATATTCTCATGATTCTCTCTGATTTCTTAAGGAATCTCTTTGGGTTAAGCTTGCATGGGGTCGTGTACTAGGTTCCAGTAATTTGAAAGAGCTGGAGAGGATATTTGGAGCTATTTTGAGCCTATGAGTTGAAGCTTTTTTGAAGACCCTTTAAGGGGCTCTTCTCTCCCATTTGATAGGGTTTTTTCCCCCATTTTATCTTTGTTCCATTAAAGCTCTAGCGCCTGCCACCGAGGAGAGAGGCGGTCTGTCGACCAACCTTAGGTTGGCCACCCCTTTCCCATGCGGTCGACTTCTATCTGTTCTACATGGGAGCCAAAAAAGGTCATTTGGTCATTTTTTCGGTAAGGGGAAAAACCCTTCTCCACCCCCCCTCCTTTTTCAGTTACCCCCCTCACACACGAAACCCCTTCGCCCTCTTTCCTCTTTCCCCCATCTTCTTCCTCTGTCCCTTCCCTTCTAGACTCTCTCTCTCTCTCTCTCTCTCTCTCTGTGTGCGTGCGCGCGCGCGCGCTGAACCACACTGCCACCGGTGGCCTTGGTGGAGCCCCACCGTCAGGGTCACGTGGCGCTGAACCATGCCGCCACCGGTGGCCTTGGTGAAGCCCCACTGTCGGGGTCGCGCGGTGGGGAGGAGCCCCGCTACCTCCCTCTCTTCTTCTCCCTCGCCTGGTTGCATTGGGGAGAGACCAATCTCCACTGCGCCGCCACTGTCACCGCCGCCTTGAACTGTCAACACTTGGGATGTCGATGGGTCCTAACACCATTCGTAAGTACCCTTCTCCCTCTCTAGCACTGGGCTTCCTTGAGGTGTTTGCTTCTTTTTTTAGGGTTTCCTTGTGGTTGGTGTAGCTGAGGGCAAAGGGTATAGCTAGGGAGGGTTGGCAGTGACCGGCACCCCTCCCCACCGTTGGTGGAGCCGGGCAACACTGGCCACCATCCGTTCCTTCCCCCTTCCTCTGTGTGGGAGCCAACGGGCTACTCTCCAGGCGGCCCAAGAAGACCAGCCCTGGCGTAGTGCGCCAGGGGCTGGCCAACCAGAGGCCTGGCGCATTGCGCCAGAGCTTGGACAAGCCAGTTCGACCCACCCGGGCTGTATTTCAGGCCCTCTAAATGCATCAGCAATGCCTGTGGGCCAAGCTGGATTTGTGACCGTCGTATCGATAGTGACTGAGCTGGTGGAGCCAGTCAATTGGTCAATAAGGACAATTGTGCTAGGGTATTTGGCTCCCGATGGGTGAGTTCCGAGGACCGACTGACTATCCGATTAAGTAATCTGTGTTGATCATTTGTTTGTACATATTTAAATAAAATATTTATTATTGTTTTGATTATGACAAAATCATATTATGATATTATTAAATTCATCTAACTAAGCATTAAAAGAATTGCATGTAATCAAATAATTCATATATGTGTTAAAGGAATATTACTATCATGTATAAATTTTGACTTGTAACTCTACCTTTATGTCAACTTTTGATTCCCTGAGAAGATATGTATCGACACTTATTGATCACATGTCGACACATGAAGGCACATATCGACATCTGTCAACATATGCTTGTCTATCTGTCGACACATATTTGACTTTTAGCATATAATTTTTCGAAGTCCACATCGACTACAATATATGTATTATAGGCAATCAAAGTTTGACATCGATTGGTGAACAAGTCTCATTAATTGAAGTTCAACCCTGACTCCTGACCAGTCAAAATATGACATCGATTGGTGAACAAATCTCACCAGTCGAAATCCCACTTTGACTCATGACCAGTCTATTTATAAATAATCAATTACTGAATATTTTCTTACCCATTGCTAAAGAGTTTCATTCTGATTGGTGTTATTATTCTTCTGTGTTTCGATTGGTGAACAACAATTAATTTGTATTCCAATTATTGGCCAATTTTTCACTTATCATAACGATTAGTGTAATACTCTTTCGATTGGTGAACAAAAAGGATAAGATCTTCCAATTGCTGAACAACCGTTCATTTATTATTCCAATTGTTTTATAAGTGTTCTGATTATTGTTACTTTTGGTTCGACTCTTAACCAGTCGAAGTATGTCACGTCCTAATAAAATGTTATTTATCGGAAGTGACAGAAAAGAGGCACAAAAGGTAATAATTATTTATCCATTCATAAGTCATAAGTGGAAGTTTTATTACACAGATACTCCTCATAATAACTAAGAGAGGAGTATATCAAAACAACTTAATTTATACATCTCATTTCACACTATTAAACAGAAACAGAAACGAGTTGGCTTTGCTTGACACGGTCGGTCCACTCAGCACACATGCCCTTAAACTTCACCCCCATCTGAGTTACCTGAAAAGAGTAGGAAATAGTGAGCTAACTAGCTCAGTAGAATTCAAATTCATAATTCAAGAGTGATTACACGATAGCCAAGGCAAGGATAAATCAGATATCAAAGAGACAATACCAGATTTCAGAACAATAACTTGATACAATGACAGTAAAACTCAGGTCATGCTCAGGTATATAGCTCAAGAATTGGTTCATATGTCAGTTACATAGTACAGGAATCATGATGACCATAGTCAAAAAATATTTGATGCAATGCCAGACATCCTGACGCCCTTTATCATTCCACGTGGTCCGAAAATGAATTTGGGTGCTCCTCCCAAGACTGGACCAGCCCTATTTGCATAGGCATATTAATCAAGGGGGTCCAAGGACCCAATAAATGTCATCATCATCAATTAATCATATCTCACATGGTGTTCAAGCATTTGAACTCTCAAGACATCAGGTTATATGAACTCAATTACCGAATAGGAGAATGGACTCAACGGAGTACCATTCGTAGTTGACGACTTCAAGGATAATTTAATGGTGAGTAAGGTACTTCAAGTGGGTAATATTACAGTAGAATGACAGCAAATACCCAGTAATTAAGGGGGTAACTGGTAGGCTATTAGGATGAAGTTTAAGCAAGAGTTCTATCATGAAAAGTTGCTGAATTACAAGGCAGGACAGGTGCTGTCGACAGCCAGGAAGGGGTTGTCGACAGATGGCAACAGACAGAGCTTAGGTTTGCTGGCTCTGTGGGTATCTGTCGACAGCAACAAGAGGGTTGTCGACAGATACACACAGTCCAGAAATCTGGAGTTCTGGAAGACATGCGCCTGTCGACAGCTTTGGGCTGGCTGTCGACAGGTAGCAGTAGAACTTCCAGAAATGATGTTTAAATCCGTTCCAAACACCCTAATTATAAAAATTATAAGCCAAGACATATTTTATATCAAATGTAAGAGTCTAATTGAAGTTCTCATAGTGGTTTATAAACTGAACAAGCGAGATGAAATGAGAGGTTTACAATTCAAGCTTGTCTAGCTAGAAACTAGACATAATGTAGTACTAGAAGCCTGATCTTATTAACAATGGTTTATTAGAAAGATTCCTACAAGATAAACACTAAAACTCCAAGTGTTTCATGGATCTAAATCAAGTCTTGGAGTACCTAACAATTAAGTAAAAGTTCTCACATAGTTCTATAGATATTAAAACTTCTACATGACTCCAGATCATGAACAAAGATCAAAGGTAGAGGAAGAGGATAGGAATTGATTTCTAAAATAGAACCAAGTTGTTCCTTTCCCAACAAGAGTAATTCTACCATGACTGGAAGGAAAACAGAGAATCACAAGTGTAACAACTTATCCGTTCCTCACAAATTCCTTATTACATATGGAGAACCGAATTGAACCAGAGGGATATGAATCCTACCTTACTAAATAGATGAACTTGAAGGTATCCTTGATGAAGATCCTACACCCAACAAGAGAAGTGTTTCCCTCCTTAACGTGGATGATGTGTCAGCTATGTTCACCTCAAGTGTAGCAGTTACAGTAGCAACAGGAGCAGAAATGGAAGTGGTTGCAGGTGCAACGGCAACAGCTCCTAGCAGCAATTCCAGTAGCTCCTCCAACAACACCTCTAGTAGAAAGGAGCAAGAAAGACAAGAATAAGGCAAGAACAAAGGGTGTGGAAAGATGGTTTTGAAGCTTGGGGGAAGGTACTTCTAACCCAAAGCTTCTCCATGCACAAAGGCACGTCGGTTGCCCATGTGTCATGGTAAAAATCTTTTGATTATTACCTTAACACGTAGCTCATGCAACTTTCATCTTGGTTACACGCAGGTAACCTTAATGATGGCCCAACCATTGGTGTAGTGGCTCTTTAAAAGCCTTACACGTATGCCACTGAAAATTCCAGGAAAATAGTTACCGTAATTGGCCCTTAAATCAACTGGCCCAATGATCCCCATGTAAACCTATCCAAATAGTGTCCGTTTGTGTTAAAATTTCAACCATAGCCTAATATGATGGTTTTAAAAACTATAGTGATTTTTATTCAGTTTTTAGATTTTATTTCATACGAGGTGAAAAATCACCCAGAAAATAGTCGCGTCGACTTAATCTCGAAATTCATATGCCGAAAAATTTAAATATTTATATTTCTGAGATCTCCACTTTTTTCTACAAATTATGGTATTCTCGGATTTCGTTTTTGTTACAGTTTTTCAGTGTCGCCCTGTGGGAGCGCGTACGTTCGAGTACGACACTGGGATAATGTTAGTTAATACTAATCATACCCAAATACCAATTATTTCAATTTAAGACTAATGTTTAAGTCTAATAACTTTATTATTCATGTTTTTCAATAAATAAAAATTCTGGGGTGTTACAAAGTATCTTATTGATTCCTTTGTTTCTGTAGTTGAAGTTTAACTTCGACTCCTTTAAGTTCTTAAGAGTCAAAGTTCAGGTATTATTATTATTATACTTTTCATCTCATACTCGTGTTCTCTGCACCTTAGCTTATTATTCAAAGAGAACATACATTGAGTTGTTGTATTTCAAAATGTTCTTTAACAGTTGTTTGATTTAAAATATATCTGCCAGCGTCTTTCAAACTGACAGCGATTTCCACGTTTTAAGGAAAAGTAGTATGCAAATCCATTGCGTGCCAAGCAGGTGTTCAGTTCACTTTAAAAGCCTACCTACTCTTGCATACTTTAGGACATGTACTTTCTGTCTGAAACAAAAAGAAGTCTTTAAAAGTCTTACCTTTTATTCCCATTGTCCAAAATATTATTTGCTACCATTCTAATCATAGAAAAGAGAAAGGTCCTTACATAGGTATGGTGTACCCAGGCATTAAATGCAACCAGCTACAGAAGCATGCAGGCTATCCATAATAGCAACCAAGATGTCTGTTAGATAGAAGACTTGTAAACGTTACTCTCAAGCAGTCTTCTCAAGACCAAACATTTACACTTCAAACAGCTACATTTAAACGGATAGCTGAAGACCTTGAAGACTGAAGACTCTATATATAGCAGTCGAAGCCTTGAAGAACATATATAGAGAATATATACATAGAGAAGCGAAAACAACGTATGAAAAATAAACATTCTAGTTGTGAAGAACAAGCTCATCTGCTTAACTCTTTGATTAGTCTTCAGCTGTGTGGACGAACCTCTTAGATCATCCATCTAGTCCATTTAGAGCCAGAAAGAGAAGAGTGTATCCATTCCTTATCTTATCTCTGAGTAACACCTGTTGTGCAATCATTATTGCTTGTAACCCGCAAGGGGTTTGTTCCCTGTTGTGCCCCTTTGGTAGAAGGGATGGCTTACTTGTTGTGCCCCTTTGGTGAAGGGAAGACTTGCTTGGAAGCAAGTGTTGTATATTCCTCTTTGAAGGGAAAACCAAGTTGCTTGGTGGTTAGTCAAATACCTAAAGTATTACTTGGGGACTGGACGTAGGACACTTGTTATGGAGAAGATCCAAATTAGTACAAATTTCTTGCCTCTTGTGTGTGAATACTTTTAGTACTCTTAATTTTATTTCACATGCTACACTAACCGTTAACTCTATTTTTAGTGAGTTTCGGATCTAACTCTTCTTAACAGGAGTTTAAGAAGAAAGTTCTATTCATCCCCCTCTAGGACATTTAAGCTCCATCTTGATCCAACAATCTGGGCTTCCCAAGTTTGACCGTTTGTCTTGTAGTTTAGAGAGTCTATTTTCGTGCTGTGTTTTTGTACCATACTCGTGACGTCTGTGCTGACTTCCTAGTGTTGAACCACTCTTATATTTTACCCTTATATTTTGGTGATAATAAAACTTATGATTGATTAAATATTATTAAATATATTTAATATCATGTTTTCCTAATAAATATAAATTTATTGTACTATCGCTGTGTGACTGAAAAACAAAATCGATGTCTATTCAATATACATCGACTTCAATTCACAAAGTGCCACATCGATTCCCCTGATAGAACATCGATTCAATAAGTCAAACAACGATTTGATCGCTGTAACGATTCGATAAGTCAAACAATGATTTGATCGCTGTAACGATTCGATAAGTCAAACAACGATTTGATCGCTGTAACGATTCGATAAGGCAAACAACGATTTGATCGCTGTAACGATTCGATAAGGCAAACAACGATTTACCTTTACTTAAAGAACGATTTGATCAAAACAACGATTTGCTTTCACTTAAACATTGATTTTGTTCAAACATCGATTTCATGCAAATATCGATTTCACTTAAACATCGATTTTGTTCAAACATCGATTTCATGTAAACATCGATTCTGTTGGAAATATGGATTGCATTAGAACATGGATTCTGTTTAAACATAGATTTCATCTTAAACATCGATGTCCTTTATACTCAGATGTTTCAAATGATTTTGGCGCCTAATGAAAAGTCAAATATATTTCATTTGCATAATCTTCTATCTTTCTAACAGAAGATCTTTTTGCTTATCTCTCTAGATCTCTTCTTTCCTGTCAGACAAAAAGAGCTTACCTACCACTTCTGGGTGACAGTTGATAACACAAAAGTGTGAGTCTTTTTGACAAAAATACACTTTGATATAAAAACCTTCTTCTATGCTTGCAGACCTCGAAGACCACCAAGTGGCTGACAGTTAGAAGAAGAAGAATAGAAAAATAAGCAACGATTAGAAGAGTTCCAATGGATCTCTTCAACAGATCTATTCAAAGCTTCTCATATAAAAGATGAAGCAAGGCTGAAGAACTAAAAAGAGAGCTTTCCTAAATATTTTTAAAAAGAGTGTACATCCAGTGAAGAACCTGAACTCTAGATACACTTAAAGGAAAGAGAGAAAGAGCCCGAGCCCAGGAAGAAGTGCTCAAGCATCCAAAGACCTTCAAGCTTCAAGCTCCTTCTCCTCTCTTCACTCTCTCTTTGTGGTCATTGTAAATCTGGGGGAGAGTTTGTGCCTGAGAGCTAAAGTTCTTAGTGTTCATCTTGTAATAGCTCTCGGTCTGTTCTTTCTTTTCTAAGAAAGATTTGTGTCTAGTTGTAGGACTGTATACAGTGTAGAACCTAGCTAGGGGTTTACGTCTAGCAGAACCGCACTGTGGTTTGTACCAGGAGGTTGGCTTTTAACCTGTAAGAGAAGTGGGCTGCCTTCTTGCCCGGGAAAGAGAAGAAGAGTAGCTGGGGTGTTGGGTGTTGTACTGATCCGTGAGGGGGACTATACCCTTGGTGAGTAAAATCTTAAGAGATTGCTTGAGGACTGGACGTAGTACTTCCATGTGGGAAGGGTTGAACCAGGATAAATTCATTGTGTTCTTTGTGTGATTGTTTATTTACTTTCGCACTGCTACTCTCTATCACACTCAACTAACCAACCTTTCAAGTGATAATTTTCTGTGTTTAAGTTTCTATTTCAGACTTCAGAAAACCTATTCATCCCCCCTCTAGGTTAGCTTGCTGCCGTACCAAAAGGGCCAACAAGTGGTATCAGAGTCAAGTCTCTTTAAGAAGAAGATCTAATGATCTTAGAGAAGATCCATAGCAGCTCAAGAATTTGTTGAAGGTCAATCAGTCACCAGACCTCCATTCTTTATGGAGAGGATTACCAATATTGGAAGATGAGAATGAAATGCTTCATTCGAGGTACAGACTTTGATCTGTGGCAGGTAATAGAGGTAGGTGATTTTGTTATTGTTCATGCTGAAGGTACTACTGCTATTACAACAACTGATAAGAGTAAATTATCTCTAAACTTTAAAGCTAAGAACTATTTATGTTGTGTATTATCCAAAAGAGAATTTAGTAGAGTATCTGCATGTAAATCAGCTAAATAAATATGGGATAAACTGCAGGTAACTTATGAAGGAACAGATAAAGTAAAACAAACTAGGATATATATTATTGTCTCACAATATGAGCAATTTAAAATGCTTCCAAACGAAATAGCACTCAAATGTATAATAGATTTTCGAGCATTGTAGTTGGTCTAAGTTCTCTTGGTAAAAATCTTTATGATGAGAAACTGTCAGAAAGATACTTAGATCTTTAACTATTTCATGGACCCCTAAGGTCACATCTATTGAAGAAGCCCATGATCTAACCAAGTTTTTCATTAATAAATTAATTATCTCTCTCATGGCACATGAAATCAATATGGAGCGACTGTCTGAAAGCTCATCCAAGAAAAATTTACTAATACTCTTAAAGTCGCAGCTACTCCTTTCACTTCTTCGTCTTCTAGCTCAAAAAATGTAGAATCTAAAGACAGTGATGTAGATGACGTATTGTCCAAGCTTCAGAAGATTCTAAAGAAGAAGAAAAACAGATCAAGAAGAATTCAAAAGAAAGAGAAAAAAGAAAAAGAAAAAAATTACTAATGCTCTTAAATTTTTATGTCCCTTTACGTGATTGTCTTGTTTGATTGCTACTTAATTTGTTCACTACGTTTAAATCTCTAACTAACCCTTCCATACCATTTTTTTTTTATTTAGTGTTAACATTACAACACTCATTCAACTCTCCCAACAAATACCCAAGGTATGAACAAAGGAGAAATAATGAAAAGGATATAAATAGAAAAAGGCCTATGTTTTTATGCATATGGCAATTCAAGAGAAACTTTATCTTAGTTAATATGAAGAAAGTCAGAAAATAAAGATAACAAACTGATGAAATTAAAAAGAAGATATATAATGTTAAAAACCCGAAACGAATTCTTCAATTCTCGTCTAACATGTGCAAGCAAGTTGTCAGATTTTGCTCTTATACATATGTTGTTCTTGTATCTGGGAAAATTTATTTACCATTCAAACAAAGGGGTGTAAATAATTAATTTCTGGTATTATGATAGAAATTTTTAACAAAACGCCACAGATTGTTAAATTCTCAACTTCGAACTAGGGCTAGCAACGGTGAGAATCGGAGATGGAAATGAGTTTTCCGTTTTTACATCCTATAAACAGCTTTAGAAATGGAAATAGAAATGAAAAAGAGTATTTTTGCTTTTAAATTGAAAAAAAGAAACAAAAATGACCATAAAACAGAAACTTCAAATATAACAACTTTTAGATAGGTAAAACAAATTCATGGATCCCCAAATTATATAGATGAATAGAAGCATTAAAAAACATAGTTTCAAATGCAAATTCCATAACAGACATACTACATAGTCAAAAACTATCATAACTAATATACATAGATAATACAATAATAAATAAAAATGTTGATGGTGATTGCAGAATGAAATATGTTAAGATCAAATTAGTTTAATAATATTATATAGTTGTACATAATGGATGAGCAATATAAATGCAGGTGGATGGATCGGTGGCTTGTGGGTAGTGCAATGGACGCCTGGTTGGGCGGGTGGGGCGTGCCCAATGTTGGAATCCTAAGGGTGCTCATGAGTTTTATCCAACCAAAAAAAATTTATTGAGTGACTGAAAGCAAGATGCCACAGGCGTATGGGTGGTGATGAGGGGTGTGGGAGAGTGATAACTGGTCATTAGCTGGCGTGACGGCATGCAAGTTGGGGGGTGAGGGTGAGAGCGATTGTGAGCTTGAAATTTTGAGAACTATGGTTTTTGTGGTCGAGGGGTTAAGGAGTTCTTGTATTCTATAAATATTATGTATATATAAATATTATCGAATATAAAAATGAAAAAGCCGAGGCAAAAATGGGTGTTTGCATTTTAGCCTCCTATAATAAGGATTCAAATTCATTTTCTTCTAGTTCTATTGGAAGTTTTTTTTCCCGAGTTTTGCAACCTACAAAAATGTGGGAATGGATATCAGTTGGCAACTCTACTTCCAATCCATATTGTCTTCTCTCAAGGATTCTTTTTTAAAATTCAAAAAATAGTCTTATATTGGTAAAGTTATTGGAGAATTTACCTCAAAGACAACTTCTCAAATTTCATAGAACACCTCTTGATCTTAAGACGACACCAACTATCGGCAATATCAATGCCTAATTTTGTCACGAAGACAGCATCAGATGATTTGTAATGCTACGTGTCTAGTGACGGCAATGCCGGACTTGAATGTGACAACAACCGAGTATATATTTGCATGAGAACAACTTGATGTAAATCATTGATTTGCAACAAGTGTTGCAAATTTAATGAGAGTTTGCCACCTCATGACATGGGGTATTATAATAATATCCCATGTCATAGTTATTTAACCCTAAGACCCGCTTTGGTAACCGGGGTACCCCCCTGCCCCGCTTTGGGGAGCGGGGAGGCTCTGCCCCGGGGTACCCCGGGTACCCCACTTGCTCCGGGATAAGTTCACCCCACCGGTTGAGGTGGGGTGGAGGGGTTAAATTTTTTTTAAAAAAAAAATTGAAAAAAATATCATAAAATTTAAATATTTTATTATTATATATTTCATATTTTATTTATTTTTTTAATTTTTTACATAAAAATAAGTGAAGTCAAAATGTTATTGATTAAAAAATGAGGTAACACAACTCCATCTCCCACAGTAAAATTACTCCTACCCTGGGTAAAGTGCTCCAACAAGAGTTTTCCTATTTGCATTTACGTATGTGGTAGGAAAAACATGCTCCCCAATTCTTGCTTTTCTATCATCGACAATTTATTGAAGTCAAATATATATATAATTATATATAGTTGTAAAAATATAATTTAATCTGATATTTGATGCAGTGATAATAAATATATATTTATAAAAATAATTCGTTCTTCTTTTAAGAGTGTTATTTTTTTTAAAGAAAAAGAAAAAATCTTAAACGGAGATAATATCTCTTGAGAGGCAAGTTGAAATTGCACATATCATCATTAACGTCATATGTTGAAAGTTGAAACTAAATAAGAAGTCATATGTCTTATTCGAACGACTTGTCATAACGAGGTCTGCATATTTTTATCCTCAATAAAGAAGATTATGTAGATACATAATTTATTACAAATAGTTTAATCTGATATTAGATGTAATGAAAATAAGTATGTATTTATAAACCTGACTTATTCATTTTTTTGTAAGAGGACTCTTTTCTCACAAAAAAAACTAAAATCTTATATAAAAATAATATCTCTTGATAGACACATTATAATTATGCAGACAATTTTATGCAGACCCTAAAATTGAAGCAATTTCCACAAGGCATGTTATACGGCAATAACTGCTCATCCAAGCCATCAAATGAATCAAATACACTACAAAACGGATAAATATTCAGTACGTATGACATACATCAGCCTTTACAAACATCCTCCAACTCAATCTGGACTCACAGCACGAAGAAGATAAAAAGAACCGGAACCCTCCCCATGTCAAGTACACACTGGCTAGAAGCCGACGACACCGGGGACGAAGCTGGTAACGGCAATGAGAAAGCAGAAGAACAGAGGGTGGGTCCTCAGTGTTGTGGAACTTCCCACAACTGGTCCGCCCGGAACCGTCTTCGATCCGCTCCCTGCAACACCACGGTGAACCAGTTTAATTTTGTCAGGAATTGTTTCTTCCCTTGTTCTAGCTACTTTGACGTGGATTAGAAGTTAATGTAATCCAATGTATGGGTCACGGGAAGCATATATAGCATGGACTTCTCTGTACTTTTTTTTTTCTTCTTGAAGTGGTGATTGTGCAATGAAATGCCAGGGTGGAATCCGTGTTCACGAGCAGTAGACTACTACAAACTCGGGAAATTCTCCCTGTTAGTGTACCTGCAGGGGCGCTGGGCGTCGAGGGTGTCACTAGCACACTTGCAGGTGATGGAGCGATGTCCGAAGTCGAAGAAGGTGTGGCCGGAGAGGCAGGTCCAGGGACCACCGGAGCCGGAGGGGAGAGTGCAGGCGTAGCCATCCCCACCCCTGCACAACAGAGTAGGCGAACCCTACAAGTAAGTTTCCCTATCTTTTATCTCTCCACATGAAGCCAGCTGCTGGAAAACTAACCATAAGTAGAAGAGGAGGAGGAGTACTAGCTAGTGATCAAGCTCACCGTTGCACTGGCTGAGGGGCCCGGCCTTGATGTTGCAGGAGCCGGGGAGGGACAGGACCTGTGTCTGGTTCACCGGAATCTGGAATGGGCTACCGTTCGCGAGGAACATGCAGAGGCACGCCATCTGTGTCTGCACAATGTTGTCCAGCTGGGTGCAGCACGTAGCCGGGGGGGCTGACATGTTGCCGGTAATGTAGGTGATGCAAGGCGACAGGTTCATCACCATGGCCGTGCACCCAGACTGTGCCGAGGCCCTGCTGCACAGAGCAGCCATGACGGCCATCGCCAGGCCAAGTGCAGACTGCAACGCTCTCGGGGCCATCCTGTTATGCCGTGTGAAATGGGTGGTTGGAATGGGCTTCGTCTTGGGAATTCCCACGGGGCGAAGTGCGGGCGGTTGGTGATTATTGGGCTGTGGTTTTGGCGGGGCTGTGTCCCGTGTTACTATATAAATAGCAGCGGAGGCAAGGGTCTTCTACGAAGATGGTGATGAACTCTAATAACACCACACGTAAACAAAATTTTATGTTAGTTTGATTTGTGGGGCCTGTGACGTCGTTCTGCAGATGGCCAACTTCCCCAACTCTTATTAACAGATTTCTTATAGGAAACTTCAGCACGTCATAGGAAGGAAGCTTAACAACAGTTTATATATATGTAATGTGGTTGTACCTTTTACCAAATTATAAGATGCAAGGAACACATTTGAAAGCCCGTTCCTCGCCACCTAATCATTTTATGATATCAGCCAGCTAGGGTCTTCTCCTCACCTGGTCCTAGCTTTACCGTTAAGCGTTAGGTCAACCACTTATCCACTTCCCCCACCTCTCTAGTTCTTTCTCCACACCCCCCCCCTTCTCCCCTCTTCTAACCAAGCTTCTTTGTCTGTCTGTCAATCTAGAAGTGCTGTACGATACGGGGTAGCCCGGTTGGGTGGGCACCCGCTGCACAACGAGGAGTGCACAGATCGATTCCTGCAATAGGCTGCGCCTAGGCGCTTTTAGGAAGATTTTCTCAAAAATCTTTAGGTGAACCAAAAAAGAAAGTTCCTTGCTGTACATAGAGAGGAGGTCTAAACACTTCGAAGTTCTGCGACATAATAATTATATCTTAAAAAATGTTTGTCCCAACCCGGGGCAACCAAAAGGGAAGGTTAGATAAAGTTGGTTAACTCTTCAAATCTGCTGGTCATCTCTCCCCGCCCCCCAACACGGCAACACCCCCCCAACCCAAACAAGTCTCTCAAATATGGGTATCACCAATCGATATATAAGCCCCGTCACCAACGCCTCGCCTTTGTCCATCAAGACTTATACCATTCTCTTGTCATCACCATTGCGTCTACAGTACTCTGTGTTGTTTCCCATTGCATAGGTACATGCATATAGATATATAGCCATATAGGAAGCACAGAACATTGTTCTATTAATTAATACAACATACACACACAGAGATCTTGATTTATTAGGTGGTCAGGGTTAATGGGTTCCTCCAAGAATTCTACCTGCCGCCCAGTTGGCGTGATGGCAGTGGCTTTGGTACTGTTGGGAGCAGCGGTGGTGTTGCCGCCGCAGCCAGCGTCGGCGCAGGTGGTAACGTCATGCACCAGCTCCATGATCAGCAGCTTCACGCCGTGCCTCAACTTCCTGACGGGAAGCAGCAACGGAGGCTCGTCGCCGACGGCCGACTGCTGTGACGCCCTCGGCGGGCTGCTCAGCAGCAGCACCGAGTGCACCTGCCTCATCCTCACTGGGAACGTGCCCATCAGCCTCCCCATCAACCGGGCACTCGCCATCTCGCTGCCCCGCGCCTGCAAGTCCAAGTCTATTCCCCTCTTCCAATGCAAAGGTACAAACTTGTGAACCATCAACACGCCCAACTCGGTCGGTCGGTCTGTCTGTCTGTGCGCCACAAGAAAAGCAAGACCCCAATGCTCTAATCTCCCATTATAGTTATATATATATATATATATATATATATATATAATTCCATGGCCAATGGAACCATCACAATTGACCAGTTTACCTATGCCTTTGTTTCTTCTTCTTTTTGTTGTTCTTGCAGGCTCTGCAACTCGAATTCCTCCTCCAGGTAACCACTCACCAGTCACCATTTTCTTTTATGCTGTTTTTTTGCTCTTGATTTCTCTTATCTCATGGAAAAAAATGGCCACGTACGCAGGACCAATACCCGCCGGCGGACCCAGCCTCCCCGCACTGCGTAAGCAAGGAGCTCCGTTTCCCCTGTTGCACTTTTGGAGTCCTTCCATTACCCATCTCCTCATGATCTTGTTCTTGCTCTTGACCTTTTTACTTCCTTCAGCTCCGTTCCCTACGTCGCCTTCCGTGTTGCCGCCGCCCGCTCCGCCGGTGTATTCGCCCCCCGCAGCCGCACCTTCGGGCTCTACGCAGCCGGGCATCGAAGGCCTTCGTCCGCTCTTCCTCCCGAACTCTGCAGTGATGGCGCCGCGCATCTGCGGGGTCACCTCTCTCCTCGTGCCAGTCGCCATCGGAGTCGCACTGCTGAGCAGATTCTAGACACACGAAAGCCGATGGGCGACAATTTGCTACAGAGAACAAGACCGGGACCATGAAGCTTGTCACACTCACTGGATAATTTATATTCTACCTTTAAATTGTGAAATTATTGTATATTTTTCCTTCTATTTGTGTCCCCGAGATAGAGATGGGGAAATTATACTAATTAGAGTTTTTCTTTAAATTTAGTATTTTGCTTTAATATACACATATGCGTGGGTTAACCGATAGCAGTGTAATTGTTTTGGACTTTTAATAATTAATAATCTCATTAGAACTTTTTAGGGTTTTTTATTTAAATAATTATATTATATTAATTAATTAATTAAATAATCACATTTTAAAAATATTTTCCAAAATAGTCACCAAGTTGCCACGTCGGCAACTTGGTGACCGGGAGACCAGATGTGAATAAGGTCGGCATTGGTAATACCGACTTTTGAGTCGGCATTGGCAATACCGACTCCAAAGTCGGCATTACCAATGCCGATTTCACTATCTTAAAAGAAAAAAAAAAATCCCGTCCCACACCTATGTTTTCACAGAGAGCTGCGCTCTGTGAAAATACAGAACGCGCTGAGACCCTGTGTTTTCACATAGCGCTCTCTGTGGAAACACAGGAGGGTCTCTCTGTGAAAACACAGGGAACCATTTAATTTGGACAAAATTTTGAAATCATTTGATGTTTTTTTATTTAGTTTTACATTAAAATTTTATAAAAGTTTTACCATTATATATATAGAGAGATTCTCTCAACTCAACGTCTAGATTTTGGATTATAATTCGAGTCTTTAAAAAAAAACGGACAACACCTCCCATGTTCCATTTATATTTTCATTATTTGCACATGTACCTGTACGATATATTTCTATGTTTGTAATCAAGGATAATTACAAATAACAAGCCAAAATATTTGTAGATGTCTAAGTCACATATACATCATGCCTAAATCACAAATACATCAAAATAACATATGTACACGAAAAATACAACTAAAAAATATCAAGTTTAGAAATCATCTCAAAAAAATTGTGGAAACCATCTCTTCTTTCCCTTTCTAGATGCTCGACCTCGACCACGACCACGACCACGACTGTGACACTGCTCCTGTGCATCAACCTCTGTCTCCGACTGTGACTGTGTCTCATGCATTAAGATAGCATCACATGACTCTGACTGTGCTCTCTCATAATCCATGTCCTCTGATATACTGCCTAATGTCTCTCCAAGTAGATCAGACTGACTCTGCTGTGGTAGTGTGCTAGTCGAACCTCTATGACGTCGCTGGTGACGATATGTACCTACCGTAGACTGTGGTGGCTGTGTATCTGTCATGCCCTCATCTGTCAGTATCTGTGAAGCTCCTACGTCATATAGACCATACTGTGAAACTGTCATAACATCTGGAGAAAACTGAGATGGTCCTGCATCATCTGGCTGCTGTGGCGTGGCTCTGAAGGTCCTGCATGTGATGTAGATGAATCTGTCCGCTAAACCTGAGATAGCGCACTATCAATGTACATTTGCATGGCTATAAATCTAGACTGTGTACTATCCGATATATCATCCTAAAGGCCATCAGTGGCCATCATATGTAAATGCTTCATACCTTCTACCAGACTCCTCTCTATGTGATCACGCGGCTCATAACGCATATCATAAGTGAAACCTGGCCGACCAATGTACCGTCTGGTGATAGACCAATACCAAGACATATACTCCACTCTACCAATACCAATAGTCTCCTCATCCGGTGGTATAATGTAATCTCTCCGACGATGCCACATCTATACAAAATGTGCAAAATATCTAGCCCAATCAATATGCCCATGACCCCTCCGGGTGACACGATCTAATGCATCAACAGGACCAGGAATAGGCTGTACTCTACTAAACTGTCTAAGTACTCTATCTGGAACATGCATCTCAACAATAGAAAAACAAAAAAGATGAACCCGAGACAACCAAAGATCAGATGCTTGCCTCGAAACAGCCGGTATTATCTGCAATATATCAAAAGTGTATGGCTCCCACCTAACCTGTGTTGAAAATGCATGATGTAAGCGTAAGTGTAAGTACTATATCCTCTATGTACAATACAATAGGTTTCATTATGTTTACCTGATCATAGTCCTCCTGATGATCAAGCTCTGATCTGTATAGTCTCAAAACATGTCGAGGGTTATTTATCTCTGCTCTCGGAACATTCCACCTACAATTTATTTGTGAGTTAGTAAAATTTCTATAATCAAATAGTCATACAACATTCTAAATTTACCTGTGACCCAAAGGCATGTCCTGTGTCAGTGGATGCATCGCAATATCAGGACGTCCCACATGTAGTCGCTCCCAAGACCAATCAAATATTTAGAAGATGCAATAAATTGTTAGAGGCAAAATAAGTATGCATTAAATGACAAATTACCTGAAGAAGAGTCAATGAACCACAAATGGCCTTGGCATTCGACTTGCATGCAGTAGACAATTGACGATAGAGATAAGCAAGCGTCGCACCACCCCACGAGTATCTACTAGCTCGATCAAAGTCCTCTAGAAGTGGTAGATACATAAGTGGCATTGAGTTTCCTGTCTTATCACTGAAAATAGTACAACCCAAAAGATGTAACAAGTATGCTCGTGCATGTCGTCTAACAACCTCCACTGATGCATCCTCTGCGATAACTGCAAACCTTTCTCGCAACCAAGATAATTTTACAGAACCTCATCTCATCATATCTGGAAGATCACCTAAAAGTGACATGCAAACATCTGTCCAATCTAAACTAGTGTCCCCTACAACAACATCACCATCAATTGGTAATCCCATCAAAATAGCAACATCCTGCAATGTGATACTCATCTCCCCATGTCTAAGATGGAAAGTCTGTGTCTCACTCCTCCATCTCTCAACAAGGGCAGTGATCAATGCCCAATCTAACCTGATCCATTGAACCTGAGTCAAATGAAAGAAACCAGCTCTATGTACATATTCTACAATGCGGGGGTCAACTGGCCAACCACCCAAGCTCCTATGGTGCTCCCAACATTTAGAACTTCTGTTTCCTGAAAAAAAAAATGTTAATATTAAATTTTTGCACAAGTAACAACAACAATACATTAACAATAACAATAACAATACCTAGCCAGCGTAAACCAACTGTGATCTATGAGAATCCTGTGCATATAATACAGAAGTATCTATAGGACCTGGAAACTGGTCCATCTCTGCAAAGCCTACATATAAGAAGAATTATAAGTATATAAACAACATGTGTAAACAACAGACATGTATATGCGTGAAAAATTATAAGTATGTAAACAACAGAAATAAATAAGTTTTCAAGAATATGTGTAAAACAACATAAAAAACACTTACTAATTGTGATGAGGAGGTTGTACCCCTGGACATGTACTTCTATAATGTCCTGGTTGGCCATAATGGCTACAATGGTTATGAGATGACCCTTCTTTATCGTATCCATATGCATATGAAGGCATCTGCTACGTGGACGACCACTTTGCCTGTGACCAAATGGAGGTTGCAATGTAGCACCTCCATGTGGAGGCCAATGTCGACTGTCTAAAACAGGATGAAAAGCAAACCCATATGTCTGTCGATAGGCCTCCATAGAATAAAATGCAGCACAAAAGTTCAAGTGTGAAATATTTGCTGAAAATGATCTGCAAGATGCCACTATGAGAACACAAGGAAGACCTGTCATGCAATAAACATTGCAGGAGCAACTACATTGTGGTCCCAAGTTAACAGTGTATTGATGTCCGTGTGAATTAGTGACTTGAAACTCATGTCTAGAAAATCTGATGACCTGACATCTTCTAGCCTCTCGCTCAGTGACACGAAGTTGGACTTCTACACTAGGAGCATATGATGATTCCCAATTCAAACCATCCTCACGTCGTTTAACAAAAAATTTGTTTAACCTGTAGAAAGTTTTTTGCACTAAAGCCTGGATAGGCAAACCTCGTGCACCTTTCAACACACTATTAAAACTTTCTGAAATATTTGTTGTCATCATACCAAACCGCTTACCACCATCATATACCTTTGTCCATCTTTCATAACCGACATCTTCCAACCATTTCTTTGCTTGAGGATTCATTTCTTCTATTTTCTGTATGAAATGTTGAAATTCAAAGATACATGTTCTAGTCTCTGCAGACCATAACAGACCTGTCAATGTCTTATCACAAAATTTTTTTGAAAATTATCAGCAAGATGTCGTAAACAACAACGATGGTAACCAATAAGAGGAAGAAATATCTCAGGTACTGCAGGCTCCGAACCTCTGTGTCGATCAGAAATGATTGCAAGACCAACTCTATTTGTAACTTTCTCTCTGATGCACGCCAAAAACCATGCCCAAGAATCGCCATTTTCCGATTCAACAATAGCGAATGCAAGGGGGAATAAACCATCATCTGCATCTACACTAGTAGCAATCATCAAAACACTAGGATATTTTCCATACAGGTGTGTTCCATCAACACTTATCAATGGCCTACAATGTGGAAACCCTTGTATGGAAGGTGCAAATGACCAAAAAACTCTCTAAAAATGAAAGACAGATTGTTCTGCATAGGTGAACTGCACAACTGTCCTCGGATTTGTCAATTGAAGAGCCTCTAGATACCTGGGTAGAGTAGCATATGATGATTCCCAACTGCCGAAGATTTGTTTCATAGCCAAACATTTTGCAATCCATGTTTTCTTATATGAATTTTCAACATGATATTCATCTAGTATTCTTCTCACACTATCTTCTGGAGTAATTGTTAACTTTGTCTTCACAACTGACAAAATCAACCTTTGAACAAAACGAGATGTGCATTGACGATTGGAACTTTGCAATATTGGATTCACACATGTATGAGGTCTAGAATATTTTTTTATTTTGAAATATTCAAATCCCTTGACAACTGATACATGAACCCTCCATGCACATGTATCATGAATGCATTGAGCTGTAAACATCTTCGTGTGACTTCGTGTCACCTTATATTAGACACTATGTTTAACTGAATATGCTTGCAATGCATATATCAAATTCTTCTTATTTGTAAAAATTTGTCCAACATGAGGCTCTTCACCCTCTAAAGTACAAGGTACATCTATCCCTTCATGAGAATTATTCATTATGGCTTCATCTATCCATTGATCAGAAGTGAATACATCTGGAGGGTCTTGCTCATATTCAATTTCTGTATTATTAACCCTGGCAATATCAAATAATGGTTCATCATTTCCCTCTTCTATATTATCATTGTCATCTATATCATCTTGTGAATCTATTTCATCTTCTTCATCCTCCTCAATCACATGTTCTTCTGTTACATGGTGCCTACATACCAATCAAATATGACACAAGATTTATGATATGTTATGTGAATACATCAAAATAATTTATGAGGATGATGAAATCACATACCCTGATGAGCTCGCACTATGAAAAGTATGTGAAGGATCAGTGATTGGCATAAAAGAATATTGTGAGGAGCCACCTCCATAGCGAATAGACCTCCAATAAAAATTATAAATGTTATCAAAATTTAATCACACTAATATATATTTCGTACAATTATGGGAGACAACTCACCATGGGTTATAATCTGTAGGTAAAGTGTAGTCATATGATTCGTACAGTACATCTCTCTCATTAGCAAAATAAAATCCAGTAGAATCAACATCATCATTCAACATACGTGTGAAGAGTCCAGTTGTTGATACTCATAGTGTTGAGTATGCAAGTTGTCATCAATATGACCATGTGTTTGCACTTCATCGTTGCCTTGAATAGATATATTATCTATATCTTCCTTCTCCAAATATAATTGTATAGAAGATACATGAGAAGGATATAAATTGAACATGCTTTCAACAGTTTCATCATCTTCAACTCTCACAGCAATATATTCACCCATAAAAGTAGGCCACTTGCATGTTATACCAATCTTAACATGTCTTTCGTCATATTTCGTCAAGATATATAATTTCCTTATCAACTCAGTAAAAGTTGTGTCTTTTTTTACATGTAAAATACATACAATACCTCCTTCATATTGAGGTTTATGATCCTCAATATGTAAGACACCATCATAATAGCACATTAAAGAAATGTTTGAACTAGTCATATCTGCCATTTATAAGATAAATAAATTACATATGTCAAATAAGAAATTCAAACAAATCACATTTGTCAAACAAATAATTAAACATCAAATTTATATATATCTAACATTTATAAAATTAACATCAAATAATATATAAAAATATTAAATAATTAAATAAATAGGTAATACCTGCTTCTTCCTGATCGCGGCCGGCTCAGGGGGTTTGTAATGGGTGAGTGGGTCGGCCGGATGGCTGGGTGGGGGGAAGGCAGGAGGAGGGGAGGAGGAAGCAGTGGAGATGGCGTCTGGTGGGTGGGGGGTGGATGTGAGAGGGAGGGTGAGCTGGGGCGGCGCGCGAGCTGGGGGGGGGAGGTGAGGGAGGAGAGACAGTGGAGATGGGGTGGGGTGGGGTGGGGGTGGATGTGAGAGGGAGGGTGAGCTGGGGCGGTGCGGCGAGCTGGGGCTGTGGCGAGGGTTGCTATGCTGCGAGCTGGGGGCGGCGCGGCGAGCAAAGGCAGCAGAGTGAGGAAGGTGAGGAAGAGGGGGTTTCGGTGCCCGAGGGTGAAGGGGTTTCGGCGCCTGGGGGGGTGGGTCTTTGTCGGCATTGAGATTCTCAATGCCGACTTTAGTGTCGGCGTTAGGAATACCGACTTCAGAGTCGGCATTGAGAATGCCGACTCTGAAGTCGATATTGAGAAAACCGACTCCGAAGTCAGTATTCCCAACACCGACCCTTTTTTCCACCCTCTCCCCCCCGGTCACCAAGTTGCCGACGTGGCAACTTGGTGACTATTTTGGGAAATATTTTTAAAATGTGATTATTTAATTAATTAAATAATATAATATGATTATTTAAATAAAAAACCCAACTTTTTACATATATACCCCTATTAGAAATTTAATTATGCAAAAATCTATCTTACATTTGCATTGTAATATATACCCCTCATGTGTATTAAAAATATCTGGAGAGACCGTCATGTACATGATGGAAGTGGGACATTTCATTGACAGATGTCTACAATTGTACATTTTTATCAGAAATGACTTAAGTATCTCTCACTATTTGCATAAAACTCGTTTATAAAGATATTATATATATATAAACTTCAGGCACACACTAACCAATGAGAGGGAACAAGGAGAAGATGACTACACTTGGACAGGAAAAATCTCGAATCTCTAGCTCAAACCGTAAGATCTAACTATTGAACCTAGCCCAATAGGTGAAAACCTAGTTATTAAACTACGCCCACCTAAAGAGAGTCCAGATGATAAACACGACCCAAGAAGTGCTATAAAGTCGTGGATTGCCACCCACATGGAGGCCCCTCTGACCCAATGTAGAGTCTCAGGGGATAGCCCAAGACCAGCGGAAAGCTCCCAAAGTGATGCCTTTAGAACGTGTTAGGTAGGAAGTTAACTTGACTCACAACAACCTAATAGATAGGCAAGGCCTTAGCTCGATAATATAATCTCCCTCAAATAGGCCCTTACCTCAGAGGCTTTTAGTTTAAAGGGTCCCAAGTTCGGCAAGATATATTAACCCTACAAGTTCTTAGATCGATCTAAAGAGAGTGAAGTAGACGAGACTCCCACTTGATATTATGGTCAGCAGTTCCCATTAAGTCGACAATTACTTAGGAGGACATGAAGCCATAAAGAGGAAGATAAGGGGTTGCGAACGATCATCCACAATCACGACCCATAACCTCATAACAGGTCACACTGTCGATGATGGTTACTCCCCTAGAGGGTTACACCCACAAATTGACCTAATGGTCACCACATAGTGGAAGACCATGTGGGGAAAACTGGAAGCCTTTATAATCCTGATGGTCTCTGATTCCCTTTGTCTTATGCTCCTACCCACTCTAACTTAAGCATTAGAGGGTTATCCCTAGGACTCACCTCCTAGGACCTCTAGTCCTTTGTTTCACCTTGAAGATCCAATCTTCAAGAGCTCGAGTGGCATTTGATTTCCAAAATTCCAAGATAATCCAATGGTCTTCATTGGCGCCGTCTATGAGAATTGAACGAGAGGATATGTGCCCTACTTGATCGTCTTGTCAAAAAAATATGCACACCCTTATCCTCACTGGGGGAGGGGGTGGGATTGTAGAGGCATAATTTATCCCACATTGGAAGTAGTGAAAATAAGTATATGCTTATAAGCAGGACCCATTCCTCTTTTCTCAAGAGAGCCCTTTTCCTCCGTAAATGATAGAACCCCAAAAAGGGACAATACCTCTAATGGGCACGTTGAAATTTCACACATAGCTTCATTAGCACTTTCATGGGAAGATGTCCTCATCGCCTGCCATAATATACTGGTGAAGTAGCGAGGAAGATAAGAAGCACCCATCTAACCAACCCTCCCACTCAGAAAGGAAGAAGAGTCACAATGGTGATAGAAGGGATCTGCCAAAGAAATACAAGCGATATACTCCTTTGACGATACCTATCTATGAGATCTATTAGGAGATTTGAGACAATTCCTTCATGGGATCGAGCCGGTGAAGTCAAGCCTACAATAGTGGAACCGATAGAAGTACTACCACTACACTGGGGACTATCAACAACTTAGGGATGAGATCAAGACTCATCCTATAGGGTCACTTGGATAAGCTGATGTCACGAATACAATAGCTAATCAAGAAGGAGGTGAATTGATTATGCCCAATTAAAATTTAAATCAAACACACTAAACAACTTAACCACAACAGAAACACAAACGTGACACAGACAACATGAATACATATGTAATGAAAACATTTGCACAATATTAGAACGGGGATAGGATAGAAGAGACAAACCACAATGCACACAAGATTTTTAAGGTGGTTTGGCTACATCCCATGAAGCCTATATGTGAGGCCTAACACACACACACACACACAACACACCACACCCCCACACACACACACCACACACACACACCACACACACACACACACACACACACACACACACACACCCACACACACACACACACACACACACACACACAACACACACACACACACACACACACACACACACACACACACACACCACACACACACCCACACACACACACACACACACACACACACACACACACACAACTTGTTATATCAGTATAAGATAAAACCCACCCACACACTCCTTGTTTTCGAAACACACACACACACTACCTTGTTATAATCAGGTATAAGATAAAACCCACCCACACACTCCTTGTTTTCGAATACATAAACTCTCCACACACAGATGTTTGCTTCCTGGGACACACACACACACTACCTTGTTATAATCAGGTATAAGATAAAACCCACCCACACACTCCTTGTTTTCGAATACATAAACTCTCCACACACAGATGTTTGCTTCCTGGGATAAAACTAACCTAATCTTATTTCCTAAGACAAGACTAACCCAACATAGAGTATACTGACTCTACGACAATGCCATAGCACCACCAAAAATACACACAAGCATACACTATGATCAACATGTTCAGATCAATACAATGAAGTACGGACAAAGAGATTCTGGATAAAAGTGTAGGGAAATATTCAAGAGTATTTAATGCGCAGTGGAAATGAAGTTAAAAATAAAAACACATTTCCCACAAGAACTTATCAGACCGCGATGATGTCCGGGTGCATGACTCTCACACAAACCATTCAAGGGTGAGACATTCTCACCTAGGGGAGCTCATATATCCCCTAAAATGTAGAACCGGTCCCGCAGATGAAGGAGATCATGTGGCCTCCCTCTAGCGGTGTCCATATGGTGGCGACGGCTCCTCCTCGCGTTGTCGTCTCATCTCCTCTTGGGTGAGGCTCCCAGTAGCACCAAGTAGCAACAACGAGCAAGCCACAACAGCAGTAGCAAGCCAGTAGCAGCAGCAAGCTAGCATCAGTAGCAAGAGAGAGCTCACGACTCTCTTTCTCTTCTCACCTTGGAAGAGAGCAGGAGAGAGAGAACAAAGAGAGAGCAAGGAGGAGAGGGAGGGTACGAGCTGTGAAGAGCTTAGGTTATAGCTCTTCACATGCCCCCTCTCCTAAATAGAGGGAGGTTTTCAACCCCTCACACGGCACGCACATCGTGCGACCAAGCTGTGTACGGATTGGAGTATGACCAGACATACCTGTCTTGACGACAAGACAGGATGTCGCCAAGTGGTCTTAGCGACATAGGGTGCTGTTGCCAAGACAATCTTGGTGACAATCGATCTTTTTACCAGTTATCTTGGCGACAGTCGACTCTGTCGCCAAGACCATCATGGTGACAATCGACCTCGTCGCCAAAACCATCCTAGTGACAGACTATCTTGTCTCTGTCTCGGGTCAGAAAAGAGCCAATTGGACAACTCTTATCCAATCCTCTATCAACGTCGTATCATCCACCTTTCGTGTGTGCCCTTCTAGGCCCAACACCGAGCTAGCCGTGAGTTGCACCCGTCAGAACTCCTTTTGACAAAGTGAGTCATTATCTCCATAATGATTCATTAAAATCATCGACTATGGGCGTACCAAGCTACTTGTCACCCCCCAATGACGCAGTGGGTAGACATGAAGGTAATGACAGATTCTACAGGTTTCTGGAAAGGAAATTTAGGAGGTCAATCAAAACATAACCATAGAATTACTATGGGATTGGAGGTAGAGCTTGGAATTACAACACTTAATTCGAATTTAATTACATCAAGTCTTTCCAAAAAGGTACAAGATTCAAAGGCCACATGGAACTAGCAACAAGAGGAAAATAATGGTGATGACAAAGTCGTGCCAACACCGGCTAGACCGCCACACTCTGCGCTCTGCCCACCCATG